>CM059789.1:26528804-26876304 GCA_030435695.1 Brachymystax lenok tsinlingensis | reverse complement strand
AGACAGGGCTTAGTGGTCTAGAGTGGTGTCAGACAGGTGTTAGTAGTCTAGTGTGGTGCCAGACATGGGTTAGTGGTCTAGTGCGGCAGGTAGCCTAGTGGTTAGAGTGTTGGACTTGTAACCGGAGGGTTGCAAGTTCGAATCCCAGAGCTGACAAGGAAAAAATCTGTCGTTCTGCCCCTGAACAAGGCAGTTAACCCACTGTTCCCCGGGCGATGAAGATGTGGATGTCGATTAAGGCAGCCCCCCGCACCTCTCTGATTCAGAGGGGTTGGGTTAAATGCGGAAGACACATTTCGGTTGAAGGCAACTGACTAATAATGGTGACTTTGACTAGTGTGGTGCCAGACAGGGGTTAGTGGTCTAGTGTGGTGTCAGACAGGGGTTAATGGTCTAGTGTGGTGTCAGACAGGGGTTAGTGGTCTAGTGTGGTGTCAGACAGGGGTTAATGGTCTAGTGTGGTGTCAGACAGGGGTTAATAGTCTAGTGTGGTGTCAGACATGGGTTAGTGGTCTAGTGTGGTGTCAGACAGGGGTTAGTGGTCTAGTGTGGTGTCAGACAGGGGCAAGTAGAGGTCATAGGTGCCATAGAGAGTACATCAGTCTGGCTAAATGTTGCCATAACGCCAAAGTGTTTTAGTCTTAATTAAAAGTGTGTGTTTGGTGAGGGAACAGGCGGGAAGAGGCCCCTTCATCTTCCCTGGTGGCTCACCACTTTAAAGAGGCCAGTATGCCATGTCTGTCTGGGGCCCGTCTGTCTGTCAATCACAGTTTAAAGTTCATGAAATTTCTATGAGCATCGATCGCAAGGTGGGGGAGGTTGGAGTGTTGGAGTTGCGGACCCGGGTGATTTTACTTTGAATTTTTTTCTATGCTTTCACTGTGAAGGGGTGTGTGCATATGTGTGTGTGTGTGTGTGTGTGTTGGGGGGGCGGGAATGGTGTGTGGTTACACATACTGTAGGTCTATGTATTGAGTTTGTTGTACAGTATGGACAGTGCAGTGTAGATGCTGATGGATAAATGTTTGGGGATATCAACTGTTTACGCAGACACAGAATACTGTATAGCAAGTCAGAGTGGATGTTTTGCATTTTACGTTTGCATGCATGTGTGTCGCAATTTCATCTTATTTTGAATGACGGACAAATAAAAGAGAGTGAGAGAGAGGGATGAAAGGAGTAAATCAATAGCATAGTGCACGTATGTAACAGGGTGCTTTAGATGCTTGTCAACAGGTCGGTGCTACACAACCCCCCAGCAGGCTCCACAACCCCCAGCAGGCTCCACAACCCCCAGCAGGCTCCACGACCCTGAGCAGGCTCCACAACCCCCAGCATGCTACACAACCCCCAGCAGGCTACACATAGCAGAGTCAGATCAGTCCTTCTGCTTACGGCTCACATTGTTGTGTGTCTGACAATTTCTTCCCCCAGAAGGAAGGGAGGAAATGATCTGATACACACACCTGTAGACACAGCGATGACCTGCGTCAATCATAACATGAATAAAGATGAAGCCCATGCTGCTCTGGGATGCAAGCCGCTCCAAATCCCCCTTGTCCCCTGTTCTTTTAGTCGGGCGTTGGACATGGGCTTGGGCCTTGATGGTATATTTCATATGGAGTTTGAAATGATAAGTGCAATGAAGGAAAATCCACGGAGAGCCTATGAGCTGAGTGTGGTGGAGGAGGATAGCGGAGATTTATGGGTTTCGGGATGATCCTCATCGGGGACATGACTGTGCAAGATGAAGAATAAAGATTCCCATAGTGCGTACTCCATCCATCAGCTATATCTGGTAAATATGTACAGAATCAGCTAGCAGCCAAGTAGAAAAGCAGAGCATCTTAAGTGTTTGGAAGGGCAGCGGCGGTGAGGAAAAGTACATAGAAAATAGCTCAACATAAATAGATGTAAACATGTTGGAAAATGAGGATGTAAACATATGCTGAATGAATGTATATATATATTCTGCCAAGGCACCACTTGAGCATGCAAACGTTTTATAGCTTGGGAGCCTTAGTCCCTACCACCCGTGAGACTGATTGTAAAAGAGCAGTGAGACTATGGCTACGTTCCAATAATATGAACTAACTTCCTATTCTGGACCACCAATCTGAAAGGACTTTATTAGTGAAAGTTCTGTAGTTGAACACCTATCCAAAACCCCAGAAGCAACAAAGGAAAGGAAGGTATTTAAGAATATTTGCCCAGCTTTACTCTACCATGTTTTCCATACTTGTTAGGTTTGGGGGGTTGTAGGTAAGCATCCCCTCTGATCACGTTGACCTTGTAGAGGTACACTGTTTTAACTCTGACTTAACCTCTTGCTCCTACTAACTGAAGTCGTTTGGGTCCTTTGGAAAGCAGAGCTGTTTGAAATAAGACAGAGAGCAACATGGGAATTGATTTTGAGGGAGCTTTAGGTAGCCTCCTCCTAAACCTCTAGAAATAGGTTAGGACATCTGGCTCGACGTGTAGAGGTTTTTCACATGGATTGAAAGATGATATATTACACTTTTAAGATCAAATGGGCATTTATTTTCACAAAATAAAGACTTTTGCGACTTGCAACAATACTCCCAACCAACAAAAGTGGCGTTTTGCATATAGTGAAGTCAGAACACAGGAGGCTGGTGGCATCTTAATTGGGTAGAACAGGCTTGTGGTAGTGGCGGGAGTGGAATCAGTGAAATAGTATCACATGCATCAAACACATGGTTTCCAGGTGTTTGATGCCATTCCATTTGCTCCGTTCAAGCCATTATTATGAGCCGTCCTCCGTTCAGCAGCCTCCATTGAGTCAGAACGATGTCAGTGTATGAAGGTAGAAGGCATGACACTTAAGGTGACAATCAAATGAACATGTCTAATGCCAATTTTGAATATTTCAGATAGATGGTTTATCTGACCTTAAAGTAGCAATCAGCAGTAGAAACAATAGCAAAGCGGCATCCCCACCCCTGGTTTGGTTATAAGATGCAGCTAGATAAATGTAATTACTCTGACAGAGCTATGGATGCAAGGACTGACCATCCATGATATCAAATGTATAATATATAGTGTTTGTTTACATTTAATTTGTTTACAAAGATTGGAGTAAAACAAGCTTATATTTTGGGTTCTGATGGGGTACGACAGTTGAACTAATGCTCATGAGGCATTTATAAGTTACATTCTTCAAGAACCAATGCTTACATGTCATTCATTTATAAATCCCAAAATGTATGTAGCATCTGCTGATTTAAAAGCCTCCAATTTGGACTAGATTATTCTCCTTAACCCCAAAACTTCTGTCTTACTTGTATAGTGTTTTGCTGTCACCAGCACTATCTACCTAGTGCTATCTACCTAGTGCTATCTACCTAGTGCTATCTACTGTACCTAGTGCTGTTGTGTGATCTGGGATCATGTTTCACTACCACTCCTCTCAGGCTTGGTTGAGTGTATTAGTGGAAATCCCATTCACCCTCTCCCTCCCTTTTGTCCCAGTCAAGTGGTCACCTAATAACAACGCTCTGTTTAGTGAGACCCCAGTCGACTGTTTGATCACTTTCATTGAGAGAGAGAGAAATCAAGGGCAATAATTGGATGATTAAATAAATAAAAAATTATACCTCGTCGACCCCTCTCTCTCTCTTTCTCCCTCTCTCTCCCTCACTCATATTCTCGCCTCCTCTTCCCACCGAACTGCATTATCTTTCCCCTTTGAAAAAATCCAAACGTCAGACACCGCAAAGACACGAAGATGGCTGGGCCCCCGAAAAAGAAAATCAATACAAATTACGATGGAGAAAGTGGCACTGATGGCTGGAATTGCAGCATATGTTTACACTAAATCAGGCAATCTATCTTCATATGGGGTGTGTAATGCGTAGGGGGTCAGGGTTCGCGCAGCGCGACGGCGTTCTCCAATTACTCAGGCTCTTTGCGAGGAGGCAGCCGTATCGATTGGCTGAGAGGACAGGGGCCTACAGGCAGCCAATGGGGCGCTGGGGTCAAAGTGCTAGGGGATTTTAATAAGGGGAAGTAATGGTCTTAATTTCTGGGGGGCAGTAGAGGGAGAGACGTCTGCTCCACTACCCTCCAATCTCCCCGGCGAGATGAGATTCTCTTTCTGCTTCTTTCTTTCTTTCTTTCTTTCTTTCTTTCTTTCTTTCTTTCTTTCTTTCTTTCTCTCTCTCTCTCTCTCTCTCTCTCTCTCTCTCTCTCTCTCTCTCTCTCTCTCTCTCTCTCTCTCTCTCTCTCTCTCTCTCTCTCTTCCTGTGTGTGTCCATCCCTTTTCTCTTGCTTTGTCTCTCCTTCACTTGTTCTCTCACTTGTCCTACTCTCTTGGTAGATGGGTGTTTTTAGAATTCTCCCTGGTTGTGTTGAAATTCCCTTTCCCAAAACTCAGCCTTAACGCTCTGACAAGGCCTTAGGAATACCTTATTATCCAAAGACATCTGTTTGGTTTCAAAGTAGACTATCCCCTCTTCATACCAACAAGGGAGAAATCATCCATGAGAGAGTAATCCATTCCAGGCCTCTCAGGGGCCAGGGGCAGAGATTCAAAATGGAAGCCTGTGTGGAGAGGAAACGTGTAGGCTCCGTCACCCTTCAGATAACATCCCCACCCAGCCCCAGCCTGAAAGCCCTTTTCTCCTTCTCTTGGTGTGAAAAGGGCCTCCGACAAATTTGATTTAGCAGCTCGCGGGTGCCTATTCCTGAGGAAAGAAAACAAATATTGTTATAATGGTAATAACATCTATTTGCCGCTCGCGACAAACAGCAGCGGGCCTTTGAAAAGACCCTGCGCTGCTGCTGCCACCTTATTCTTATTCATGAAAGCGGCGGTTATGCATATTAGTGCAAACTAGCTATTCTACTTACCGGCATTTGGTGTGTCAATCATCCTTACAGGGCAAGAAGGCTGACAAATTGTCCCCAAAGTCAAATTTGACAGCCTTTTATGATTAATGGGTTTGATTATGGAGAAATATCTCCCTAACTCATTTCCGGGTGTTTCTCTTTTCCCCTTCGTATCGAAATGGAGAGGAATAGAGATTGTGTTGTTTGCAAACAGGGAGGGGGTAATGAAATAAAAGAGGGGTATGTGAGGGGCTTAGAGTGAGGGTGGTGCAATTGAATTAGTTAGGAATGCTCTGTGAAAGGGATAGCGACTGGGACAGGTTGAGTGGAAGGTCTCACGCTTAATAAACAGCATTAGAAGAAGGAAAGAGACATGCCGGTGGAGGAAGAGATGGGCTGACACAAGGCCATTGTAGAGCTCCTGTATCAGGGCAGGGGAGATATGCTACTCTAGAATGTGACATAATGCCTTCATAAGGCCATCATAAGGCCTTCAGAAGGTCTACATAGGCATACAATTTTTTTTTTTTAAGATTAAAATGTGCCATTGGAAGCTATAGAAGAGCAATGCTTGTTTGAGCCGGTCCAATTTGTTTGTAGAGATATCACTCAGCAATGTTCTAACCATGATCATTCTCTCTCTTTCCAGCCTTGAATGAGCCTACCATCGACTACGGCTTCCAGAGGCTACAGAAAGTCATCCCCAGGCACCCAGGAGATCCCGAGAGGTTACCTAAGGTCAGTGATACGCCTCAGATGATACCAAGGAGTACATCATCCCCTGTTGTTACTCCAAAGACCACCCAGACCATATAGACTTCAGACTGCCAAATATCTGAGTTTATAGAGGACCAACCAGATCTGTTAGATTGGATTAATTTGTTCCACTCAATATGGACCTGGCCTTAGGAACACACTCCGATGCCAAGGGGCACATTGTTCTGATAACTACAATTGGAAACAGGTGTTTATGGGATGTTGTATTGGTATTGTAGAGTTTGAGACAGTGTTTTTGGTCTTGTTATGCTTCTAGTTCCGACCATGCAGTAATATCTAACAAGTAATCTAACAATTTCACAACAACTACCTTATACACACAAGTGTAAAGGAATGAATACGAGTATGTACATATAAATATATGGATGAGTGATGGCCGAACGGCATAGGCAAGATGCAGTAGATGGCATAGAGTACAGTATATACATATGAGATGAGTAATGTAGGATATGTAAACATTATATAAAGTTGAATCGTTTAAAGTGGCTAGTGATACATTTATTACATCCAATTTTTTATTATTAAGTGGCTAGAGATTTGAGTCAATGGCCGAACGGCATAGGCAAGATGCAGCAGATGGTAAAGAGTACAGTATATACATATGAGATGAGTAATGTAGGATATGTAAACATTATATAAAGTGGCATTGTTTAAAGTGGCTAGTGATACATTTATTACATCCAATTTTTTATTATTAAAGTGGCTAGAGATTTGAGTCAGTATGTCGGCAGCAGCCACTCAATGGCTGTTTAACAGTCTGATGGCCTTGAGATAGAAGCTGTTTTTCAGTCTCAGATTTGATGCCCCTGTACTGACCTCGCCTTCTGGATGATAGCGGGGTGAACAGGCAGTGGCTCGGGTGGTTGTTGTCCTTGATGACCTTTTTGGCCTTCCTGTGACATCGGGTGCTGTAGGTGTCCTGGAGGGCAGGTGGTTTACCCCTGGTGATGCGTTGTGCAGACCTCACTACCCTCTGGAGAGCCTTACGGTTGTGGGCGTAGTAGTTGCTGTACCAGGCGGTGACACAGCCCAACAGGATGCTCTCGATTGTGCATCTGTAGAAGTTTGTGAGTATTTTTGGTGACAAGCCGAGAGGTTATTTTCCTGACACCCCACTCCGAGGGCCCTCACCTCCTCCCTGTAGGCCGTCTCGCCGTTGTTGGTATTCAAGCCTACCACTGTAGTGTCGTCTGCAAACTTGATGATTGAGTTGGAGGTGTGCTTGGCCACGCAGTCATGGGTGAACAGGGAGTACAGGAGAGGGTTGAGAACGCACCCTTGTGGGGCCCCAGTGTTGAGGATCAGTGGGGTGAAGACGTTGTTTCCTACCCTCACCACCTGGGGGCGGCCCGTCAGGAAGTCCAGGACCCAGTTGCACAGGGTGGGATTGAGACCCAGGGTCTCGAGCTTAATGATGAGTTTGGAGGGTACTATGGTGTTAAATGCTGAGCTGTAGTCAATGAACAGCATTCTTACATAGGTATTCCTCTTGTCCAGATGGGTTAGGGCAGTGTGCAGTGTGATTGCGATTGCGTCGTCTGTGGACCTATTGGGATGGTAAGAGAATTGGAGTAGGTCTAGGGTGTCAGGTAGGATGGAGGTGATATGATCCTTGACTAGTTTCTCAGAGCACTTCATGATGACGGAAGTGAGTGCTACGGGGCAATAGTCATTTAGCTCAGTTACCTTAGCTTTCTTGGGAACAGGAACAATGGTGGCCCTCTTGAAGCATGTGGGAACAGCAGACTGGGATAAGGATTGATTAAATATGTCCGTAAACACACCAGCCAGCTGGTCTGCGCATGCTCTGAGGACGCGACCAGGGATGCCATCTGGGCCGGCAGCCTTTCGAGGGTTAACACATTTAAATGTTTTACTCACGTTGGCTGCGGTGAAGGAGAGCCCGCAAGTTTTGGTAGCGGGCCATGTAGGTGGCACTGTATTGTCCTCAAAGCGAGGTTGTTTAGTTTGTCTGGGAGCAGGACATCGTGGTCCGAGACGGGGCTGGTTTTCTTTTTGTAGTCCGTGAATGACTGTAGACCCTGCCATGTACTCGTGTCTGAGCCGTGGAATTGCGACTCTACTTTGTCTCTATACTGACGCTTAGCTTGTTTGATTGCCTTGTGGAGGGAATAGCTACACTGTTTGTATTCAGTCATGTTTCCGGTCGCCTTACCCTGATTAAAAGCAGTGGTTCGCGCTTTCAGTTTTGCGCGAATGCTGCCATCAATCCATGGTTTCTGGTTGGGGAAGGTTTTAATAGTTGCTGTGGGTACATCACCGATGCACTTGCTAATACACTCGCTCACCGAATCAGCGTATTCCCAGTCCACGTGATTGAAGCAATCTTGAAGCGTGGAATCAGATTGGTCGGACAAGCGTTGAACAGACCTGAGCACGGGCGTTTCCTGTTTTAGGCTGGGAGCAACAAAATGGAGTTGTGGTCAGATTTGCAGAAAGGGGGGTGGGGAATGGCTTTGTATGCGTCGCGGAAGTTAGAATAACAATGATCCAGGATTTTGCCGGCCCGGGTCGCACTTTCGGTATGCTGATAAAATTTAGGGAGCCTTGTTTTCAGATTAGCCTTGTTAAAATCCCCAGCTACAATAAATGTAGCCTCAGGATATGTGGTTTCCAGTTTACATAGTCCAATGAAGTTCTTTCAGGGCCATCGATGTGTCAGCTTGAGGGGGATATAAGCGACAGTGATTATAATCGAAGAGAATTCTCTTGGTAGATAATGCGGTCGGCATTTGATTGTAAGGAATTCTAGGTCAGGTGAACAAAAGGAGTTGAGTTCCTGTTGTTATGATCACACCACGTCTCGTTAATCATAAGGCATACACCCCCGCCCTTCTTCTTACCAGATAGATGTTTGTTTCTGTCGGCGCGATGCGTGAAGAAACCAGGCGGCTGTACCAACTCTGATATCGTATCCCGAGTGAGCCATGTTTCCGTGAAGCAAAGAACGTTGCAATCTCTGATGTCTCTCTGGAAGGCAACCCTTGCTCGGATTTCGTCTACCTTGTTGTCAAGAGACTGGACATTGGCAAGTAGTATACTCGTGAGCGGTGCGCGATGTGCCCATCTACGGAGCCTGACCAGAAGACCGCCCTGTCTGTCCCTTCTCCTGCGCCGCCATCGTTTTGGGTCGCCGGCTGGGATCCGGTCTATTGTCCTGGTTGGTGGACCAAACAGAGTATCCGCTTCGGGAAAGTCGTATTCCTGGTCGTAATGTTGGTAAGTTGACGTTGCTCTTATTTCCAATAGTTTCTCCCGGCTGTATGTAATAAAACTTAAGATTTCATGGGGTAACAATGTAAGAAATAATACATAAAAATGAAAGAACTAAGAACGCGAAGTGAGGTGGCCATCTCTGTCGGCGCCGGACGAATTGAGGCTGTTCTGAGGGCAAAAGGGGGTGCAACTCAATATTTGGAAGGTGTTCATAATGTTTTGTACCCTCAGTGTAGACACACGCAAGCACGCACACACGCACACACACATTAGGCAGGGCCAAGAACACAGGCAGCCGTCAGGTGCCCTGGCGGTTTGCCGCCTGGTTAGTATGAAAAGATTATTTTCCCCCTAAAAAGGTGCACCACTAAATGAGTGAGATTGTTTTAGGCAGGGAACTGCTGTAAAGAGGGATACGATCAGATGGGTCCTGACAGTCTAAAACAGCTGCCAAATTGAAACCATTTATCAAAATCTGACATCTGAGATCCAGTCACCAAAAAAGCAGTTTATTTGTAAATTGATACTATTAGCGAGCATATATTGTCTGGCCCCTTTGATGCCCTGATTTGTGGCGGAGGGAGAATGTCCCTATCAGCCGTTATATATTTATTTATTCAAAAGAAAACTCAATAAGCGTATAGATTTTCCTCCGTCTTCTCTTCAGCTGCTAGCTTTCTCGACATTTCAGACAGAAGGAAATAACAACAAGACTAACACGGAAAAGCTTGCTATTCGTGAAGTACCTCATTGCTCTCACCCAATGTGGCTTGTCAGGAGAGACTCACACGGTCACTCTGGAACAGTAACGCTGACATTTCATCCCTTTGTTATCCTCTCTCCTTTGCTTTTCTTGTAGGACAGAAAGGTTGGTCAGGACCGTTTGTAGAGTCTCTTAGGCAGGGAGCAAAGCTACCCCAAGCTACATTCAGAGGCAATAGGCACCAACACTTGCTATTGGAACCAATTGAAGTCAAATTTAAGTCATTTTTTAAGCAGGAAGCAACAGAGCACGTCTAGAAGGGTGGGAATAAGTGGGATTCCATGTAAATAATGATAAGGGGAAAACACTGGCTGTTGGTTTTTGAGGTTTTCGTTTGTAGCTGAGAAACCCTCCTTGAGTGATTAGATTAGGAGGTTGGCAGCCGCACTTCTCCAATGAGCCGGCCCCAGAGCTGGAACCCTAGCCCTAGTGATAGACAGAGAGCAGACCAGGGCTAAAGCATGGCCAACTGGTCACTGATGACCTCGGAGGCTGGGGCTGGATCAGTTCGCCTCTAATTTCATTTCCAGTCTGCCTTGGCTGCAAGCGGACACTTCCCCGTCCAGATCTATGGAGGATATGTGGTTTAAGCTCTAGCCCCCTTATTGCTCAGCATGGGAGGCAGCAGCATATTTGCGAGCTCCGCTCTGTTCCAGGATCTTTGCGGTAGAAGACCCATTCCCAGGTCACGCCAAGTTTAACGGCCTATGAATCCTCTTAAATAGACACCTGGATGGTGATGCGTTCCTTACATGTGGAGGGCCTATTTTCCTAAGATACAGCCATACGGAAGGCCTGTTTTGATACAGAGCAGACAAACAAATGGAGACTGAGCTAAAAGCTAACCGAGGTGAAGAGTTTGCTGTCTTTTAAGCCAAAACGTGTTAACGGCTGAAAAAGCATGTTCTGGCCTTATATGATCTCTGAGGCTAGATGTGTTTGCCACCTGTTTAGCCATTACATCTGAATCAACTGCCAGGGTTAATGGGGCAATTCTATTCAATGCAATGTTAGTGCTGGTCTGTAACAAAAGCCTACACTCCCTATATCTAGTCCAGGACCTGAGCTGTTAGTTTGTGCTCTAATCTATACTGAACAAAAATATAAACGCAACATGTAGTGTTGGTTTCATGAGTTGAAATAAAAAATCCCAGAAATGTTCCATATACACAAATATCTTATTTATCTAAAAATGTGTGCACAAATTTGTTTACATCCCTGTTAGTGAGCATTTCTTCTTTGCCAATATAATCCATCCACTTGACAGGTGTGGCATATCAAGAAGCTCATTAAACAGCATGATCATGACACAGGTGCACCTTGTGCTGGGGACAATAAAAGTCCACTTTAAAATGTGCAGTTCTGTCACACAACACAATCCCACAGATTTCTCAAGTTTTGAGGGAGCGTGCAATTGGCATGCTGACTGCAGGAATGTCCACCAGAGTTGTTGCCAGAGAATCTAATGTTAATTTCTCTACCATAAGCTGCCTCCAACGTTGTTTTAGAGAATTTGGCAGTACATCCAACCGGCCTCGCAACCGCAGACCACATGTCACCACTTCAGCACAGGACAACCACATCCGGCTTCTTCACCTGTGGGATTGTCTGGGGGGGTAGCTAGAGATAGCTAGAGGTAACTAGAGGTAGCTAGAGGTAGCTAGAGAAAGCTGGAGGTAGCGCTCCCTTTGTGTTGCAGCTAGGTGGCTGCGGGACGGCTGTGCAGAGCCAGGCAAGGGGTGATTTATCATTGTTAAGGGACCTGTCGGAAGGCTTCTTCTCCCGGGTCTGCTGATCCCTTCTCTCCGGGAACCTCTGGAACCAGGGAGCCATCCTCCCATAATTGAGCTCCTGGAAAGCAATGGAAGAAAATAGGTGGAATATGTCTGGAGACAGACGCAAGGAGGACTGGGGCGTTGGGGGCCAGGGCCACGGGCTGGGGCTCAGGGGGGTTGGGTTAGGTGAGATGGGTAGAAGAGTTACGGGAGAGATTTTGCTCATGTTCAGTCCAGTGTTTGATAAGGAGGATGCAGTTACATGCAGTATGATAGAGGCACATTCCATAACATTTTCACATTAATATAGAACTTATTAATGTCTTTCTGTAATAGTAAAGACATACAATTCCTTGAGAGAAATACTATTTTGTATTGTCGCTAAAATGTTATATAGTACATAGGCTGGGTTTCCAGTCAATAGGTTATGAATTGTAATTCAATTTATAGATTCAGAAATTCAAGTTTATTAAAGCAGAACGACAGATTTTTACCTTGGCAGCTCAGGGATTCGATCCAGCAACCTTTCGGTTACTGGCCCAACACTCTAACTACTAGGCTACCTGCTGCCCCAAGTCATGAATTGGAGTGAAAAAAATCCTCATAGAAAATGACGGGCATTTTCAAACTCATGAGTCAAATCGGAATTCATTTCCTCAATCGACCTGACTTGAAGATGACCCCAGTAAGTTTAGGATATTCTATAATTCCTGCTCTTTCATGTCGTTCTTCTTGTGAGTTATTCCACCTGGAGCTCTGAAGTACCCTAAAGAGACGTTCACTCTCTAGATGTGTGGTCTGTCGCTCCAGAATACTGTATGTGCCTTTCCCTCTTGGCCTGGATACAGATGAGAGCATGGAGCATGGTGGATGAAATGATTTCCACCTCTGTCTGAAGTCATAAAAGAGAGACATACACTATCTAAAACCTGTTTTTCCCCGGTGTAAGGTAGAAAGGGCTTTAAAGACATCAGTGTAGAGGCTTCCAGGATAGAGGCTGGGAACAGACTCTTCCTACTCACACATAGGGAGGGAGTCTCTTGTAGGGCCAACTTATCCCTTCCTGGCAGTTGACCCACTGAGGATGGAGGAGAGAATTCTCCTTTCCTTCCCTCCTGTCCTCCGCCAAGTCCCCTCTCCTTCCCCCTTCATGGTGGGGAGGTGCTCGCTTTCTCTCTCTACTAGAGTATGTAGTGAATCTTTCCACCTTTGCATATTCCGTGTTTGATGTTTATTCATATTGCAAATAGGTAATTTCAAGAATCAAGATATTACTGTTATATTGAATTCAAGTGACACTCACACTGTATACTAGCACTAAACCAGCATTTTACACACCATGGAAACGTCTGTAGTACCTTCATCTG
Organism: Brachymystax lenok tsinlingensis; assembly: GCA_030435695.1. Taxonomy (NCBI): domain Eukaryota; kingdom Metazoa; phylum Chordata; class Actinopteri; order Salmoniformes; family Salmonidae; genus Brachymystax; species Brachymystax lenok. The sequence continues at coordinate 26,863,534 of CM059789.1, read as the reverse complement.
CCCAATCCTTCAGATCATTGGCTGAGATGATTATTGAATGAGCCGTCACGCTGCTTCTATCCCTCCATCCCTCTATCCCTCCATCCCCCCTCTCTCCCCTCTCCCCTCAGAGGTGTGGGCCAGTGATAAGAGATTATGATGATAACTGGGAGGCAGTGCATTACCGTATTGATCGGGGCTGAGCTTTCAGCGGCGTTAAAGCACCCGCTCTGATTGCCGGCACTTGCGCTGACAGGAATCCAATGGCGTTGTCTCTCCTCGTCGCTATAGGCAGGAGTGTGTGTGTATGTGTGGGTATATGGGTGTTTGGAGAGTGGGGTGTATGTGTGTGTAAGGGGGGGGTTATGAGTGTGAATGTGGATATGTATGTGTATGTGTATGTGTATGTGTGTGTGTGTGTGTGTGTGTGTGTGTGTGTGTGTGGTTCACAAAAAGGCAGTGCAAGGCCCATCTCTCACCTCCACACACATGCCTCCTACCCCCACCCCCACAGCTACAGGACCACAAGGCCCAGGCATAGAATACCCTCACTGTTATGTCACAAATTCTGTGATGTATTTTCAATGGTCCAAGTCAAGTAACATGACATGAAATGAGGTTCTCAGAACAGATGGCCTGTTCTTATTTGGTTATCTAAAGGTTCTCAGAACAGATGGCCTGTTCTTATTTGGTTATCTAAAGGTTCTCAGAACAGATGGCCTGTTCTTAGTTGGTTATCTAAAGGTTCTCAGAACAGACGGCCTGCACTTAGTTGGTTATCTAATTGTTGTTATTGTCTGGAGATAATTAGCTAAATCCATGGTAGATTAGTGAGCTGAGGAATTTCTTGTACATAACGAAGTGCTTCATTTATTCTGCGATAATACTCTGGAGAATGTACTCCAAAGAGTCTTTTCTTTGCATTTGTTTTCAAGATTGGGGTTATTTAGGGGGTTGTTCATAGCATCAGAAACTGGCCACACACTTCAAACAATTGAACGCACACACGCACACCCACACAAACACACAAAACCAAAGCAGAGTAGCACCAACGAGCAGTAAGGCCTCGAAGGCGTCGTTACCTTGAGAAGGCTGTTGTGTCTGTCATTGCCTAATGAAAAAAGGAGAGACTGACAGTGGCACACACACACACACCAGTGTGTAGAGGCAGGAATGTGGGTGTGTGTGTTTCAGGCATCGAGCGGGAGGGGGTTGCCAAAGTTCCCTGTGGCAGGCAGGGTGTTGCAGCCGCCAAGCCTCAGAGACATTAACTAACTTCTGTTTTATAATGGAGATTAATGAAGCGAGCACATGCCAGAGGGGGAGAGGAGAGGAGAGACGATAAGAGGAGAGAGGATGAGAGGAGGGGAGGAGGGGTCCGAGATACACTCCTCACAGGGGTATAGCGGTTGGCAGTGCCAAGGTGTGACAGATTGTGCCCTCTCTCAGTGGATAGGGACAGGGGACAGCGTTCGGGTGTAGAGCTGGGGGTTGGGTGGAGATTGACAGGAGTTGGAACGAGAGCTCTATTGCTTTTTGGTGGTGGGGGTGGCGGTGTCTGTGTGTCTGTGTGTCTGTGTGACTGTGTGCTTGCAGGATAGCTGTGGGGTCAGTAGGAGTGTTGGGGTAGGCAGGTGGATGGGCACAGAGGAAGGGCAGACTGGCATGGTGGATCTCAGATAGATGTGAAACTCTACTAATGTACACTCACACACAGGCACACATATGAACACACACACAAACACACACGCTCATGCATGCTCTTTATTTAAAATGTGTGAACATAGTAAAAATAAAATCAACCAATATATTAGTGAATCTAATTTCCATTTAAGTATATATTCAGAAGAGAATCCATGAAGTTATCAAAAACTCTCTAACTCAGGCCTGCCCATCTGGGCAGATGGTAATTCCTCAGACTGATTCGACTTTACTTGGATCCTTTTTCCTGAGGTCATATTTTGTCATGGGAAATGGGGGACAGAAAGGGAGAATAGCATCCTCATGCACTCTTTCCCTGTCAAACACTGAACACAGGGCTAACAGTGAGGGAATAGTTAAATGATTAAATGATAAGAAAAAAAGTTTTTCCCAGACACATGTTCACCACAGCACTGCACATTTCATTTCCTTTGACAGCGTTTTGGTCAAGTTAAACTTTTTTTTACACAAGGAAAAGGCTAGATGTGTTGAAGGAACCAATCAGGCTCCAGACAGGCAGACAGCGGCCCTCCTTATTGTAATACCCCAGAGACCTCCAGCAGAGGCTCCCACAACACCAGCTCTCATCCCCAGAGCCCTGGAAACAACAACCAACCCAGCTCTCCCCACCTCACCCACTCCTCTTCTCTCCCCACCTCACCCACTCCTCTTCTCTGTCCTCCTTACGTCACGTCTCCTTTCCGCTCTCGTGTTGTGTCGTGTTGTAACGTCTCGTCCCTTTCTCCTCTCCTCTCCTCTCCTCTCGTTCTTCCAGTGAAAGGATACTGGGCTGTGGGAATATGCCTGTGTGAGTGTTTGTCCCCCCATTTAGCCCCGGCGAGTGTCAGCGACTCCTCCTCCACCAGACAATATTTATCTATCAGGCCTGTTATTGTTATTAAGAGCCATCGCAACGGCGACCCACTGGGTTGCTGGGGAGAGATTGGACGCTTCCTCCTCTGAGTGGGAAAACAGCCCAGGGACAATGGAGGAGGGGGATGAATGAGAGAGAGAGAGAGAGAGCAGGAGGGAGGGGTGAATTAGGCAGGGGAAATTCAACAATCACATGCAATGTGGCTCTAATAAGCCTGGGTCTAAAGTGGCGGATCGGAAACACCGAAGGCAGTCTGAAAGTGTTAATAGGTTCCCACCACCTCAGGCTGCTCCCTCCCTGCTCCCCCTCTCCCTCCAGGGTGCACCGGCAGCCATTTTGATTAGAGGCTGGTGAAGATGCACTCTGATCATGGCAATTTGCTATTGTGTAGTGCTGTGACAAACTAAGTGCTGTAACAAAAAGGCCACCCCCTACAAGCAGAGACATGAGAGCTTGAGAAGGGAGTTGTGGGGCTCAATACAAGACGTCTGACTGGGAGAGTGTATAAGTGTGTGTTAGTACACTACATGGCCAAAGGTATGTGGATGCCTGCTCGTCGAATATCTCATTCCAAAATCATGGGCATTAATATGGAGCTGGTTCCACCTTTGCTGCTATAACAGACTCCACTCTTCTGGGAAGGCTTTCCACTAAACGTTGGAACATTGCTGTGGGGACTTACTTCCATTCAGCCAAAAGATCATTTCTGAGGTCAGGCACTGATGTTGGGCAATTAGGCCTGGCTCGCAGTCGGTGTTCCAATTTTTCCAAAAGGAGTTTGATGGAGTTGAAGTCAGGGCTCTGTGCAGGCCTGTCAAGTTCTTCCACACCGATCTTGACAAACCATTTCTGTATGGACCTCGCTTTGTGCACTGGGGAATTGTCATGCTGAAACAGGAAAGGGCCTTCCCTAAACTGTTGCCCCAAAGTTGGAAGCACAGAATAATCTAGAATGTCATTGTATGCTGTAGTTCACTTGAACTAAGGGGTCTAGCACAAAATATGAAAAACAGCCCCAGACCATTATTCCTCTTCCACCAAACTTTACAGTTGGCACTTTGCATTCGGGCAGGTAGCGTTCTCCTGGCATCCGCAAAATCTAGATTTGTCCAGCGGACTGCCAGATGAAGTGAAGCGTGATTCATCGATGGCGGCGAGCTTTACACCACTCCAGCCGACGCTTGGCATTGCGCATGGTGATCTTAGGCTTGTGTGTGGCTGCTTGGTCATGGAAACCCATTTCATGACGCTCCCGACGAACAGTTCTTGTGCTGGCGTTGCTTCCAGAGGCAGTTTGGAACTCAGTAGTGAGTGTTGCATCCGAGGACAGACGATTTTTACGCGCTTCAGCACTCAGCAGTCCCGTTCTGTGAGCTTGTGTGGCCTACCACTTCGCGGCTGAGCCGTTGTAGCTCCTAGACATTTCCACTTCACAATAACAGCACTTACAGCTGACCGTGGCAGCTCTAGCAGGTCGACGAACTGACTTGTTGAAAAGGTGGCATCCTATGACGGAGTCACGTTGAAAGTCACTGAGCTCTTCAGTAAGGCCACTATTACTGCCAATGTTTGTCTATGGAGATTGCATGGCCTTGTGCTCGATTTTATACACCTGTCAGCAACGGGTGTGGCTGAAATAGCCAAATCCACTCATTTGAAGGGGTGTCCACATACTTTTGTATAAATAGTGTATGTGAGTATGTGTTCAGTGTGTGAGAGAGAGAGAGAAGGGGGTGAAAATGAGATGCAGACAGATGCTTACTTACGTTATTTTTATCACACGTAGGCTGTGCCATTAAAGCTCATCTCTGACTTGTACTCTGTCAAACAATGATTACATTTGAGTGTTTTCCTCGTTTTATCACTCCAACTCCCATAACCTAGGTCCAACACTTGCAGCAAGCTATTTGTAGTTTTCACAGTGATTTACACCCTCAGAAAACATTGAATATTTGATTATTGCTCAGGTCATTTTGAATTCCACCATACCTTCTCCGCTATGCAATCTGAGTTTCCGAGCTGGTCATGGGTGCACCTCAGCCACGCTCAAGGTCCTAAACGATATCATAACTGCCATCGATAAGAGGCAATACTGTGCAGCCGTATTCATCGACCTGGCCAAGGCTTTGGTCTCCACATTCTTATCGGCAGACTCAACAGCCTTGGTCTCTCAAATGACTGCCTCGCCTGGTTCATCAACTACTTCTCTGATAGAGTTCAGTGTGTCAAATCGGAGGGCCTGTTGTCCGGACCTCTGGCAGACTCTCTTCTCTGTATACATCAATGATGTTGCTCTTGCTGCTGGTGATTCTCTGATCCACCTCTACGCAGACGACACCATTCTGTATACTTCTGGCCCTTCTTTGGACACTGTGTTAACTAACCTCCAGACAAGCTTCAATACCATACATCTCTCCTTCCGTGGCCTCCAACTGCTCTTAAATGCAAGTAAAACTAAATGCATGCTCTTCAACCGATCGGTGCCCGCACCTGCCTGCCCGTCCATCACTACCCTGGACGGTTCTGACTTAGAATATGTGGACAACTACAGATACCTAGGTGTCTGGTTAGACTGTAAACTCTCCTTCCAGACTCACATTAAGCATCTCCAATCCAAAATTAAATCTAGAATCGGCTTCCTATTTTGCAACAAAGCATCCTTCACTCATGCTGCCAAACATACCCTCGTAAAACTGACTATCCTACCGATCCTCGACTTCAGCGATGTCATATACAAAATAGCCTCCAACACTCTACTCAACAAATTGGATGCAGTCTATCACAGTGCCATCCGTTTGTCACCAAAGCCCCATATACTACCCATCACTGCGACCTGTACGCTCTCGTTGGCTGGCCCTCGCATCATACTCGTTGCCAAACCCACTGGCTCGAGGTCATCTACAAGTCTTTGCTAGGTAATGCCCCGCCTTATCTCAGCTCACTGGTCACCATAGCAGCACCCACCTGCAGCACGCGCTCCAGCAGGTACATTTCACTGGTCACCCCCAAAGCCAATTCCTCCTTTGGCCGCCTTTCCTTCCAGTTCTCTGCTGCCAAGGACTGGAACGAACTGCAAAAATCCCTGAAGCTGGAGACTCATATCTCCCTCACTAACTTTAAGCACCAGCTGTCAGAGCAGCTCACAGATCACTGCACCTGTACATAGCCCATCTGTAAATAGCCCATCCAACTACCTCATCCCCATACCGTATTTATTTATTTATTTTGCTCCTTTGCACCCCAGTATCTCTACTTGCACATTCATCTTCTCCATCACTCCAGTGTTTTAATTGCTATATTGTAATTACCTCACCACTATGGCCTATTTATTGCCTTACCTCCCTTATCTTACCTCATTTGCACACACTGTATAAAGACTTTTTTTTCTACTGTATTATTGACGGTATGTTTGTTTATTCCATGTGTAACTCTATGTTGTTGTATGTGTCGAACTGCTTTGCTTTATCATGGCCAGGTCACAGTTGTAAATGAGAACTTGTTCTCAACTAGACTACCTGATTAAATAAAGGTGAAATAAAAAAATAAAAAAAGGTTTAGAGTTGTGGGTTTATATATTTCCTACAGTCTACTTTCCTAGATTTTACCATCAACCGTCAACAATTTACAGGATCCAGAAGTTTTTAGGAGTGTGGAATCTTTCAAGTAACTGTGTAGCATATTACGTTTGAATCTAATGAACTGAAGTCAACAGTAAAGATGCGATGTGATGTCATTTCAGGAAGTGCTGTTAAAGAGATCAGCAGACTTAGTAGAGGCCCTGTATGGAATGCCACACAATAATCAGGTATGTCATCATATAGGCCATTTTTATTGCAAAGAAATGAAATAAATAAAGTGAACATTCAGAGACCTGGGAAGCCAGGGAAAAACAATCTGTACAGTATCTACAGTGGGGAAAAAAAGTATTTAGTCAGCCACCAATTGTGCAAGTTCTCTCACTTAAAAAGATGAGAGAGGCCTGTAATTTTCATCATAGGTACACTTCAACTATGACAGACAAAATGAGGAAAAGAAATCCAGAAAATCACATTGTAGGATTTTTAATGAATTTATTTGCAAATTATGGTGGAAAATAAGTATTTGGTCACATACAAACAAGCAAGATTTCTGGCTCTCACAGACCTGTAACTTCTTCTTTAAGAGGCTCCTCTGTCCTCCACTCATTACCTGTATTAATGGCACCTGTTTGAACGTGTTATCAGTATAAAAGACACCTGTCCACAACCTCAAACAGTCACACTCCAAACTCCACTATGGCCAAGACCAAAGAGCTGTCAAAGGACACCAGAAACACAATTGTAGACCTGCACCAGGTTGGGAAGACTGAATCTGCAATAGGTAAGCAGCTTGGTTTGAAGAAATCAACTGTGGGAGCAATTATTAGGAAATGGAAGACATATAAGACCACTGATAATCTTCCTCGATCTGGGGCTCCACGCAAGATCTCACCCCGTGGGGTCAAAATGATCACAAGAACGGTGAGCAAAAATCCCAGAACCACACGGGGGGACCTAGTGAATGACCTGCAGAGAGCTGGGACCAAAGTAACAAAGCCTACCATCAGTAACACACTACGCCGCCAGGGACTCAAATCCTGCAGTGCCAGACGTGTCCCCCTGCTTAAGCCAGTACATATTCAGGCCCGTCTAAAGTTTGCTAGAGAGCATTTGGATGATCCAGATGAGGATTGGGAGAATGTCAGATGAAACCAAAATATAACTTTTTGGTAAAAAACTCAACTCGTCGTGTTTGGAGGACAAAGAATGCTGAGTTGCATCCAAAGAACACCATACCTACTGTGAAGCATGGGGGTGGACACATCATGCTTTGGGGCTGTTTTTCTGCAAAGGGACCAGGACGACTGATCCATGTAAAGGAAAGAATGAATGGGGCCATGTATCGTGAGATTTTGAGTGAAAACCTCCTTCCATCAGCAAGGGCATTGAAGATGAAACGTGGCTGGGTCTTTCAGCATGACAATGATCCCAAACACACCGCCGGGCAACGAAAGAGTGGCTTCGTAAGAAGCATTTCAAGGTCCTGGAGTGGCCTAGCCAGTCTCCAGATCTCAACCCCATAGAAAATCTTTGGAGGGAGTTGAAAGTCCGTGTTGCCCAGCGACAGCCCCAAAACATCCCTGCTCTAGAGGAGATCTGCATGGAGGAATGGGCCAAAATACCAGCAACAGTGTGTGAAAACCTTGTGAAGACTTACAGAAAACGTTTGACCTCTGTCATTGCCAACAAAGGGTATATAACAAAGTATTGAGATAAACTTTTGTTATTGACCAAATACTTATTTTCCACATAATTTGCAAATAAATTCATAAAAAATCCTTTTCCTCATTTTGTCTGTCATAGTTGAAGTGTACCTATGATGAAAATTACAGGCCTCTCTCGTATTTTTAAGTGAGAGAACTTGCACAATTGGTGGCTGACTAAATACTTTTTTTCCCCACTGTATATATCAGATTAAGTAGTTTATCTATCATCTGTCTATCATCTGTGAAAACTCCAATATTCAACCATAATCTAATCTGAATGACCCACCAAAAATACACTGCCAGAGGCCGTACATTACAAAACCTTTTTTTACGACCTAAACTCACAATCACCTATGGTACTCTCTCTACACCTTCCCCCTCTCCCTCCCTCCCCCAGGAGATCATCCTGAAGCGGGCAGCGGACCTGACCGAGGCCCTGTACAGCGTCCCCCGCAGCCACAACCAGCTGCCCTCACTCAGCGGCTCGGCCGCTCACTCCGGCATGATGGGAGTCAACTCCTTCAGCAGCCAGCTGGCCGTCAACATCTCTGAGGCCTCGCAGGGGGACCAGGGTGAGTGCTGCAACCCCCACCATGACCCGTCACCCCACGATCCTCACCCTGCACCCTCTGATCCTCTCACCCCTTCTCTGTGTGTTGGTGTCCCCTGTGGATATGTGATGATTGCTAGTCCAATGATTCTCCTCAATGTACGTTTCATGGCTATCCTGTAGTGACACTTTAGTGTCTGTCAGTGGCTCTGCTTTTAGTAGCCATGTACACCAGGCCTGGCCCTTTGTGCGTACATCCACTCAGTGAAACATTCCCTCAGATCCAAGCAGGTATGTGTGTGTGTGTGCGGGTGTGTGAGTGTGTGTGTGCGGGTGTGGCAGACAGTGACACCAGCTCCCTGTCACTATTCATTGGGAGTGTATGAGAAGGGGAGGTGATAATGAGTTCAGAAATTCAGACGATGTGGCATGAATAAAACAACCAGAGTTTAGATACTGAAAACAGCCAGAGACAGTAGCTTGGTCAAGGTGTCAGGGAGCAGTGTGTGTTTGTGTGTCTCTCTTAACAGCTTTGACTGTGAAATCACTATTTATACACTTCCAAAAATGCATAGGCATGTTATTAAGCTTAAATTATAATGCAAAGAACCCCACGCAGGCATGAGCACGCACACACGCACACACGCACACACGCACACTATCCTAGAGAGGGCTGTTTCCTTTGACAAAGCAGCTCTGTGACTGATGCATAGGAAATATGTCTGAACGCGTGATGATCACATTGGCTTACGTCGGAGTCGAGGATATGGATAGAAAAAGGAAATGCGAGAGATATCTAGAGCTGTTTTCTCTCCCCTGACACCTCAGCATTCTAGTTCCCCTCTCCCTCCCTCTACTCGTCTGCTTTTCACATGGACATACAAGAGAACACCTACAGGAATCTATGAGGTCATGGGAACAGGACTGCAGCCGTCGTGAAAATACATAATGTCATATTTTATGTCCGTGATCATTGGAACATTACAACCCAGAATCAGACTATTTCCCCGTACTGTTGTACAACTACGAAACGCCTCTTTGTGCTCCTAGAATGGACATACTATGATTAAAACCTTAATATACAAGGCAGATCATACGCCGAGCTATATCAAACGCATGAGGAATGTCATTTACTGAAGCAATTCCAGACCAGCGTTATGGATCTGCTTTACATCAACAGAAAAATGGATTATATAATTTCTCCTCTGGCGTTTGTCTTAAAACAGGCATCCACTCCACTTGTTTTACTTTATGCTGACAGTTTCCTCTGGAGCGAATATGGAAACTACCTTGTGGCGCGTCTCGGTCTCATTGACCTCCAGAGGCTGACCTCGTCATTGCATCAGTCAGCGATTGCTGGATAGGGTTACTGACTGCTCCCCCTAGGCTAGGCCTGTTCTTCATGTCTCACCCCAATAGTGGAGTGGAGTTGCCTTAACCCTCTCCCCCCGATACCACCCATAGCCTTTAGTTGATTGGCCTTCATCTAGGATGTATTGAAAACCCGTGCTCCATTCGTTATAGCACTCTCCCCTTCACGAGGCACTAGCACTTGTATCAACTTCAGGGCTTAGTTGGAGACCAGAGAGAAAGGCACACTATGCCAAGTAGCACAGTGTGCTGACACTTCCTCTCTCTCCTTCTCTCCTTCTCTCCCACACTCTTAGAAATAAAGGGGCCTGGAAGAACCTTTTGGGTTCATGACGGAACTTTTCCAGTTGGTGGAACCTTTCCAGTTGAAAAGGTTGAACCCCTCTGACAAGGGTCTTCGAGGAACTCTTGTGTAAAGGTTCAAACCGGAACCTTTTTGTGATTCAAATTTGAACCTTTTAAATAATATATTATAGAGGTGGCAGCCTATCAGATTGGAGGCGTGGCTATCAGATATTTATTTTTGGTCACCCTTTAGCATAAATGTCATTCCTGTTCTTCATGTTAAGTCTGTACACTGCAAACTAAAATGTTCCTTGAATATTTATGCATATTATATATTCTAATATAATATTAATACTATTAACATTGCTGATTACATACAGTAATAAAGTGGTAACAATTCCAATCTTGGGATTTGCATAGGGTGTCCTTGAGGAACTCACTCCTTTGTTAGCCTCATTGAAGTTACAAAATTGTTGAACCTTAACAACAAAACAGATCAACAGGAATGACATTTACTCTATTGGTTGTAAAAAAAAGCCTCTACTAAGCCAAGCCTCCACTCCAGGGTTCCTCCAGGAACCGGTTGCTACATTGAACCTTTAAAGGTTTGTCCAAGAATCCCTTAACTAGCCGAAGGTGCAAATATGAACCATTGACTAGCAATGGTTCCTTGAGGAACTCCAGGGGTTCCTTGAGGATCTCCAGGGTTCCTCAAGTCACCAATAATTCTAATAGTTCACTCTCCTTGTCCTCCCCACTCCCTCTCTCTCTCTCCCTTTCCCACTTTTTGGTTTGAGCCAACGCAATTCCCAGCAGGAGAGCAATTGATGGAGCGTTGCCCTGGGATCAGGGAGAGTGCAGGCAATGGGAAACACATGTCAGAAACAACGGTGGAGGGAGTGGCAGAATGGACAATCCCTCGTAAAAGCCACACTTTGTCTGGTTCAACTTTGCAATGCATTGGGGAAACATGGACATTTACAATACGGTTGCATTTTAGAAAGCCCCCCTCTCACCAAATCGAACATATGCTTTATCGCTTCTGACATAATATTTATTAACCCTTGTTCAGATTTGAAATGCAAAAGGAATTGTGCTCAAACAATGAGGGGAGAGGGGTGGTTTTAGTTCTAGAGGAGAGAAATGCAATTCTTAATACTTACTATATAGGAATTTGGCACATGCTGTTCGAGGTAGTCAACGGATCTTGTTCAAACTGCACGGTTTTGATGACATTGGATTGACCATAGCATTTCCTCCTTTTGTCCAGGTTACTCCCGTAACTCCAACAGCGTATCGCCCCGTGGCTACGTCCCCAGCTCCACGCCCCAGCAGTCCAACTACAACACCATCACGTCCACCATGAACGGCTACGGAGCCGGCATGACCAACCTGGGGGTGCCGGGCTCACCCAGCTTCCTCAACGGCTCCGCCGCAAACTCCCCCTACGCAAGTAAGTGCAGCCTTATTTGGTCTCAATGATCATCACTGTAACAAAACACTGGGGGATCATTTGGTTAGTTACATGTGGTGGGATAGCAGCACACGGGTTCATTTGGACAGTAGTACTCTGATTCAGTCCTGGAGGGATGCAGTGTCTGCTAGCGCTTCTCTTACTTTGCGTTTACACAGTGACTGGTTTAGATCTGGGGGCACCAAGTGTGTGGACTCACAGACTAATTAATTGACGTCAGTTTATTGTTAGTCAATTCAGTGGAGGCATCCGTTCTAGAGGACTGGTGTTGAGGACACCTGCTGTAGGATCTGCATTGGAATTCCTCACACACATCTCATAGATTACATAACTGGGATTCCTCCTCTCTCCCTCAGTGCTAGAACCCTCCAGGGTCTCTGTCCCTGATCTTTCCTTCACCACTCTGCAATTAACATGCTTAGCGTCACGATTCTGCTCTGAGGTCACAGGTGTTTTAGAGAGAGTCTTGAACTCTAACTGTCAACCTATGGGACTCTTTGAATTGCTTATTGTTTAGGCTACATCATCACAGAGCAAAGTCTCCCAAAATAATAACAGTGTCCCAGTAAATTCTGGATGCTAAACTGAAAGTGGATTTTGGTCTGACACTTGATTTGGAAGGTTATGCATTGTCTACTGAAGGGAAAGGTTGGGTTTGTCTGTCTGTACCATGCATTGTAAAAGTCTTCATCTGCTTTGCCCATACCTTGTTCCATCTCCTTCATTACTTAACACTACTAACATACTAACACCCTCATAGTATCATTCATGCTGTGGGCCAAACCCATTCAGTTGGATCAGTAACAAAACATGGAAACTGTGACGTTACAGAGCAAGAATAAGTTAATAGTTCAAGGAAGATAAAAACAAAATAACTATTTACACGTAGGGATACATACAATTTGCATTGTGTCATCAATTTTAGACTTCCATTTTGAATTTCTGTATTTGTGAGATATGAGGCTAAAAGCTGCTTCAGGGTTTCATACTTTACTGGATTCATGTCTTGTGAATAAAGATGCAATAACTCGTAGGTACAGAAATGAACCAAGCCAGTATGGGGAGAATGGGGTATCAAATGCATTGTGCTTTAAATTAAATTGCTTCATTATCACAGTCAGCATTTCAGACATTAACATTCTACACACATGCATACACACGCACACACATATATTTGTTTGAGAACATGGATGGAGGTTGCTGCTATCCTCAAGAACAAGGTATTGTTTGTGTCAAAGTCTAAAATGGGCCTTCAAGTTATGGATCAACTTGCAGATATTGAGCACCTTTTACTCCGAGCATGTTACTCCAGACCTTGGCCCTTCTTCAGGCAGGCATCCATTCCTCAGCCCCCATGCATGCCCTCACTGTACAGTTCATCTCAGTCCACTCACTCACCAACCTCTGTCTGTCTGTCTTCTCCGTTAGGATCAACCACCTCCCCCCTCCTCCTCCTACTCCTCCTCCTCCTCCATCCCTCTGTTCTCCGGTGGACCCATAGGCCCTTATTCATTCTCTCCTGTCCATATGATCTCTGCAGTCAAACAGAAGAGCGCCTTCGCCCCTGTCGTGCGGCCACAGACCTCCCCGCCCCCCACCTGCACCACCACCAATGGCAGCAGCTTACAGGGTGAGCATCCCGCCCCTCAGTCCCGCCCACTTCTGCCTGGGTCAATGTTAGAAAAGGGCATGTCATGGATACCCTGTTTTGCTAGAACTCACACAACAAAATGATATGACCTGAGTTAGCAGTGGATTGAAGGTCAAAGTTGATCCATAACTTCTGGCTCTGAGTGACTTTTCAAAACATTCATCACAATCAAATCATTTGGCTGAGAATCTTTGTTCACATAGAGTGATTATAAGGGCTCGATCCAATATGCATGGCTGAAGCGTTACAGATTGTGCGGTCGAAATGTAAAGGTCATTTCCGATTGAGCCGACATATGTAGTGTTAATCGTGAATGCGGTCTCAACTAATGCGGGAACATTGCCTTTACATTTCTATCACACTATAACTCAGAACTTCAGCGATACAGATTGAATCCAGGCCTTAGTTAATGTAACATGACTGGAAAAGTTATTATATTTGAAAAATATTATTTTGTCATTCTTAGGTTTTGCAGCAAATCCATATGCATATCATAATTACCTCAACACACGGCTTTTCATTTAAGAGGGTGTGTAATGATTTTCTATGGGATATGTATCCTTACAACATTATATTTCAATGTTATAGATGCAAAACATGTTATGGATACAAAACGTCTCGCCACATTTTTAGGTAACCAGCGTGTCTGTTGTCTTTCAGCCATGGCAGGTCTCATAGTCCCACCTATGTGAAGAAGACCTTCTGCCAGACAGACCACATTTCCACTGGCTCACAGAATCTCTACAACAGAAGCTTAAAGCTCATCAATCTCCAAAACAGGACCATGAAGCCCCTTCACTCCTGGAAACAGAGCAAACAGCACAACAAAGAAAATTACAGTAACCGAAAACCCGTAAAATGTCACTAGAGTATGTTTGTGTTGGTTCAGTAGTTGAGTTCACCGTCACCTTCTGTGCTTTGCATTTTGGGACTTTCCTTGCCCAATGGGTAGCATTCCCACATATATATGTGTGAAGGGTTAGCTCATATGAAAATATAGCGAATAATAAACTGTGGATTTGAAAGGCAGGTAGTAACTCCTTGTGGTGTGAGTATTGTCCTGAGTCCTAAACAAGAAAAGTAATTTGACTGGATCTTCTAATGAACCAAGTTCATTTTCAGTCATATAACCACTGTGAGCAGGGAACTTGGAAAGGCCTACAGTTCAAAACTGTCAACTATGGAAAAAGTGCAGAATCCAGGAATATCAAACTCTCTGTCAATTGTCAGACTCAAAATAGGTGGGAGTTTCAATGAAAATTCCCCCCAATGTCTATAAAAACCCTGCTTCAAAAGACCATTGATATCTAATGTCAAAGTCTCATAGCATTTTTGTTTGTGTACCATAGCGTTTAATAATGTGTGTGTTTATCATATTTAAAGGGAAATGCAGTAATTTTCTAATCTAATGAAAGGGTTGGCAAACATTCTGCCAAGGAGAGAAATTGCAAATGTTATACTAATATTTGCCCACTACCAGAGTCATGCCAGGGCAGCCCAAGGTTGTGAGGTTCAAAGGTTTTGGATGTCTACCATTTTTGAAACACAGTACAATAGATATATTTCCGGGGTGTGTTGATTGATAGATTTTAACCAGAAATGCTTGCAGCAGTTTTAATCACATTTAGGTACCAGAGTTCTTGTTATTCTTCTGATTGTGCTTATTTTGTATGTATTTATAAAGTATGTTTTGGGATTCCTTTTGTGATTTTGGCCTGAATGATAGTCTCAAATATACATGTAAACACATTCGATGTCTTAATACCTTTTAGATATTGTAAAAAGATTGAAAAAGGAGATGGACAACCCTTTTGTAAAAACAAAAAAAGTTGAAACATGACATGGTCACCCTGTCTTTTAGAGCAGGATATATGCTCCACCACTTTTGTATAAAAAATGCATTTCTGATACTATATTTAACTGTTTTTGTATACAGCATTTGTGTTTCCCCCTGTTCTTCTTGTCTTTTCTGTATTATTGTGAAATGTGTATTATCATGGTTATTTCTTAATGCACTATTTTAGTTGGGGCACTTACAAGAGCAATGCATCTTAGCAAGCAAGAAAAACTAAAAGCAAAAGACAAAAGCTAGTACAAATATTAACCAAGATGTTTTTTTGGGTGATTCACATGTTTGTCATTGTGGCTGAAATGGAAAGGTCATTGTCATGTGAATTTCTCTATTTCAAAAACTCTTCTATCATAAACCTCCGTTAGTTCATTGGTTAGATTTCAACTCCTTTCCCATATTATTTGGACCCAAGGCTATTCCTTGTGTTTTGGTGAGAATGAATGTAATACACATGCCTGTACGGATCAGCTACGAAGTTGAAACCCAAGTAAACCTTCAATAACTGTAGAAGGACCACTCAAGTGTAGGGTTCATCTATCTCAAGGAACCTTGATGTTAGTGTTGTTGGTGGTGTTATTGCCGTTGCACACAATCTATCATTTACTTATGCAATTTGTATTTACTGTAATGCAAGTTATCGCTCCACATTTCAGTGGAATGGTTTTGAAACATAAAAAGAACACAGGACATAATTGATGCCTTACAATAGAACATGCTCCAACTTAATGCATTTTCATTATTTTGATACTCTAATTGAAGTGTGGTTAATTTGAGTTATGCTTTTGCAGATGTTTAAGAATTAGTTAAAGTTGTCATTAATTTGATGCTTTTGATTAATATAATAACACAGGCCCATCATTTGAGCTGCAGTGGATGTAGTTTAAACTGGGATATGTTGGACGGTACATCCTTCTCCAAATGTCCACACATCTTGTTTAATAGTGGACAATAGGTGACAAATCAGTGATGAGCCTGATTAAATCTTTGATTGTATGCAAATTCTGTGCAGTGATTTCCATACATCGGGCAATCATCGGGCGGCAACTTGTAGTCATAATGTGGGCTTGTGAAAAAAAGCGGGAAAATCTGTTACTCTTTCTTAAAAGCCATTTTTCAATTACGAGATTGAAGGCCAGCTCATAGAATGTCTTTTAGAGCGCACTTGTACACTTCACAAAACATCGGAATTCAATATCATGGAGTTCTAAAGTTTTCTCTTCAAGTAAAAAACCTTGGCTGACTTTTCACAATCCTCCCCTTCACCCCCATTCCCTGTATCCATTCCATCCATATACTAAGTTTTTAAATAGCTTGATTTAAAAAAATGTTTTGTCATAGTTATAGAAAGCTTGCTTTTTGCTGCCCTGGTTTTCAGCAGAGGTTTTTTAAATTGTAAAGTGTACTTTCTCAATGTTTAATTCAATGTGAAAAGGGGAGAGGTACTGCATCTATGTGAAATACGAAATGTACCATCAAAGTGTATCAAAGCACAATGTTTAATTAATGTCTTCAGAATACAGGGGATCTCTCCAGCTTCTCCTTTTCTGTCTTTGACCATGCTGTAAATAGATGCATGTTTCTTTCTGTGATCCAGTAGTTTTTGTACAGAAACAGACTAATAAAGAATACATTTGGCCTCGAAAAACTCTGTTGTATTGTTGGTTCTACCTTCTGCATTGGAATTCATTCTGCTTAGGCCGGCATGTAGCGTAGTGGTTAAAAGCGTTGGGCCAGACACTCTGGATAAGAACCCCCACTAAATGAATAAAATGTGAATGTTATGAGGGGCTTAGCTACAAATCTATACTGAACAAAAATGTGAATGCAACATGCAACAATTTAAACGACTTTACTGAGTTAAAGTTCATATAAGGAAATCAGCCCTAATATATGGATTTAACATGACTGGGCAGGGGTGCAGCCATTCAGAATATATTTTTCCCCCATAAAAGGGCTTTATTACAGACAGAAATACCTCTCAGTTTCATCAGCTGGGTGGCTGGTCTCAGACGATCCCGCAGGTGAAGAAGCCAGATGTGGAGGTCCTGGGCTGACGTGGTTGTGAGGCCGGTTGGACATTGAGAAATTAACGTTACATTCTCTGGCAACAGTTCTGGTGGACATCCTTGCAGTCAGCATGACAATTGCACGCTCCCTCAACTTGAGACATCTGTGACTGGGCAGACAAAACTGCACATTTTAGAGTGGCCTTTTATTGTCCCCAGCACAAGGTGCACCTGTGTAATGACAATGCTGTTTAATCAGCTTCTTGATATGCCGCATCTGTCAGGTGGATGAATTATCTTGGCAAAGGAGAAATGCTCACAAACATGGATGTAAACAAATTCGTGCACAACATTTGAGAGAAATATGCTTTTTGTGCGTATGGAACATGTCTGGGATATTTCAGCTCATGAAACATGGGACCAACACTTTCCTTGTTGCGCTTATATTTTTGTTCAGTATACAATCATATATTCCCTCACATAGCAGGGGGCAACAATAATCAAACCAAGTGCTCCTAGCTCCATAAAAAACTTTCCAGACAAGCTTATCCTTCAAAAGCTTTAACCTTTTGGACGCTAGTTCAACTCTCCTCAGTCTATGGGAGATTACATATTGACCAGTGCATATCTGAATCAATCATTCAAAGTCTGAGGAAGGGAAACAATTCCTCCCTCTGTGAATGACAGCATATCATTGGGTAAAAACATAATCTCGATGGTTGCAAGTCTAGACTTGAGTCAAAGAGACAGGTTTTCAAAATTGTACAAAGTGACTTCATCACTTCAGTGATTCATCCTCATAAAGGCACTACATAGGGAACACACAAGGCAATTCATTTGTGCATGCTAGTGTGCGTGTTTGCAAGAGTTCATGTGTTTTTGTGTGTGCCTACCTGTTTGATAGTGTGTGCACTATGCACAGGCTTACTCAGGGGCTTCCTGAGATAGCTGCCCTTAAATCTACCCGGTTCTCTTTTTGATGCCATTAGAGTAGACCAGCAAATGTCTTTATCAAGTCAGCAGCCCCTCAATAGGAAGTCTGCTTTACAACCTTCAAGCATGTAGGAGGATCAGAACATAAGCTATCCATGAGACATCCGAGGCTGCAAAAGGCAACGTCGATTAGAAACCATTAGCTTTCTACGCCACAGGTTGTGAGTAATTAACCCTACTTTGGTAGTCAGCAGTATCTTGATGAGTTTTGATGACTCTTTGTTGTTGGTACACAGTGCTCGTTAGTAAGGTTCTTCGCCAAAAGCCTTCTAGAGCACGCCCATACAAAACCATCTCCCAGAACCCAAGTCCTTCCCCTGTAAGCCTCTGGTACCAAAGCCAAGCCGAGTCCTATCTGGGGTCTGCCAATGCAGGGCGGAAGCTAAGTAGCCCAGGCTATATAAAACATGGCCACCATCCCATAATAAGTGGTTTGTCACGTAGAGAACCCATTAATGGGTTTGGCATATTTGAGCGAGAGCGCTCCATAATACATGATCAGGGTTTCCTCTGTAAAGATTTCCTGGAAAAAAAGGTTCTCATTCAGTGCCTTGAGAGAGGAGGATGTTGTAGTGTTTCTGGGTGTTTTGGCTGGTAACACACAAGCACTAAGTTAGCATCTGTAGAGGAAGGAAGGGAGGAGGAGGAGAGGAAGCTTCCACTAAGGCTCGATTCAATCCGTATCGCCGAAGTTCAGTGCTACTGTATAGTGTGCTTGAAATGTAAAGCCAACATATGCAGTGTTTACCATGAATGCAGTCTCCGCAAACGCGGGAACATTGATTTTATATTTAAATCATGCTATAACGTGGAACTTCAGCAATACAAATTGAATCGAGCCCTCACAGACCGAAAAGGTGACACGTATTTATATGATGACCATATTCCACCATATTCCACCTCAATACTTTCTAGAAGCCTCTTTTCCTATCATTTTATCACTTGAACCTTACTGATCTGAAAGGACTGGCCTGGCTGTAACGAGTGGGCATCATTCAAGTCTTGCATTCATAGTTTGCATAGCTTTAATATGTTCAAAAGAGAGGTGGTATTGATTTTGTGCAGGTGTGTTTTGCTTGGGGGTTTGACCTGAGTGAATTAGGTGACATTGTCATTCCACTACACCATACATCTCCACTCTGAAATGTTGAAGAATTAGACCCTTTCCTGTGTGTTGATGATGTCATGGTAACACCGCAGGCCTGACTTTGGGCTGGGGAGGGTTCATAACAGTAAAACGGCACTTAGGACTGACGGGGGACTGTAAGTCATCTCGCACAGGAAGTGCCTTGGGCCTCAGGCTGCGATGACATCGGAGACCTCCGCCAACTCTGCACAGTTAAGATGGTATGTAAATCACCCGTACAAAAGTTCAACCTAGCAGCCAGGTTTCCTGGGAAGGACCAATGTTGGAGGAGCTTTGGAAATATGATGTTGGCCTATCAAAATCATGTGTTGCACAACCGCTGCAAAAAAAGAGCACATACTTCAGTGTGAGCTTCACTGATTGCCTCGTCTTTTGGAGTAAGGTTAGAGAATCTGGGTGTTTAATAGTTAGTGAGTCCCCCGAGCTATTGGTACTGTAACAACGTGACAAATCAAACTGTATTCACAGATGTGTCGTTATCTTCATAGCCTATGACATGACTGAACTGCAGACGACTCAAGGTCCGAGGGGTTCTGTAGTCCGAGGGGTTCTGTAGTCTGGGGATGGAACCTGCTTCTGTCCTCTCAGAGGATAGTGTTGTGGTTTATAGTAGTAATGGGAAAATGTATCTATATTCACAGAGCATATCTACAGTCGAAGTTGGAAGTTTACATACACTTAGGTTGGAGTCATTAAAACTCGTTTTTCAACCACTCCATAAATGTATTGTTAACAAACTATAGTTTTGGCAAGTTGATTAGGACATCCACTTTGTGCATGACACAACACATTTTTCCAACAATTGTTTACAGACAGATTATTTCACTTATAATTCACTGAATCACAATTCCAGTGGGTCATAAACTAAGTTGACTGTGCCTTAAACAGCTTGGAAAATTTCTGAAAATTATGTCATAGCTTTAGAAGCTTCTGATAGGCTAATTGACATCATTTGAGTCAATTGGAGGTGTACCTGTGGATTTATTTCAAGGCCTACCTTCAAACTCAGTGCCTCTTTGCTTGACATCATGGGAAAATCAAAAGAAATCCGCCAAGACCTCAGAGAAAAAAAAATTGTAGATCTCCACAAGTCTGGTTCATCCTTGGGAGCAATTTCCAAACTCTATAAGGTACCATGTTCATCTTTACAAACAATAGTATAAACACGATGGGACCACGCAGCCGTCATACCGCTCAGGAAGGAGACGCGTTCTGTCTCCTGGAGATCTTTCATACTTTGGTGCAATCCCAGAACAACAGCAAAGGACCTTGTGATAATGCTGGAGGAAACAGGTACAAAAGTATCTATATCCACAGTAAAACGAGTCCTAAATCGACGTAACCTGAAAGGTCGCTCAGCACGGAAGAAGCCCCTGCTCCAAAACCCGCCATAAAAAAGCCAGACTCTGGTTTGCAACTGCACATGGGGACAAAGATTGTACTTTTTGGAGAAATGTCCTCTGGTCTGATGAAACAAAAATAGAACTGTTTGTCCATAATGACCATCGTTATGTTTGGAGGAAAAAGGTGAAGGCTTGCAAGCCGAAGAACACCATCCCAACCGTGAAGCACGGGGGGTGGCAGCATCATGTTGTGCGGGTGCTTTGCTGCAGGAGGGACTGGTGCACTTCACAAAATAGATGGCATCATGAGGAAAGAAAATTATGTGGATATATTGAAGCACGTCTCAAGACATCAGTCAGGAAGTTACAGCTTGGTCGCAAATGGGTCTTCCAAATGGACATTGACCCCAAGCATACTTCCAAAGTTGTGGCAAAATGGCTTAAGAACAACACAGTCAAGGTATTGGAGTGGCCATCACAAAGCCCTGACCTCAATCTTATAGAACATTTGTGGCAGAACTGAAAAAGCGCGTGCGAGCAAGGAGGCCTACAAACCTGACTAAGTTACAAAAGCTCTGTCAGGTGGAATGGGTCAAAATTCACCCAACTTATTGTGGGAAGCTTGTGGAAGGCTAGCCAAAACTTTTAACCCAAGTTAAACAATTTAGAGGCAATGCTACCAAATACTAATTGAGTGTATGTAAACTTCTGACCCACTGGGAATGTGATGAAAGAAATAAAAGCTGAAATAAATAATTCTCTCTACCATTATTCTGACATTTCACATTCTTAAAATAAAGTGGTGATTCTAACTGACCTAAGACAGGGAATTTTTACTAGGATTAAATGTCAGGAATTGTGAAAAACTGAGCTTAAATGTATTTGGCTAAGGTGTTTGGAAACTTCCGACTTCAACTGTATAAACCAATACAGAATTGGTGTATGAATTGATTCAAAGTATTACAATGATAGTAATGTCTACAGTATATCAATACTATTACTAACCTCAAAAACAATGTAATACTTTTCAGTGAATGCTGTGTCCATATTAACTCACTAATGCCTTCCTCCTACTGCCACACACACACACACACACACACACACACACACACACACACACACACACACACACACACACACACACACACACACACACACACACACACACACACACACACACACACACACACACACACACACAAAACATGAACACACACACACCTCTTCACAAGCATGACACGTGTTACTTGATCATTCTCAGTGTGTGTCACATGTTGAACTGTGTTAGTTTCAAAGCTGAAATTATTTCAGGAGCCCCTGCCAATCAAAAAGCCTTCAGTAAATTAGCATTAGTAAACAAGGACATTGCCTACATTGTCTCTGTCAGATTGAACCTTTAATTGCAGTTGGCTTATTCAAGGTCACACAGAGTGATTCTTGATAGTCTTAAATCTACTTGGAAACAAAAGTATACACCTCACACACATGTTTATGCGCTTAAAAACAGAAGACACCTGTACCATGTCAGATAAAAAGTTGAAATGTAGTAAATTGAGTTTGCATCCCAATATTATACTTTAAATACATCACAGAAGACTGAAATATAACACAGCCGTTTGACATAGAAACACTGCATTTCAGTCAAAAAAAATAACACTTTATTAAAAATAATAATAACATTCCATCCATGAGGCTAAAGAGGGCGGTTTTGGTCATTGACTGTCGGGAAACTATATGACTTGACATCATGATTGAGGCTATGTTCATTGGCCATTATTTGCATGTACAGTACTCTGTAAAAAACTTTAAATATATATATATATATTTCCTTGACTATCCCCTTCCTCCCCTCCCAGAAATTCTAACTACCATTTTGCCCCCATTTCTCCATTCCTTCAGCAAAACTCACCTAACATTTCTATTAAATCAGTATCCCTCAAATCAGTAGCCTACCCCTCAAATCCCAAATGCATTTCTCTCCCACAACACTGCTTACTAAAACGAACAAAACACCGCCCTGTATTAGCTGCCACAACATGAAATGTCAGTTATTGAGAAACATTGGCACACTTAAGTGGAATTTAGAAACAACTGTTTGCCATTAATCTGTCATTATACATTATGGTAGGTGTTATGTAATGTGTTATGACAGTATTATAAGAGGACAGTTTAAAACCAAAGTGTTTTTGTTTTATCAATTAATTTCAAATGGGTATGAATGCAGTCAGCTGTGTGTGTGAGTTTGGGGCAGGGCAGGGTTCTTGATGGTTAGTGTCACCGTGTCACTCAGTGGTCCCTCAGCATAGCTCAGGGCTGCTCCTACGGAGGACCTTGGTGAAACCCCCGGGTAGGAAACCCAACCTCATAAATACGGAGCAGAGCAGGGGAAGTGCTCCGTTTCTAGAGGTCCCCCCTGGAGATCCACAGTCACTCTCTCAACAGTTCCCAGGAACCATGTATGTGCAGCAGCGAGAGAGAGAGAGAGAGAGAGAGAGAGAGAGAGAGAGAGAGAGAGAGAGAGAGAGAGAGAGAGAGAGAGAGAGAAATGTCCTTTGTTTTGTTTTGATTGGAATCCCCCTTCCCTCCCTAGGACCTTACAGAGATGTTTTCTCAAAGACAAGCAAAGCACAGAACACCTCCCCAAGAAAACAAAAAGAAACGTACAAGAGTAAACTTTACACCTGTTTCCCTTTTTCATCTGTCTTCATTTGTATGGGGGAGGCAGGATGTTTAGCTTGGCTGCGACCTGCCTCATGACTTAATCCCTGGGTGCTATTGTTAAATTTTCGGAAAAAGAATGAAAACCAAATGTGGCGTGGGACCCTGTTTTGAGTTTCAGGGCCTGCGCTTTAACAATGTTACATTTCCAGCCATTGAGGCCAAATAATTCACTTAGGGTTCCCTTGTAATATTATGCCAAACATGAGATCTTTACTTTGTCAAATCTGGTAAGTATCAAACCAACTGTATCAATAGGAAAACAGTTTTAAAAAGCATTCCCAGAAGAGAGCCCGAAAAACACCTCTCACCTGGAAGCTGTTAAAGCCGACAGGAAATGGAGGCAGAGATTGAGTGCTTCCCAAAAATGTGTATCCCCTGGAGAGTGGAAATATGTAGATTCATCATAAAACATTTGGTTGAATTGTAACGGAAGATAAAAATCATCACAGACAGCTGGGCACCCACTGCCCTCCAGGATTATTATCACACAAACATCTGCAGACATAACTTTTTCATATTTTATCAGTGACTTCATATCATCACTTTTGATATCCATAATGTGAACTTACATTTTCCAGATTCACAGCCATTTTTCCCATCGGTTTGGCAATGTCTCGATAATATTTGCCCTCTTCACTGATTGATTTGGACTGCCTACATTAAATTACAACTCAAGCTAAGGCATGCATGGCAAATGTTCTAGCAAAGCTAGGTTCTTCTAGAGCGTTTCATGGTCTTATTTTGGATCTAATCTTGTTGCCTGACTTCCCGCTTTTGTGACAACGACTCCCATTGTTAGGGCAGAGACATGAGCATCTCATCATTATAGCTATACAGATCTCTGGTTCTTCTTTCCATTGAAATTCCTGAAGCACCATGATCGTCATCATGATGGTCTCACAGGCAGAAATCAGTGTTAATAAATCAATCCCCAGCTTGGGTGTGCTCTCCCCTGCTCCCTTAGCTGCTTGATAAACAAATGGATTCTGCATGCCTAATGAGAATGGGGGAGGTAGAGGTAAAGTAAGTAATACCTTTAATGATTTAATGATCTCAACAGACTAAAAAACACTGGCACCTGCCAAAAGCAAGAAACAAAGTCCAAGTCAGGAATTTCTGGACAGCAATACCTCACTGATCACGGACCAGGATTTATTGTACTTTGGCAGATTTACAGTGGACCGTGAGACATTTCTTGGAAAGACAATGCATTGAAGGGAGAGTTCGCATAGAACTGTGCATTGCAGATAAAGACAACACGCGGTCGTAAAAGTTTCGGCCGTCCCTGTAATCCAGGGTTTGTGCATGTCAGGCTTAGCCCGCTAATACAAGGTGATGACGTGCAGATGACGAGTAATCAGAAGCACATCTGCATAAGACATCACTTTTTTTTCGCCTGTCAGATGTGAACGGTTACTGTAACCTTTCACTGTATAGGACAATCATTCTCCCTCTTAATGTGTTCTGCAGTTCGGTGTAATGTGAGACTGACAGTGGGCACTGACAATAAATAGAAAAAGTACATTTAAACTCATCGCTTGAGGCCTCCCAAGTGGCGCAGCGGTCTAAGGCACTGCATTGCTGTGTTTGGACGTCACTACTGGCCGTGACCAGGAGTTGCATAGGGCAGCGCACAATTGGCCCAGCGTCGTCCGGGTTAGGGGAGGGTGTTGGCTGGGGGGGCTTTACTTGACTCATTGTGCAATAGCAACTCCTTTTGGCTGGCCGGGCGACAGCAGGCTGACTTCGGTCGTCAGTTGAACAGTGTTTCCTCCGACACAGTGGTGCAGCTGGCTTCCTGGTTAAGAAGTGCGGTTTAGCAGGTCATGTTTCAGAGGACACATATCTCTACCTTCGCCTCTCCCGAGCACATTGGGGCGTTGCAGCAATGAGACAATATCGTAACCACGAAATTGGGGAGAAAAAGGGGTTAGAAATTACAAAAATAAATAAATTAAAACTCTTGTGGGATAGATATACCTATGAGATCAGGTACTTGGCTTGATGGTCCTGGGAAGAACGGTTTCGAAACCCCAAAAAACGAACCAAAATTGATTACATGTGGCAGAGCCCACAATTTATTGTTAATATTCATCATTAAACAACAGGTTGATATTAGTTATGGATCCTTTATTTAAAACAAACGTTAATGATAAGTGGTGACATGCGACGAGACTGGCGTGTGATTGGGTAGGGGACCATTCATATGGCTTCAGTAACATAACTGAGTCCATCAGAGCTTTCTAAGATGTCTCAAGAGAACGGGCAACAATGTATAGAATCCAACGGCAACAGTATAGCGGGCACAAATGATTCGGGCAACTGAGCAGCAGACAGACAGAACTGGCTATTATCCACTACAAGATTAGCTTTCTAAAGAATTTGGCCTTGTCAAAAGTAGTTGATTAGATGATATCGCATTTGAGTTCATGTAAATAGTTAGGCCTATACCGCTATGATGTTGGCTAGCTTGTGTCTATTACTAAATACACTGTTTAGTATGTCCCTAAGTAGACTGTCTATACCAGACATGTTTACTATGGCATTATGAATAGTAAATATAGCATAATATGAAGCTTTGGTGGGTTAATCACATTTTTTGGTTTTGCAATAAGAGACTATGAAATTCTAGTAGACACCTCTACTGTCAAATGATTTACCAATGCTATGCTTGAATTCCATCTGTCCACTATTGGTGCTGCCCTTAAAAAATCCCCTCTGGGAACTGTGAAGATGTACCAGAGTTCCAGCCTGGCCAAGACTCTTATTAAAACAACGAAGCTCATAATTATTGTGGAGTTCCAAAGTAGCGCTAACCATAATGAGGCCACACAGGAACAGCCTTATAAAGAATGAATGTAATAAA
Organism: Brachymystax lenok tsinlingensis; assembly: GCA_030435695.1. Lineage (NCBI taxonomy): Eukaryota > Metazoa > Chordata > Actinopteri > Salmoniformes > Salmonidae > Brachymystax > Brachymystax lenok. Next base: position 26,837,437 of record CM059789.1, on the reverse strand, counting down.
TAAGCCATTAGATGGGCAGTAAAGATGCAGGAAATAAAAAAACAACACTGGAACGGAGTCTGGACAGATCTCATTGGCTCTTGATGAGCAAAAATTTTCATTCCATTCCTAATTTTGCTGGCTGAAATGTTGAACCCCCTAAATGTTATATATATACTGTAACTGACTATGCCCCTTGAAAATGTAGTGGCAAGATAATAGCTTTTGACAATGATGTAGTGTTTGTTTTCTCAATGTACCACTTGGTTTGCATTCATATTATTCCCAAGTAACACTACCCCAATGTGTTTCCCTTCAAAATAATTAAAAACATTCATTTTGTGTTGCCGATGAGAGTTTCTGATCCCTTCCTTTGCTATCAGTGTTTATTATTTATTGTATACACATGGCCCCTAAAGAACTAATGAAATCAAGCACAAATACCTTTCCCAATCAAATACTAGCAACATCTAATACTAGCAACAGACTCCCACAATTCCATCAAGGATGAGGAAATTGTCTTTTTAATGGCTGCTTTGAAGTAAAAGGAATTATCATATCTCTGAAAGTATTAAACTTCTCCAAAAGGAACCCTACGGTTTTATTCGTTTTACCACTGCTGTCTTTTTACGGATTCGACCGCCATCCCAGAGCAAGCAACACCAAAGTTAACGGCTAACAAAAAGAAGTCAAAGGGATATAACTCCTGGAGATACTAATTACCAATGGCTGTAAAATAAGTCAAACGGGTCATTCTAATGAGCACACTAGAGACTTATTGCTAAACTCCATTAAAAATATATATTTATATATATATATATATATATTTTTTTTTTTTTTTCTACAGCATCACTGTCATCCTATCAAATATAACAAAACAAATTCCTCTTTTAAGGTCATTATGGCGCAAAGTTCCAAAATGCATAATTCATGTAATTTTAAGCTTAAAATTAAAGCAGAACATGATGGGAAAGACGAGAGACTGGGTGCTATTTCAAGAACATATTTTAATGGGGAAATATTCTCAAAACTTGACTTAATTACATGTGTTACATTTTTGACCTATATATTTGGATAAGGGCAGACACAACGACGAAGGGGTAGCAGTTTACTGTGTGTTTGTCTTCCACTGGGAGATGCAGGTGTGAAGGCCAGTCTACCTCCTTGCCTGTCTAACCGACAGAAAAGAGAGTGTGTGTGCGGACAGTAGTTCCTAAACAAAGACACAGCGTAAACATTAGAATGGCAGGTTGGATTGAATTCCAACCTATAATGGATTGGATCCAGCGGAGAAACTCAAAACATTTGGCTGTAAGACAGGCAGCACTTGAGGCAGTTAATGAGACGATAAGTGCTACTTCTTCGATAACAATCACTCGACATTGGTATCACCTCATTCTATGCCATCCATTGACTGTGCATCGAGGACTCAGGGGGCTGTTAAACCATGCAGGGTGGGCAGAATCTAATAAAACCGAGTTGACATTTTAATTGCGTTTTCCTCATCAAGGAGTAATCTGCAAGATGGTTGTGGCGTTTCTGTTGAGACCAATAAGAATTATATTATGATCACTAATTTATTTGATAAATATGCAGCTCCCGACTCCATTGTGGGAATAGCACAGTGCCTGGAGTTTGTTTCTGTTGTTGCTTTGTGTTATTGCTTCCATTTGTGTGACACGCTCGAGTGTAGAGTGTATTTATCACAGTATGGGGTTACAATACCACTTAACTGACAACTATCTAAGTAAAAGTACTGTTGTTACTTCTTCACCTACTGTAAGCATCTCTTTATTCTGTTTTGGTATTAAAACATTTATAAATCCATGGGGTAGCAACTGACAGCCTTACCCTGGTCCTTGTGTGGGAGAGTTGGGACTTCAGATACTTGGAGTTTAATGGTCTCTCCCTCAACTGTCACACTATGATAATACGGCTCATAATGGGTTTCATTTAGCAGTTCCATAAACATTACACAATAAATTAGTTTCTTTCAATTCATTAAACTACTTGAAAATGTCATGCTAACTCTGAGCACAGCTGTGAGCCGGAGAGGCAAGGTAATGGCCAACAGCCATGCACTTTCTTGCATGATAAGAATCAGAGCTCAACCTGAACTGTACAGGACCAAGAGTACTGGGGGTGCTGTTTCCCATCACACACACACACACACACGCGAACACGCGCACACGCGCACACACGCACACGCGCACGCATGCACGCTTACAATTCACAGTGCTTCCTCTAAGTGTGCTGCCGATGACCAACACCTCTACAGTAATCAACCTCGGTGATCTGTAGGTTTTTGACTAACGCTATTCTAACGTGAGTCCAAAAGGTCTTATTACTTATTTTAATCAATTTCCAAAATGTTTCACTGATTCGACTTTGCCTTTGACTCTGTTTCTTTCAAAGCAAACACATTCAACTGTCTGCTCTGGTTGAGGGGTTAAACGTATGAGCACTCGCAGTTGAGATCCCACAAGGCTTAAACACAGAGAAAGAGAAGTAATTGGAAGTAGTCAGCGTAGCTACAAACACTTTTTTCCTTTTCGATGAGATTCAAATTTACAGTTTGAATGGCAGAAAAATCCAAGATCTTTCAATTACGGCTTTTCTTTTTTCCTCTGCATTTAAATTGGAAGTGATCTCAGAGGAAATAGTTATCATTTTAATGACAGTCTCCATTCATTAAAACTCTCATTCTTTCCCCCCTTCCCTCTCCTGGGGGGCCTCTGGATGAGGAGCAGATTCACAGAGCCTCTATTCAATTACCTCCGAATTGCCCCCCCCCCCATGGGGCCCCTCTGTGTGGCCCTGGAATCTTGTCCTTGTCAGGCCCAGGTGCCTCGCAGAGAAAGCAGAAACCAAGCAGCATTTACTGTTGTCAGAGGACTAGCTTGTCATGGGGTGCATATGTTTGTAATGCAATGCAGACTTGGCATAAGCAACTGTGTATTCAAATGTAAAGTGGATGTGACAACAGAGATAAGAGGGGGGAATGCACACCGTCCAAAATGTCTGTGGATATGGTATGGAGAATGCTATTGGGCTATTATGCATTACTAGTGATTGGAGAGGCCAGACGTGGTAGGCAACTAGCTGTTATGATAGGCCCATGACTACAATTATGATGAAATTAAGGCAATTGTTTTTTTACTTTGTGAGTCTCATTAATGCGAGCTAAGCAGGAGACATCAAAGAGAATACAGACTCACATATCAAACATATCTCCATTAATTTGTTTCACTAAATCTCCTCCAAAACTGATGCACTAGTTGATTGCAGACACATATTTTGTGATCCTCGTCATTTGCATGTTAGGAAAGTATTGTAGGTTATACATTTGGAAATAAACCCAAGCAGCATATTTTCTTCCTCTTACCTAAGGGGCAACAAAGTAACATCTTTAAAAAAGGAAGAAAAAACATTTGATTAGGGACTAATCATGAATTTCACTGAACAACACTTTTAATATTTCAAGATCCTTAGTCGTATGCAAATAGGAACAGCATTAATTGTATCAAACATTAGGAAGTCAAAGCACATAACACTGTTTCAGGGATCGTCTTTTTTCATTGTGTAATTAGGGCCCAAATGTTAATGAATTATGCTAATTCACAACAATTAGCATATAATATTGAAGACAAGCAACAATTAGCATATGCTGTGTTGAAGACAATCAAAAGCCCCCTGCAATCCCATATGAACTGCACACACACCTAATGTATAGGAAGAGGCCAGTGTGTGTGTATGTGTGTGTGTGTGTGTGTGTGTGTGTGTGTGTGTGTGTGTGTGTGTGTGTGTGTGTGTGTGTGTGTGTGTGTGTGTGTGTGTGTGTGTGTGTGTGTGTGTGTGTGTGTGTGTGTGTGTGTGTGTGAGATCTGATAACATGCAAAATCAGCATTCTAATTACCTCTGCCTCCCATGCTCCTCTGCTCACCCTCTGCTCCCACACTCCTTCTGGGTTCTGGACAACAACTCACTGAACCTCTCTTTCTCACCCAGGTCAGCCAGGCTGAATAGGAGGCTAGTGTGAAGAGTGGTTGCTCTGGGACCGGGCTGTTGATGTGCCTGTGTAAGGAGATAATGCACAGCGTTATTGTAAATAGAGCACCTGAAACCGTTAGCGGTAATGTTTTGCATTGTCAGATTTTTGTACCAAGTTTATGGACTTTGCCCTATCAATTGTAACTATTGTAGTCTTGTAGTGACTCATTTTTGCTGTTGCGTCACTAGCGATTTGGCTAGCAAACTAGTTAATGGCAAGATACTGTATAGCTAAATTGAAAAGTAAAATTAAGCTGTGTTTATTTAGAGTAGTGAATAAAAAAAAAACGATTTTGTCAAAGCTATTAACAGTGGAATAAATAGGTTAAGTTGTTGAGCAGTCTAAATACAAAGTTTTATACTGTAGGTAGATCAGCTAAATATGGCAAAACTACCAACAGGGTACTTATGTTTTTCCCACCAGCCTCCTGTCATTCATAATGATTGGTCCAGTTGGTCAACTTTCAGCACTCTGGGACTACAGGTAATCTAGCCAGCCAGGTCACCCGTGATACAAGTCAGTATTCGACATCCATCCATGTCTGAGGACTTTAGGAGATGACGCGGAAACCGGCCACTAGGGGCAACAGTTAACTTCAAGGTGTTGTGGATGGCCAGTAAGCATCTGCCTCTGATTCCAAAGGTTGCAAGTTCAAATCCAGGCGTTTTGTTTTAAGCCTATCCCAAACCTTAACCCTTACCTTAGCCATTTGGAGTTAATGTTTAACTTTAATATTTCGGAGTTAATGCCTAGACTTAACCCTAACCTTAAAAATTCTGGGTGAATGCCTACACTTAACCTTAAACACTTTGAAATTTTAAGTTTGCAACAACTTCAAAATGTGAAGTTTGGGAAACATGGATGAACGTCTAATTCTGACTTGAGACTGTGAGAGCTAGTTGAATCTAGCACCCCTGGAAAGGTGCCTCCAGGTGCCTAGGCCTGTACCCAATTCCAGGGCCCCATACTTTCCTTCTCCCTTGTCAGGTTTGGCCGTCCCAGAGCAATGGACGTGGGCTGGCAGGAAGGGCGTGGAGGGGCGCGGAGTCCAGCGCCGGGGCCCGGGTCGTCCATTTGGAACTCATTAAAGTGCTCTGACGGAGGCGAGGCCCTGGTTCTCACATCCTCCAGGGACCTCACACTGTCTAAGCTCATTTACAGAGTGTCTTTTCCCACTGACAGCCCTCTAATTCGCATTTGAATTTAGGTCACATTGATCTGGGCCCAGGTCCAAAGCCAACTCCCGGCGGATCCACCGTGCCGAGGCTTCCTCTCCGCGCCATGGTCAAGCAGGAGAGAGAGAAAGTTTTTGCTGAGAAACAGCCTGTAGCGCCACGGGTGTGATTGTGTTACGGTCGAGGATGGTTTTGCACACTGTGGAAGCAGGTTGCTCTGCTCTGGTTTTTCAAGGATGTGGGTTTGAAAGTGTCAAAGAGCAGTGACGATACATGTAGCCAGGGTCAAAGAGGGGAGGAATCTAAAGTTGTCAAACCGTACTATGAACTGAAACAAAGAGGTTAAGACCAAAAAATATATTTTTTTATATAATGTACAATGTCTATGCCTCAGTAAACAAAGCACAAGCTTCTCAGGTCGACATGGAAAAGTCTTATTGACCCTCAAGCATACGTTTATTGCATGGGATTTTGTAATCCCTGCTTGTTTTTCAGTTGTGTTTTTTCCTTTAACCACAGAGCACACATCAATTGGAATGTAAGGATATCAAGTATTATCCGCCTAATTTTGGCTCAGGGGATGTAAATACTGTATGCTTCCCAACCTCTCTTACCAAATGTTTTCATCATCTGTTATTGACCAAGCGGATTTGTATCATTACACTCTGAGTGGTGTAGGAACAATTTGATTGTCTCTAATAAATAGCCCTTTAGAGATAATAAACTGTCATGGTTTCATACTGCTGTCATTTTTAGCTACAAAAGGCCACACTGAATATGGCAGAAAATGTTAGCTTTTTCCTTTAACTCTCTAAGCTTCCCTTATTCATTTCCTTAGCAGATTGCACTGCGGAATGAATGCAATTTTCAGAGGATCCGACCCTCCCAGCAAGGTTGCCTTACATATGAAGAACTCAATTACTCACAACATTTAAAATAAATAAATGAAAGGTGTCCCGTATTCCAGCTCAAGCAGCTGCATCATTATAAGTGCTCCTGAGAGACCAAATTAAGCCACCGAATGTATATCTAATATAAAACCCCACTAATGATACACGTTAAAAGAGCCAATATGTAGGCACAGCTTAAAAATTACACGGGTCATTACAACAAATTGAGACCCAGATTTATCTGCTGCCAACAAAGCACATAATTTGTTTTACCTGGTAATCACAGAGCCAGTATAACGAAATGTGAAAACTGCAAGAGTTCTTTATGTGGCAGTCTAAACCACAAGAACATTAAGGCAGGGTAGACCACTGTGTATTCTACTGGAGGAACAGAGTAACTATGGGTTTCTATGGAAGTATAGCGTACGGGGCCTTGTATTAAAGCCCTCGTATATCTAGGTCTTGAAGACCAAGGTGTGATCACAGTTTGTACTGTATCAGTGTATGTGATCCAGATAACGCTATATAGACCATTCAAATATTCCCACGAGGAGACTCATTCATTCAGCTTTTTCCTTAAAATAGGTTGGGGAGAAATAGAAAAGACATATTTATTTGGGGTGTCCTTCCCAGTCCTGGCTCCTTACAGTGGCAGGAGTGACACAAAGAAGTCATAAAAAGTTAAAACCTTAATTACACTACACCACCACCAAATCCATTGGACGGCAAACATCTGCATTTTAATAGGTTTTTTTCCACCCCATGTCTTTCAAGATCATTAACTTTATTGGATTGGACATTCCTGTCCCAAAAACAATTCAGCATAATAATTTGCAATGCAACTCCCCTGTGCTGATGCAAATCCTCCTCCTTCGCTTCCCGGCCTAGCAATTACTAAAGGACCACAGATGCAGACCTCCATCGGCATAAAGTAGATGCTGCAAATAATGTGATTACTCAGTCATTACATATCGGAGTGCATTCATTATGGGCAAGACCGGAATCTGGGTATTGTTGACAATGCCTTGGCAATGCCCAAGATATAGTACGATGTCAAGAACATAATGCCCATAATATCATCTCAGCAGTCTGAGACTTTACCGACTCACCAAGGAGTTTCAAATGAATGCCATTCATTTATTATGCAAGCTGAATCTTAATGTGTAGACTTGAAAATGTTTCTTGAGACAAATAACAGAATGGTACGTCCCTGCTGTACCAGGGCTGTACAGGTGGCACGGGCTGAGATCTGTGGGTTGTGGGCTAGTAGGTTGTAATCACAACAGATTTTCAAAATGGCCCACCTGCCGTCTATGTATCTCTCTAGATGACATTTAATCATTAAGGAGACTTCTCTGTGCTGCTTTTCATTAATATTTCGTAGTAAATGACCGTAACGTTGTATGGGTTAAGACGACATTGTAATGCAAACAGTGGTGTTGGTGTGTTATTGCACCATTGTGAAAACACAAAGCCTTTGCTTACTGGGTGTCTGTTACAGATACTTAATTAACAGATGATCATCTGGCGAGACTTCTGACTTGATAAATTCTAGCTCTTCACTCCTTCTGTAACTGTATGCATTACTTAATGTTCAAAAGAATGTTGTAATGTTTCAAATGTAATGTGTTTACATGTAATAGTACTGTAACTGTCCTGGAATATTTTGTGAAAAAAAAAACCATCTATCTGATCATTTGAACTGACAATCTGTATATTCAAATAGGCATGCAATAAATGAATGACCAGTTTAATGTAGCAATTTGGTGCAATATGTTAATGTCGGAATAAAGGAGATTCATCCTTAAATGTATTCAATGAAATGAAATGAAATAACATATATTTGAAAGTGTAATTTTTAAACACATTATTATTTCAATCCCGGTAATTGAAACTGCAATCCAGGCAACTTGTATTAAATTAGATTGTGGTGGAATTGCACCTTTCGTTTGCCAAGGCTGAGTGAGTCCTTGCATCAAATGAATTAAATTATTCCTGTAGCCCATATATTATTAATCATCTATATTGATTTCTGAACTCCCAGACTGCTTGTGGATATGTAAATTTTGCCACGGCAATATCAGCATAGGTTCATTTGCATGGGAGCCCATTATTATTTTATAAGTACATTTTAATGTGGACTCAATTAAAACTCAGTGAGTGGAACAGCTAAATTGGCCCAAGGTATGGGCTTCTATGATTCATGTGCAGAGCGGGGATATATCAATTAGTAAAGATCAAACTTCTGGCTCCTCTGTGGGTGAGGAAAATGCTGGAATTCAATCAGAATGACTTTGACTACTTTCAATGAATAGTGGATCTTTGGTGATTTTCTTTTTGGAATACATCCAGGCTGCAATGATAAAATCTGCAAAATATAATTATTACCCATTAAATACAATATTTTAGTCCCAGTAAAAATGATAAAGGTCACTTCAAAACTTGACCTTATATATGACCTTACTTAAGATGAGTAGTATTATATCGGTATTCACAGGAAATGCTTGGTAGGGGTCCAACAACTGCTTAAGTCATGTATCAATGAACATTTAATACTGGAGACATAAACCATTCACAGTTTTAGAGCTGCATTATGTTGCAAGATTGTTGAGTTATTTGCAGGAATAAAACTGATTACAATACCTGTTTTATATACTAACCCCATCTGACCCTTCAGAAAAGCAGTATTAGAACAGTCACATCAGACAATAGCTCCGAAATGTAGCAGTCAAATCCTCTGGGAATCAATAGGTGAATACTTTGATCTTCCTCTGGGTGGCCAACTTGTGAACAAAGCCTTATCTTTATAGTTTCTTCTGCTCCCCTTTCATTTTCTCACACTCTCTCTGTCTCCCCATTCCTCTGAGGATGCAGTGTTATGCAAGTGCAGTTTTTGACAGAGGGAACTGTGTGTAGAACCTCTAGAGGAGAGACAGGGGCCAGCTGTGCCCCAGTACTGCAGACCGCAGTCTGCCTGAAGGAGCATGCGTCACGCTACTCTCTGATGATGACAAGGTCACCCTTCACTTATGGAAAGTCACTTCCTCCCCAGCCATTCTCATGGCTGCTTCACACAGGAAGTCCCTGTCCAAACACAGGAAGCGATGTAATGGTGAAATGAAGAGACAGTAATATAATGTGTCACTCCAGGCTGGGAAAGGTGCAATGAGACCGAAGGTGGAACCCTATCTATACTTACTATATAGTTTGTTACAGGATTACAGATTTTTACAGTTTTTTTCCGGTTATTTTCTCTGATACAAAGCATACGTGGTTGCCAAAAGAGGAATCCTTGTCTTTGTCTGAAACGGGCACAAACATTCCTAGCAATCACAGCCAGTCAGCTTTCAAGTTAATCGCCAGCCTTTATACGAGGCGGGTGGCTATCTCTTGATGCAGTGTGGGCGCCAATACTGGGATGACTCCACAGAACAGACAGTGAGATCAGGCAGACCTCTCCTCCTTTATTCATCCCTTTAAAGTCCAGCAAGTATGTGGCTGTGATTATCAGTTGGAACTTCCTGGTTACAGAGGTGTCTGCATGTGATTGGAGCGGTAAATCACTGAGCCATTTTGACGAGTCTCAACAAAACTTGAATAAAGTTTAAATTATAGTTAACAAGTTACTATCCTTGATTATCAGTTGGAACTTCCTGGTTACAGAGGTGTCTGCATGTGATTGGAGCGGTAAATCACTGAGCAATTTTGTCGAGTCTCAACAAAACTTGAATAAAGTTTAAATTATAGTTAACAAGTTACTATCCTTACGAAAAAGACAGACAGCGACTTGGGCCTTTGTCTTTCTGACTAGATGATGGAAAAGGCACATACACAGTTTGGGGTGTCCACTGAACAACAGAGCTTTGTCCTCCTGAGTGCACTGTTGCTGTGAGCAGTGCATTCATTGTTGCTGGAACACTGTGAATCCTAACCCAGACATGCTGACGTAATCATGAATGATGCTGACAGCAGCAACCTGCTATTTAACATCAGTTACAATTCTGTAGTTACTGATTCACCTGCTGTATTGTTTAGAAACACACCTCAGCTAACTTCCTTCTTAGTCACCAATACACCCACAAACATTTCCAAACCTTATATTGGTCACGATAACTGACCATTTGGTGTTATTGTTGGGATCATCAGCCACAGTGAAGCAAAACATTGGAGGGCCTCTGGAATAACCCTCAACGCTGACCGCCATATTGTCCCTCTCTTCCCTCCCAGGACCAGGAGCTGGCAGGAGGGAATTCCATCACCACCATTAGTCCCACATTATTTGGAATGGAAATGGTGGGACCAAGCCAAGATAATCCCCAGACTCCACTCTGACCCGGTGTCGCCAGTATCCAGTAACAGAAGTCCGGGAAGGTTCAGCATTCCTCTGGTACGATGGCTCAGTGATTTACCGCTGGTCCATAAACATTACTTATATAAGCACACTAGATGACATATTGGAGCTATACTGTATGCGCTGAGGTCAAGGATAGGGACAGAAATAATCCCATCTTGAATCACGTCTGATAGGGACATGGATGCGGACGCAGTTATGAGGTATGACTTATGGATGGTTCGATATATGGATGTAGGCATCGATGCAGGGGTAGAAATGCTCCTCTATATTACCTTGGATTTTAGAGTCTCGTGAAGATGAATATGCTGATGTATTCCAGATGGGAGAAAGCTATGGGGCTAGGATGGACACATTCACCCTCTCCATTTACTTTTAAAAACTTGTATGACTTGATTTTGACAACATTAAAGATTTGTCCCCTACGAGTCATTTCTAAGCTCTTGTGAGGACAAGGCTAAAGAAATGGAACACAGAGCAGATGTATACTACAGGTATACAGTATTTTACAAGATAGAATTTAGTTGAGTGTATTCTCTTTCCTTTCTGTAGAGCATCAAGAGATTAGAAGTATGTTTTAGGCTTAAAGTCTTTGGTTGGAAGTCTTTGCTTTACTTTGACTGGTCTTTGGAGATCCTGACTTGCTATGTCGGACGTGTTATGTAATTGTAATAACGGTTTTATAACAGTGCAATGACAGAACAAAATTGTTATTTGTCACATGTGCCGAATACAACAGGTGTAGACCTTACCGTGAAATGCTTACTTACAAGCCCTTAACCAACAATGCAGTTCAAGAAATAGAGTTAATAAACAAAATCAAATCAATCAAGAAGTAACACAAGAAATGTACATAACAATAACGAGGCTATATACATGGGGTACCGGTTCTGAGTCAATGTGCGGGGGTACAGGTTAATTGAGGTAATTTGTAAAGTGACTATACCTAGATAATAAACAGCGAGTAGCTAGGGGTCAATGTAAATAGTCTGGGTGGCCATTTGATTAGTTTAGTTGTTCAGCAGTCTTATGGCTTAGGGGAAGAAGCTGTTAAGGAGCTTTTTGGTCCACTTGCCGTGCGGTAGCAGAGAGAACAGTCCATGACTTGGGTGACTGGAGTCTTTGACAATATTGGAGTCTTTGATTTTTTTTTTTTCAAAGGCGAAGTGTGATCGACCAATCAAAACGAACCTGGTCAGAGTCTTCTTGTAACATTCTCACCCACATTGTTCAATTTTGACGAGTCTCAACATGTGGTCACACACAGAGACTGTTATACTGACGTGCTGTTTCCATTCGATACCTCCGTCCAACTTCTGGAAAGCTCCTTCCCAAACTCAACTGTGTGTGTGGGGCTGGTCATGGCAACCTTCTGAGGGGATTTTGCAGACTCACATGACAAGGGTATTGGATCACACAACTTGCACAGCTAAGAGCTAGCTATTAACCAATACAATCAGTGAGACGGTATGCACAGCTCAACCTCCCTGCACGGACATCACCATGTCCACCACACGTACAGACATTCCCAAAAATGCAAATCAGGAAATCCAATCATCATGAAGAAGAAAAAACTTTTGGATGCCAGGACCGCAGTAAGAACTCTTCCTCTCTGCTGGACCCGACCATCAGGTTATATTTGGTGATGAGGTAAACGTTTAAGGTCTAATTTCACATGGCAAGGGCTCTGAAGGGAACATGCCATTTTCACAAGGCAAATGGTAATCCCAGAACATGGGGACTGCCTCTGTTCTTGGAACTTTGCGAACAAGTTTCACTGGAGGGTTTAACTCCAAGTACCATCCCTGGCACATATGGAAAAGTTTGGAAGTCCATGCTCATGGAAGAACAATAAGGAAAAGCCCATGCATAGTCCATTAATTCATATTTTTTCCCAATGAGTAAACTTTAAGTATTCGTGAAATGAACACTAAAGCCTCTTTAACAGTGTTTTCACAGCTGGCTGGAATTCTCCCGCTGCTTGATAATAAAGGCCTTTCCTGAATGAAAATTAACATGGGAAGCCAGTAACATCATACTTGGCAGCCCTGCCTCACCACTAAACACCTAGTGAACCAAGCACATATCCAGGCCTACAGGAAAATACATCTGCATTCCGTCCTGCACATTTGCTGGTAGCCCCCGACATTTAACTGGTGACATATGGATATTTAATCATAGACGCCCCTTACTCACTCTGTCCTTCCCTACCACCCACCCTCCATCTCTTGTCTTTCTCTCTCGCTCTCCCTCGCTCCCTCTCACTCACTCTCTGTAGTTCATTTCCTGGTGGGGAGGTGAAACACCAAATCTAGGACATGTGCTGCTGAGGAGGGTTTCTTGCTTCTGGATAGATAGGTTTGACTGTTAACAGTCATGTAAAACACTGTCCATTCCCTCGGCAACTGGAGCCGGCCCTGGGAGCTTTCAGACTATACTACTCTCAGCTCACATGTCGTAGGACAATATGGAGGACAGCGGTCCCATTTACACTATGTTCAGCTCATATTACCACAATAGTCAATCGCTTGAAATAGTCGACTCTAATCATTTATATCCATTAGTGAAGGGTATCTTGATGTTATTCTGCATTGAACAACTTAAAACAGCTTATGACCTTTATAAAGGGCTCAATTAGTGAAAGTGATTAATTGACTAAATGAGGCTGGTGGAACGGTCCTCTGACTGATTTAGGTGTGAGTTATGGCTTTGAGTTTAGTTTCACACTTGTATATCCAAAGAGGGTAGAACTTTGTTCACTGGGTCACGGCTCAATTTAACCCCTGGTGAACACCTAACGTTCACACTATAATAGCTAAGAGCATGGATGGAGAGAGGTTTCTTTGATTGAATATTCATGTCAACATCCCCATCCTGAGGAATGATTGTAATGGAATGGTAACTCCTTTAAATATACTGTACCTGCCCCTGGCCAAATGTAAATATACCTGTCCTTGGCCAAATGTATACAATTAATCGTGGCACTTGATCAAATTTGTAGGGAATTAAAGAGAACTTTAGGCAGCTATTCAAATGGGTGTTGATTACGTTTCTCTTCTCCTTTTGGGCTCTGCATCGTGTCTGTCAGCGTGGGTCCTTTACTGGGGGAACCCCCCACCTCCTCCTTCTTCATCCCTCCTCCTCCTCCTCCCCATACTCCCTCCCGCCTCCTTCCTCCCTCCTCCTCTTCTGTGTCCTCCCGGCACACTCGGCTGTTCGGATACAGTAAACCACTCCAGATGGTCGAGAGTGATTAGACCTGTCTCACCCAATATCTACCTGTGTCCATCTCCTCGGAGCACGGCCATAAAAGCTAACCCTGTTCTCATTAACGCAGCCAAGAAAAACAACCGCTGTGGGCATTTGTGATTAATACTTCTATTGTGCCTGAAATTGTTGATGGACCTATTTCCGCTAGGGCTAAACACTCGCTGCAGAAACGTTGGGCTAATCTGTGATTAATAATACATATGAAAAAGGTGGCATAATGTTTAGGATTGTGCTCCACGGCTATTAGATTGGATTGTCGTTGTCGGTTTTGACATTCCGCCGAGAGCATAGCCAAGTCGAGTCAGGGGTGCGACAGAGGTGACAGTGGTGCCGGCGGTAGTGTGTGTGTGCGTGCAATGCGTGTGTGATCGCAGCGCAGGCAGCCCTGTGTGTGACTACAGAGAAGGGAGATGAAAGGGCCATTTAATCCACTCTGGCACACTCCCACTGCATCCGTTTCCCTTTCACTTTTAGTTCCCTTTGGCCAAGTGACAGTGGGACGTGCAGCAATGTTACAGCGTATTAAACCAAAAGTGAGAAGAGAGCATTTGGAAAGACCTATCTTTGTACTATGTGAGATGGGGATGCTGGACTTGAAGTGTGTGTGTGTGCGCATGGTACACTATATTAGCCTGTGTACAAAACTGCTCTTTCCATGGCATAGACTGACCAGGGGAATCTAGGTGAAAGCTATGATCCCTTATTGATGTCACTTGTTAAATCCACTTGAATCAGTATAGATGAAAGGTTGAAGAAGGATTTCTAAGCCTTCAGACAATTGAGACGTGCCATTCAGATGGTGAACGGGCAAGACAAAAGATTGAAGTGCCTTTGAACGAGGTATGGTAGTATGTGCCAGGCACACCGGTTTGAGTGTGTCAAGAACTGCAACGCTGCCGGGTTTTTCATGCCCTGACACATTGAGGCTGTTCTGAGGGCGAAAGGGGGTGTAACTCAATATTAGGAAGGTGTTCCTAATGTTTTGTAGACTCAGTATACAGCATATTAATCTGTGTGTGTGTATGTATGTGTGTGTGTGTGTGTGCTGTCAGGGGGCCAGTTTTGGTCAGATACAGTGGAGAAAAAAAAGGAGCCAGGGCAGCTGCAGTCCCTTGGGCAGACAGAAGCTGAACCACTGCCACTGAGGGTTCGGTAGCTTGGCAAACCTTCCCAGGGAAAGAGCAGAGCCTGCGGAGTGCCAACAGACCTCCTCCCCCTACTCTCATAGGGTTCTTGCCTCATGCTGGTGACTGCAGAGAAATAACCGTGGATCTGCTGTTGTCAACTCTGACGTCGACCAATTAAAATGAAACATGAATAGTTTGGAAGGCAGGGAAACGAACAGTGGGGAGAAGAAAATTGGGCCCGGTTCAAAGAGAGATCCATAAGATTTACATCTGAGAGGAAAACATATCAGGGGAAGTTATGATGATGGATTCTGACTTGATGCGAGGGAGAAAAAGCGAGCATTCATGCGGCAGAGTGGGGAAGATCATAAATGATCCCTAATTTGAGAGGCGGCAAATTGGAAACATAACGGCAGATTTGCCTAATTGTCATCATCTGCAGCTGTCAGCGAACGGCGGCGGTCGGGGAAACCTGCACTGGCTGGGCGGTGGTGGCGGTGGCGGGACTCCCGCCAGGATACACCAGAGCAGAGCCACGGCCCAGTGTCTGTGGAGAGACAGAATCTATCGCAGTGACTGGTTTTGAAGTGGCGACGGCAGGCAGTAAATCGTGGGTTTTGGGGTGAAGGGGTTTGAGGGAGGGAATCGTTGCTTGTACTAGTGAACTCTAGTTTAGGGAACTCCACTGGCGTAAGGTGGTGAGTCTGACCCCCTCCTCCCCTCTCGCCCTGCCTCGTCCTCTTCTGTCAGCAGAGGGTACTAGCCTGCTGTTATAGATCTGGTAAGGCAGGTTTGATCTATCTGGCCCCATAATACTGTGCTGTACAGGATATATATATATATATATATATATCATTATTTAACATTGCATGACCATCTTTGTAGTTTTATTTTCAGCTGTACAAATATGATATCTTTTCGATTCAAATCTTAGTGAAAAGCATGACATAATATAGTCAATAAAAGTCCAAAAAGGCACCTAAGGACCCAACCTGTACATTACACATGACATCATGGTGGTGTCAGGCTTTATGTTACACAGGGGACATGTTGATGTAACACATTTACTGTTCTGAGAATCATTTTCAGAATATAATCCACAACCAAGTAACTTCACTTCAGGCATTGTATTCATGGAATTATGAAATTGTTCTTGGAATGTGTTTCTCACTTTTAGGAATACTATATGTTCTAAAATGGTTCATAGGAAACTATGTTCCTAATATTGAATTGCACCCCTTTTTGCCCTCAGAACATCCTCAATTCGTCACGGCATGGACTACAAGGTGTTGAAAGCATTCCACAGGGATGCTGGCCCATGTTGACTCCAGTGCTTCCCACAATTGTGTCAAGCTAGCTGGATGTCCTTTGGGTGGTGGCCCATTCTTGGTACACACAAGAAACTGTTGAGCGTGAAAAACCCAGCAGCGTTTCAGTTCTTGACAAAAAACGGTGTGCCTGGCACCTTCTACCATACCCTGTTCAAAGGCACTTAAATCTTATCACTTGCCCATTCACCCTCTTAATGGCACACATACACAATCCATGTCTCAATTGTCTCAAGGCTTAAAAATCATTCTTTAACCTGTCTCCTCCCCTTCATCTACACTGGTTGAAGGGGACTTAACAGGTGACATCAACAAGGGACTATAGCTTCAACTGGATTCCCCTGGTCACTCTATGTCATGGAAAGAGCAGATGTTCCTAATGTTTTGTACACTCAGTTTACAACTAAATACAATTTATACATTTTTCATAAATCATATTTTTTATTTAAATGAATTAAGCTCTGAGTGAGTAAGTCTATAACAATTGCTGTATGACTATTAACATATTAGAGAAAAAATATGTTCAATACATCATAGTAAATAATTCAGATACATTGCTACAGGCTATTTTGCTTTTTGTATGTTTCTTGGAGGTATGATGCAAGTGTTTCAATTACTTGCACCAATGAGAGGTAATTTAGATTTTCCAAACATTACTTTAATGGCTCATTGAAATCATAACCAATTTCATTCCACTGGAAAAGCTACCAAACACTCTAATTAACAAAACCAAAGGAGGATTTAGGGTTTCAAAGCATGAAACCCTCAATGGTCTATTTAAATAATCTACCTGTCTATCATACAATTCATCTGGTGTTTTTTCTCACTTATTACATTTTTCATAATTCAAATGCAATAAAACATTTCTGTTAAGGAAACAGCATTTCTGTTTATCAATAGACATCAATACCAAATGAATATTGCTTCATGAAGTATTACAATTCCTATTTGGTAGTATGTAAATACATGGCTCGATTCATTCTGACATTATGTTATAGTGCAGAAGGGAGAAGAGGTGTTTAAAATAATAAGAGTCATTTGATTTCATTCCAGCTTGAAGGCTGATTAATAAATAAATAAAGTGCCTCTAACAAAAAATTAATTATTTAATCCCTCACCGATCAAAACATCTTAATAACTGTTGGCCCAGATATTGATATGCAGATTTTGAGCAACTAATAACCCTAATCAAAATGGTCTTCAGTTTGTTTTGGATTTTGAGTGTGCATGTTTATGTTTGTGTGTGGAAACCCTCCATCATAATCTATTAGGATGGGAATAGAAATAGGACCTGAATTATTGCATTTATTTATAGTACAGTATTCAAGTGATTAAAATTACTTTTAAGATGATTCATCATGATTCTTGGCTTAGCAGCACACCATGTACATTTTAGCATAAATTGTTATATTTTAAATAATGAGAAATAACTATTAATGCCATAATAAGCGTATCATTTGTGACAGTGTAAGGGTAGCTGTTGATGTCTTTAAGAGTATATTTCTATTCAAAAACATATGATGAAATGTGTACATTGTCCAAACACTTTGAATCATTTGTGTCTCTCTTCCCATTTCCCCATCTGAAGCAGACCTGACACTTTGACACTTTCAGTGGGCCTGTATTGAGACTTCGGTTGGTTATTATTAAGGGGGGTGTGAGGCGGGGGATGTCAAACCTGGCCTTTAAGATTTCCACACCATGGACTGGTAAAGATGTGATAGCAGCTGCTAAAGAAGTGGGGAAAAGGATTCCAAGTTGTTTTCATGTGTCAGCAATCACAGTGCCGACCGTGTTATTTCGCTGGAGGGCACTTGGTATCTCTTTACCATTTAAGTGGGCCTGGAAGAATGCCCAGAGATTTTAAACCAAAAACATATTAAGGAATGTGAGCGTTTCACTTTCCTGTGGAGAAATATACTTTTAAACCAATTTAATGCTTCATGTCCAAATCTCAAGTTTTTGTTATCACACTGCAGTAGAGTTTGTGGAGGAAGCACACCACGCCCTTCAGTCCTGCTCTTGGAGGATCTGCTTGGGAGCTGGGGCTGCGATGCTACCAGTTCTCTCACTGGCTGAACCTGCCAAGATCTAGAGGAAATTAATGGTTCATGGCAAATTGAGGACCTTTAGCTATCAGGAGACTTTCACAAAACATCAGATTTATGTAGTTGGAAACAAAATAGCTGACGGTCTCAAAAATGTTCCTGTTATAATCATATTTCATTTTATGCACATATCAATCTAACTGCTGAGTTTTTCTCATAGACCTGAGGGCATTGAGGGAGAGCTACCCCCTCTAATCCCATTGTCAATCAAACCCTTGTCCAAGGGAGACCCATTGGACATGCTAATTCCCGTATCGACATATTGCCAATCAAACAGACTCGCCATGAATGGTTCTGCATGCTAAATGGTCTCTGAAAACCATGTCAACCGGAGTGGTTGTTAGACAACACAGAATCTTATTTGTAAGATACTACGAAGAAAACATCCTGATGCAGAATCAAAGAGGTTGCACTACCTCAAATTGCCCTGGGTCTGAGTTAAGGGACACCCTGACCATGGGATTGCCTAGGGCCTGGGGTTTTGCTCTTTCCCCACAGCAGCGGAACCGTTGGGGTCGGTGCCAGGATGTTACCCAGAATAAATTAATCTGGAAAGTTGCTCTTGCCCTTGTCCCAGTTCCCTATTTTCCCATGTAATGCGTTCATGGTATTATGATTTTACATCTCCCATCGTCCTCCATAGTTTATAGGTCAGATTAAATGGACAAAAACAGTTTAGAACAGTCATGTCATGTTATGTTCAAATGTTGAAAAAGTGCTCTCTGTTTGAAATTGCAGTGTGTAAAGTAAATATTTTCCAAGATCAGTGTTGGGGAAAGCTAAGAAGACTGCAAATCCTTAGGTCGCTGGTTCGAATCCAGCTCAAAGGACCAATATTGATGAACTGAATATGAATCCACAGTCTTTTGTACAAGCAGCGCAGTAGACCAAATCCATTCACAAAACACGTATAAAGCATTACCAAAGTACACACCTTCTGTTAACCTCAGAGATGTACATTCCAATGTACATTCGCACAAAAGGAGAAACTGTCCACTTCAAAACAACAAGCAATTAGAGGCTTTGTAGCGAGCGAGCCCAACAAGTAAATAAACCCAATATGAGTGACACTAGCTCTTTATCAGTGATGTTCAGTGTTTCGCTTTCTGAGCCAGGTCCACGTTACAGAAGGTGCAGGAAATAATCTATTACTATAATTCAGCTTTAGAGAGGAGGTGAGAACCCTGCTTCAGCAGCAGCTTGACGGATTGTTAGATGAGTTCGCTGGAAATTAATTGCATTATCTGTGTAAGACAAGTGTTGGATCTGAGAGAGGGAAATAATTACTGTTAAATGCAATATGTTTTACTGCTGTAGCAGGATTCAGGGTTTCGTTTTTTTTGCTCGGCTGATATATCTATTATTAAATTTTTCTAGTTGAGTCACTGAGATTAACGTTCTTCCCTTTTATGATGTTTTACTAGTTTGATTAACCAGTGAAAGTTAACAGAGTACTTTGTCATCAGGATATTTAAAGACAATTGAAATACAGCGTAGATAATAATGTAGCATATTATGATAACTTCTTGCACTGTGTCCCAAATTTGTTAACTAAACAACGTGCATTTGAAATATTATTCATGATTATTATGGAGATTCCGTTGTTTGGAGAGAATAACCCTCCCAAACAAAATGTCATTATGCCATTACTCATTCACATACTCATATTCAACCATCAAAGCACGCCACATCAAAAAAACATCAGTGCCACCCCCACAGGTCAACATAGGTACTGCGGTTGTGTGCTGAAAGGTTACGGTGTAAATCCTGGCTCACGCACACAAGCCCAAAAACACCCACACCCGCTCCATGCTGCTAAATGTCAGCTCAGTCCATATGGCCCCCTGGCCGGCAGCTGCCAATTCTTTGCCCTCATCCAATCACAAGTCTTCGAGCCGGAATCTCCCGAGCCCCATTGCTGCTACGGCTTTGAGCAAGCCAACCCGGCCTACCCGATCCCCCTTTAACGCTCTGCTCCTTCAGCCCCCCAGCCCTAGTCCTACCTCCCCTCACACACTCTGCTCCACAATAGGGCCTGGTGCTCGACACCTGCTTATCTGGGGAGGGGGCTACAGGCACATCTGCTCCTGGGGCCTGGGCCAGCCGAGCTCTCTCCCTCTGATTAATGACTCACCAACAAGGTAGAGGCCCCACAAACACTGACGCATAGCGCAGAGAAACACAAAGAAGACAGAATCACTAGAACGGCCTGACACATTGAACACTGACCTCAGAGTCAGCTCTGTTGTTAAAGTCTACTGAAAGGATCCAAATGAAATAGCCTGGGCAAGTGTGTCTAAGCCACATCTGTGGATGTGTTAACAATTGAAATAAACTATTGAATTAGAAAAATACATATGTGGATAAGGGCTGGCATTACAAGAAGAAGGAAATGCATAACAAAAATAAAAATCAATGCACTCTTAGACAAAAATGGTTCCAAAAGGGTTCTTCTTCTGTCCCCATAGAATAACCCTTTTTGGTTCCAGGTGTAACTATTTGGGGTTCCAGATAGAACCCCTTTTGGTTCCAGGTAGAACCCCCTGTTGAAACAGTTCAACCTGGAACCAAGAGGGTTCTACCTGCAACCAAAACGGGTTCTTCAAAGGGTTCTCATATGGGGACAGCCAAAGAACCCTTTAAGGTTCTAGATAGCACCTTTTTCACCCCAAACTGTAACTTACTAACACTATTATCCAGAGCGACTTACAGGAGAAATTAAGGTTACATGCCTTGCTCAAGGACACAGACAGATTTTTTAACTAGGCTCTGGGATTTGAGCCAGCAACCTTTTGGTTACTGGCCCAATGCTCTTAACCGCTAGGCTACCAACTGCTCACATCAAATCAAGTCAAATTGTATTTGTCACGTGCTTCATAAACAGCAGGTGTAGACTAACAGTTAAACACTTACTTACGAGTCCTTTTAAAGATAAAGGTACATTTACTCAAATGAAAATATAAATAGTGGGCCTCCCGAGTGGCGCAGCGGTCTAAGACACTGCATCACAGTGCTTGAGGCGTGTTGGAGGAAACACCGCTCAACTGATGACCCGAAGTCAGCCTGCAGGTGCCCGTCCGCCACAAGGAGGAGTCACTATAGCGCGATGAGCCAAGTAAAGCCCCCCCGGCCAACACCCTCCCCTAACCCAGACGTCCCAGGCTGTGTCACAACCGGCCGTGACCGGGAGTCCCATAGGGTGGCGCACAATTGGCCCAGCGTCGTCCAGGTTAGGGGAGGGTGTTGGCCGGGGGGCTTTACTTGGCTCATCGCGCTTTAGCGACTCCTTGTGGCAGGCCGGGCGCCTGCAGGCTGACTTCGGTTGTCAGTTGAGCGGTGTTTCCTCCGACACATTGGTTCAGCTGGCTTCTGAGTTAAGCGGGCAGGTGTTAAGAAGCGTGGTTTGGCAGGTCATGTTTCGGAAGATGCATGCCTCGACCTTCATCTCCCCCAACCCCGTTGGGGGGAGTTGCAGTTGCAGCGATGAGACACAAAAGTGGTAAAAATGCAAAAGGGACACAATGCAAATAGTCCGGCTAGCCATTTGATTACCTGTTCAGGAGTCTTATGGCACGCGGGTAAAAGCTGTTGAGAAGCCTTTTGGTCCTAGACTTGGCGCTCCGGTACCGCTTGCCATGCGGTAGCAGAGAAAGCATTCTACGGCTGGGGTGGCTGTGGTCTTTGAACATTTTTAGGGCCTTCCTCTGACACCGCCTGGTGTAGAGGTCCTGGATGGCAGGCAGCTTAGCCCCAGTGATGTACTGGGCCGTATGCACTTAATTTTTGCCCTGTGTCCTCTATACCTGCGTCTCTTTCTCTTGCCAATGACGGGGATTTCGGCCTCATCAGGTGTCTGAAGTACATCCTGTGCGTCCTGCTTGTTGAAGAAAAAATTATAGCACAATTGGTTAGGCGCCCGTAAAACTGCTGCCATTTCTTCCGGTGCCATCGTCTCCTAAAATCATAAACTAAATTCAGCCATGGGCCGATTCTTTCTTGAGGGGATGGTCGGGGGGCCAGAACTTAATTACAAATAATTAACACCTCTGAATGTGCATTTTATTGTTTGATTATGACCCTATACAGCTCGTTGAGTGCAGTCAAGTGTGCAAGCATTGATTTGTGGTGGTAAATAGACAGCTTCTAAAAATAAAGAAAAACTCATACTTGGTAAATAGTATAGTATGCAGCTTCATGAGGTATTCTGACTCAGGTGAGCAAAAACGTGAGACATCCTTAACATTAGAGATCGCGCACCAGCTGTTGTTTTTTCTGAAAGTGTGGGAAATACTTTGTTATTTTACATTTGATATACAGAATAAGATGGTTGTAAAACACAAAAATATTTGACTTTTGGGAAATGAGTGTGGAGCAGAACTTCCTTTCAGTACTCCCTTTAATATCATACTGCTCATAAAACACACTATACAGTAAACATTTCTTTGTGGTATAGATGTGAGCAATATGACTTGAATGATATCACTCATCCACATGAAATAATGTGGTGTTATCACAATTTCCTCTACTACCAACTTAAACTAAACTGTAATGTTGTGTTAAGCATCTGAAGTAAACTTGAGACCAAGCGGTAAAATAACTCTATACCTCATCTGAGCTTTGAACCTGTAACCAGCTGGTGATGGTCCAAAACCACACTTTTCTCCTCAAATCAAACCCATATCCAAACCCTGTCACATTATGGTCCACGCTTCCATGCTGATTCAAAACCCTTTATGTTTTTACTATACATTGTCTGTCTCTCAGTGGTTGAGTTAAATATGTCTCCAGCTTGTGTCCCAGGAGAATGCGTTACGTCTCAGGGACTTTTTTCAGTTTTCTTGAAATCCTGTTAGTATTTTATGGAGTCAGTAAAGGAAAACATCCTTGAAAAGGGGGGTGCTTTTTATATTGTTCACTTGGGTTTCGAAGGTGCAATTTGACTTTAATGCATAGCCAACAGTCTTATGGAACAATGGAAGTGTTTCAATCAGCAATTTGGGTCCTAAGTGCTGGTGTGGGCGGACCAGTGGATGGACACCTGCGATGCTGTGGCTAAAGAGCGTCATCAACATTTCAAATTCTACATGATATTAACTTGTTGACAGTGGAAACAACTATTAACCATCCATCTATATTAACTGTGTTGTTTTGCACATCAATTATTAAAAAGAAAAAAATCCTACTTAACATGGTATCGCACATATAAGACGGTGTCTAAAATAAGTGTGTTGAGAGGCTTTTCCACTGAGTGCTGAAATAAATAAATGTTTGCATGTTTAGCATTAACATGAACTTTACGGTACGAGGAAGTATTATAAACCGGGTGGTTCAAGCCCTGAATGCTGATTGGCTGACAGCCATGGTATATCAGACCGTATACCACGGGCATGACAAAACATTTATTTTTACTCTTCTAATTATATTGGTAACCAGTTTATAAAAGCAATAAGGCACCTTGGGGGTTTGTGGTATATGGCCAATATACCACGGCTAAGGTCTATCTAAGAACAGCCCTTAGCCGTGGTATATTGGCCTTATACCACACCCCCTCGGGCCTTATTGCTTAATTATACAAAATGTATTTATGGATCAGGGTTGAAAGCAGTAGGTTGAAAACATTTAATTTACAAAAAGTAAGAAAATGTTAATTAAAAAAAATTATGAGTCTGTTTAAATATCAAAGAACAAGTTATAACACTATGACACTGAAGTTAGAACATTTCACTTTTAAACACAACACTTCAGTTATAAAACATACTGTTATTAAATTAAAAACACTTCCAATGATCTTAGATCTTGAATTATAAGGCTAATAATTGCAATTTAGTTCAATTTTATATATGTTGATAAAAGTTATTACTAAGTTTGTACAATGTACACTGTCATTGCGGTGCTGTTCATTTTTTTCCTTGGACCTACAGTATGACCAGACTAAACATGACTTCTTAAAGGGAATTCAGAAGCGGTGGTTCATGAATATCCCTTAATAACTCAACTGTCTGAAGTAATTGCAGAAAACACTGCAATATATCAAACAACGAAACATTTTAAATATTCCTTTTACTGTAAGTGACTTCAAAGTTTCTAAGATGTCCACCATCCTCAATTACCTCTTGAGGAATTCTTTCATTTCATTTATCTTTAGAGAAGTGCGATCCTTGGGGGACAAAGTGCCTCCAGGGTCCTGAATTATCCTCTAAAATACAACATTGAATATGTAAATGAACATAGTATCTTTGATAGAAAGTGTCAGTTTTGCCACTGTCTTTAAAGTGGGGGTAACACTATCTTTCTTTTGATTCATGTTAACGTATTCTTCATCTTCATTGCCTGTAACGATAGTAGATATTTGCCAATGTCCCTGGTGAGAGTCAATATTAAAGCTCAGGACAAGAAGACAGGGAAGTGTTGCCCATGGGATGATATGATGAAATTTAACCAGGAAATATGGTGACATATCTAATGCAGTAAATCATTGTTGTCATTGTTGTATTTCTTGTGTTGTTATATTATCAACATATACATATTTTTTGTTTATGTTTACTTACGTTCACATTCAAGTGTTTACATATGTTTAGGCAAGGCAAATTGCAAGTTAGACAAAATATTTTTTTGTCCGAAAATTTGACATTTGTTACTGTAGATGAAAAACAATTAAAGTTGATGTACTGTATTTATTATAACTCAGATGATCCTAATATAAATGCCTTTTTGAAAAGGTATTTCCTACAGCTTAATTTTTCAGACCTTCAGATTTCCTTTCCAGTGGGCTTGTTCCCAGATGACATATATAACTTAATATGAACATGACATTACGGAAAAAAAGATCTATTACAAGTAACTCTTGAAAGTTTAACACTGTAAAATCCTGTCACGTACCACAGCATCTCTAAGCATCAATGTCTTGACAGAGAGGGAGATGACCTCATGATTTGGCAGCCAACAAACAAAAATTATGACAACAGTTCATATGGTTAATTTTGTACTCATGGTGCCGCAAAAAAAGCATATTCATATTAATAAATGCAGCCTAGTTGTTGAAACATGGATTTCTGTGGGGCTTGTTTAAATGTCATATTTCACCGGCATCTCTGAAAACACTACCAGATGTTGTCATCGGCTCCCCTTCCTGCTTCCTCTGTCCAATTCCCACCAAGCAGTGGAACGTGACACTTTCCCTGGAAAATACAATAAAATAGAAAAGTAATACACAGCTATTTCCTTTCATAAATTCCTTGGCCCTCGCTCGCTCCCAGAAAGTACAAGTCCAAAGTACATATATTTAAATTAAAAGCATAGTAGCACATAGCAGCAAATCTAGGGACGACAACTACCACTGGGCTTTCATCGCGTACCTGGCCGGATGATTTATGCGAGGACATAGTATAGTGCTCATGCGTGTAATCCCTCCTCCCATCCTTCCGGCGGCCCATGTCCCCAGCAGAAGATGGATGGCGTGTGTGTCGGAGTGTGGACCTCAGGATCCATCAATCGGCCCAATAAACGGAGACTCACATGTTGACACACCCACCAGGTTCTTGGTGGGATCTACTGTATATTCCTTAAGAAACGGTTGGACAATTCTTATACTCTGTCACTGTAGATAAGTAAGTAAATATGTCTATTTTGCCAATACAATGTGCCCTGTATGTCAAAATACTGTTGCAAATAAATGGGAAAATGGGAATACTTTCCAAGTTTGAATATAAGTTGGAAAATGTGAGTCAAGGTATAGCTTCCCCTTCTTACACAGCGTTCAATTGCTGTTTGTGTGAATGTTGGAACGGTTGGAGAGGTGGCTGCTGGGAGCGCTGACCTCGTAAAAAAAACACCTCCTCAAACAGTGCTTTGGATTGTGACATCACCCTCACAAGTGAAGCAACATCTGGATTAATCCCCTCTGCTAACTGAGGGCCAGGCTCTTCTGCACTGGAAGCTAATTGTGTCTCTTGTCGCTGGAGTTGTATGTGGTTTCCCTGTACAGCTCAAGACCCTGCTAAGACCACACTCCTGGCCACGCTGCAAGGCTTGTACTGCAGAAACCCATGTGAGTGTCTGTGTGTGTTTAGGGTAAATGTTTACCGTAGATACGTTATGACATATAGCTATTCCTCTCACATAAAATATAATTAAGCTAAATAAAATGCTAAACATTGTCAAATGAAAGTTTTACTCAGACAGACTTTGTAACTTCCAGTCCAAATCAGTTATATCCCTTTACAATGCATTATGCGTTTTCCCTTAAACCTATGTGATTGCCTGACAATGAATTAAAGTACAGGCAATGTACAGGCAATGGGGGCTAAGCTAAGAACCAGGAAAAGGTGTGAGTGAATGCGAGTGGAGTGGAGAGCTCAACTCCTGCGACCACCTGCAGTCCTAAATTGGGCAATTAGAGCGGCGAAGTGTTTTCTTTGTGGGTAATACTCTGTAACGAGTTCAACAGTGCAAATCTGCCCAAGGCCCCACCTTTACACTCACAAACCCCCCTCCAATAAAAAAGGAAATCCACATGAGAAAAACACAGCGCTCGAGCCCCTGACATCGCAACACAGCGGCTGGGCGTTCGGCCTGTCATTCTATGTAATCTAGGTCTTCCTCTGCCAGCATCACCAGCACTCTCCCTTCCCCCCTCTCCATGATTCATTGACCAGATCCCCAAAGCTGCAACCAGGTTCTGCAAATCCCCCTGTCCTAATTAAGATTTCTCTCACCCCCTCTTATGTGTTTTTTTCTCCGAGCCCGGCTCCTAACATGGACTGAAAAGTTCTGCGCCTGACAAGAAATCAATGAAGCCCAGGCAACTGGGGCTCAGGTATTGGATTTCAGGTGGACCCAGAGGTGCCCTGTCCGGGTGCAGGCTGCAGCGCTGAGCTGTCCACAGCCGTGGGCCCACTACATTTCGAGATGTGAAGTCTTTGGCTGCTGGATAAAAATGTCAAGAACTAATAGGTTCCATTGTGATTAGCTGAGATGGAGTTCAGAAATCCTCAGTAGAAAATCTGTAAGAAACTATCTTTACAATGTCTTAGGGTCCCCGTTCTTATTTTGTATTAGGCGCTGCTCGTCTTCGGAGACACAGGAATGGTCTTAATAAATAAATAGATGTTTGAACTTCCCATCAATTAAAATGTAAGAAAAGTGGACTTTGGCGGTCCGTTGTTATGGCCATAAAGAATATACATGAAGCAATCTCCTTGTTCATTACCCCAGGAAGCTCTTGTTTTGAGGGATGTTTTAAACCCCTCTGAAACTGCTCCCAGATATAAAACGTATTTCCAATTTGTTTTTCAGCATTTTTCTCCCTGTCTTGCTTTTTGTATTTTGCCTGAAAGTTTTAGATAGGTCAGATTCGCTATGTAGCTTAAGGGCATCTTTCCAGAAAATATATGTTATTTGGCGTTAGATATCTCGCATTACCTGCAGATGGGTACATGCCTCATAGGTTTGAGGTAACTGAGTCATTGTTTTCTAAATGTATCCAAATACAGTACTGATAAAGCATTCAGTAAGTAAACTTATTAACATAGCTTAAGGCAAAATAATATTGAATCCTCTTCAAATGTTTTATTACAATAGAAAATGCAATATACATTATTACAATATAGTATACATTATTTGACTTGGTCGCAATAACCTTATTTAAATAATTTTAATGGTATTTATTTAAAGTTCCAATCAGTTAAATGCTCGGCTGTTACTGCATTATGTAAACATTTAATACATCCACTGAATTAAATGCAATTTATTTGTATTATAATTTACTTATCATTTTTCTATTCAAAGAAGGAAATGTCAAAGCCATTAGGCCTTAAAGCTGGAATAATGGTGAAACTGCCTCGAAAGAGCACAATATGTACAGCAATGTTTTTTACCATGCTGCGTGACGCACCTCAGCTCGGCAACAAAAACAATAACAACAGAGGTGGGGTTGCCAGTGGCGCTATTTCCCGCTACTGCGGATTCCATCTTTAAGTGCATTGGAAGTTTTGCAATATTGCTAACTATTTCATATCAAAAGAAAGAAATGTCACTTATTTCTTCAATCTACTTTAAGAAACTACTTTTCTGTCTTGTAGTAAATGAGCTCTGGTTCTGAAAAACCCAGTCAGTCTGGTGCTTCTACTTCATCAAAACTAATTCCAACAGATATTTAAGCACAAGTTGTAGATACTTACAAAGTCTCACATACGATAGTCTAGGCTTTTGTCCCAGCACTGTTTCTCTAAATCGTGAGCTACGAGGGACTTGTCAGTTGTCCTGTAGCTGCCTGTGGTCTTATAGGTCAAGTCGTCACTGGACTCCCAAATCGGCCCTAAGAGTGCACTTAATGAAGGAAATGAAGGATGACAATTTATAAACAAGTTAACAACCTTGTGGCCCGCCAAGTCAAGGGCATTAAAGCCTTTATGGATGTACCTCTAGGCTGGAGGGTGCAGATGTTGGGTTATGTCGTGCCACTTTTTAATGTTAAGCCGGGAACAGGATTCTATGTCCCTAAGTATCACTCTCTATATTAAGGCTGTGGTGTACGATGCTTGTCACAGATGGGAGCTATAGTCATCAGGGACCAGGCAGGGGTCAGGCCGTGTACACCATAGGGCCCTATAACAAGTTAGACTTCCGTAAGTTTGTTTTGCGACTGCTTTGCGAAAGTGGAAATATAGGGGTCTGTGGCTCTAGGTCATAATTCAATTTGTGGATTATTGTTGGATCCAAGAAGATAAAACTCAATTGTGTGCAGAGCCCGTGGTGTACCGGGTAATGCCCCAAGCTCTATGTACAGTTGAAGTCGGAAGCTTACATACACCTTAGCCAAATACATGTAAACTCAGTGTTTCACAATTCCTGACATTTAATCCTAGTAAAAATTCCCTGTCTTAGGTCAGTTAGGAACACCACTTTAATTTAAGAATGTTTAATGTCCGAATAATAGTAGAGAGAATGATTTACTTCAGCTTTTATTTATTTCATCACGTTCCCAGTGGGTCAGAAGTTTACATACACTCAATTAGTATTTGGTAGCATTGCCTTTAAATTGTTTAACTTGGGTCAAATGTTTTGGGTAGCCTTCCACAAGCTTCCCACAATAAGTTGGGTGAATTTCGGCCCATTCCTCCTGACACAGCTGGTGTAAATGAGTCAGGTTTGTAGGCCTCCTTGCTTGCACACGCTTTTTCAGTTCTGCCCACACATTTTCTATGGGATTGTGGTCAGGGCTTTGTGTTGGCCACTCCAATACCTTGACTTTGTTGTCCTTAAGCCATTTTGCCACAACTTTGGAAGTATGCTTGGGGTCATTGTCCATTTGGAAGACCCATTTGAGACCAAGCTTTAACTTCCTGACTGATGTCTTGAGATGTTGCTGTAATATATCCACATAATTTTCCTTCCTAATTATGCCGTCTATTTTGTGAAGTGCACCAGCCCCTCCTGCAGCAAAGCAACCCCACAACATGATGCTGCCACCTCCGTGCTTCACGGTTGGGATGGTTTTCTTCAGCTTGCAAGTCTCCCCCTTTTTCCTCCATACACATTTTTTTGTTTCATCAGACCAGAGGACATTTCGCAAAAAGTATGATCTTTGTCCCCATGTGCAGTTGCAAACCGTAGTCTGGCTTTTTTATGGAGGTTTTGGAGCAGTGGCTTCTACCATGCTGAGTGGCCTTTCAGATTATGTCGATATAGGACTCATTTTTACCGTTTTACTCTGGAATTGTGATACAGTGAATTATAAGTGAAATAATCTGTCTGTAAACAATTGTTGGACAAATTACTTGTGTCATACACAAAGAAGATGTCCTAACCGACTTGCCAAAACTATAGTTTGTTAACAAGAAATTTGTGGAATGGTTCAAATAACAAGTTTTAATGACTCCAACCTAAGTGTATGTAAACTACCGACTTCAACTGTACATACAGTATATGCACTCCCACCAAAGACCTGGGTTTAATAACCATCTCTACCCACATACACTGTTTCTCCAACTTACCTGTCTCCCTCTCTGATTTCAGTCCTGCCAAAATAAAGTATAAAAAAAAGTTATAAAATAGTAAAAGATTTTGCAACTCTTGACATGCATTTTTACGTGTCATTAATACATATGTATTTCACAGTTAATAGGCTTTATTACAGTGTAATTACAATGTAGGTACTTACTGTAACATAGTACTTACAACTTATCTTAACAAATAATTAAAGAGTCAGAAGAGGGTTAGCCACACTTCATTTGATATCAATCAAATCTATTTATAAAGCCTTTTTACATCAGCAGTTGTCACAAAGTGCTTATATTGAAACCCAGCCTAAAACCCCAGAGAGCAGGCAATGCAGATGTAGCAGCATATACAACCTTTAAATACATAGGTATGCTTACTGTAAAGCGGAACCCCCACGATGCAAAGCAAGCAGTGAGGTATACCTCAAAATATCCACAATTGCACTTAAGATCTACTCTCTGACCATACAGCTATCCAATCCATAATCACCTTGGACTTGCATATTCTTTTACTGCTTGTGGAGCAACCCTCCCAACCCTTCCAACCCTCCCGATGCTGTTCTGGTTTTAATGAATTTCCTGTCATGCAGTCTCAATAATGTCAACACTCAAACATAACGGAATTGAACTCTAAAGCAGTCCAATATTTTTTCTTAAGCTTTACCATTCAAATATTATTTTGTTTGCAGTCTTGGGACCTATATGGTTGTCTTTATCCAATTTCGTAATGTGCAGACAGAAACATTTTAAAACAAAGTGAAACCGTGTAAGAGATATTGAACATCTCCAATGGGGTCATTTTGACAGCCTGTGACTGTAATGAATTGTGAATGTATTCATAAAGTATTGAAATTGAAATAACAATATATTGTGTTACCATTGATAATTGTGATTTTGAGGGAGGATCATCAATATATGACTAAAAAGGACCAATGAGTCACAAGTTCAGACCCGTGCTCAAAATGTTCTATCTTAACAATATGGTCCATGTACAATATTAACAATCAGTTGCATTTGTGATTTATCACTATGAACACTAATAGTAGGATTTTACAGTTGTATTATATTGGTCCTCGTCATCATTACTTGACCATGCTTCCCTGATTGGTCATAGCCTCAGAACAGTGCTGAGGTATGTTCTGGACTTCCTGTTGCCTGAACAAAAGGATAGGCCAATTTAAACATGCATGAGTGTAGAATCGGGGTATAAAAATTGGGGAGTAAAACACGACACCTGACATGAGGATTATTTATGTATTATATTTCTATATATTTCATTTTATTCTCTTTTTCTAATTGGCATGGTCCTCGCTTGCACTCTCAGTGTTGCGGTGAAACGGGTCACAGGGGGACTATTCCAGCGAGTGGCCCAGTTCCTGGCGTCTCCAGAGAGCTCTGAAGAATGAACCTGTCTATGGGCAGGCCCATAAAGGCCGTCCGAAATACCCTTTTTTATTTCCAGCCCCAGTGTTTTCTGTCAAACCATGCAGGCCCGGTCCTTTGTGAGCACTTATCACCTGTAATGAACAGTTGTGAGCCCTCACCCTGCTAATGGTACCAAGCACTGGCTCATGTGGCCTGGTGGCGGCATTGCTCACATCCGCCAGCTCAACCTCTTCACTGGGCTTGACTTGGGTCTATTTTCCTTGGCCCCTGCCTGCCTGGTCGTATCAACTCAACCCTGCAAGGAGAATCAATCACTTTGGTTTGCGCACAACCTTTTCAATATGAACTAATTTGATTCCTGGGTTATAAGGCAATAAATAACTACCATAAAACAACAATCCCACATTTTCCAGGACAAAACGTGCATTGTACTTCTCTAATTGACTACAGGTTTTTCAAAAATGTTGGCCATCTGCACCATCCAATAACATTCCTGAATGTTTTATTTCTTAATGAAACCAAAGAGAACCGGTGCAAAGAGAAGAGGAAAAAACAGAAGATAAAAAAGAAACCCTGATGATTTTCTGTTGTATTGCATGTGGCACTTCAGCCTTGTCTTTCAGGTGTTTGGACAGCAAAGTAGATTAGGACAGCAAATATGTTTTACGCCATCCCGTGTGGTCATTTCAACATGTGCAAAGTGATGCAATTGCTGGCATTAGGTGTAGAATCACCCTGTTGGACAATATCCCCCTTTGTAATGTGAATTAAAGAACATAAGCTGCAGTAGTGTTGTTGCCACCCCGGTCACACAAATGGACAGAAAATGGGTTGCTTCACAATTTTTTTTTTTTTTTTAGAATACAAAGCTTGTGTTAAGAGGGGTTTGGCACTGACTGGCTGTGTGTTATGAACTCTGCTCTATCCATTGTGAGTCATGTGGAGGTACTCTCTCCTTGCCAGAGAGTCAGGGTGGGTGGGGTGCGAGAGGGGTGGGCTTTTGGCCACCGGAGAGGGAGGCGCTCCAAATTGGCACTCAGTCCATTTGCTGTGAATATGGGTGTCCTTCCTCCACGAAACGTTAATCCTACCCAACCACCCACAAACTAACCCACCTTC
Organism: Brachymystax lenok tsinlingensis; assembly: GCA_030435695.1. Classification (NCBI taxonomy): domain Eukaryota; kingdom Metazoa; phylum Chordata; class Actinopteri; order Salmoniformes; family Salmonidae; genus Brachymystax; species Brachymystax lenok. The sequence continues at coordinate 26,804,654 of CM059789.1, read as the reverse complement.
CTGAGGCAGACTTGATCCATGCTTCCTGTTATTACAGAGGTATTAGTGGGAATTACCACAATCTCCATCTTGTGGCCAGAAAATGTGTGTACCAAATTTTGGAGTGGTGTCCTCCCCTAGCCTGCTGGAAACCTAGCATGGCCCCCGAGGGACTGCTAATAGTACTTTGAATTACTGTTAATTTAATAGTGGAGATATTTTTCCTCCCCTATGACGGCGGCCATGTCTTGGTCTATATTGGTCTGAGGTGTAGTAAAAGAAAGCAAACAGGCTGACAAGAAGCGGTTTTACACTCACTCTGTATCTCTGTGTGTGATCTTGATGAGAAATACAGTCTCGACTTCGTACAAGGCACTGGGGTATGCCACTGCTTTCAACATTCCAGCTTGCACGTTAAAGAAAGATTGAATGTGACAAAGCAGGGGCCACGACTGACCTCAGTTGTAGCGCTGACCATGCAATCATATAAGTAGGGTGATATTCCTACAGGTATTTTTCTGGTATTCATATGGGAGTCAGAGATTGAAGTAGTAGTAGACAGGGTACCTTAAATGGTTGCCTCTGAGACCACACAAAAAGAGCTCGCAAGATACTCATGGTACTATCAGAGTATCCTTGCCAAAGAATTGCATAACCCCAGAGTGATTCACAGATTGGTTTAGTCCAAGTTTTTATACATTTCCTCCGAGATGATTGATCGGCCGGAGGACACTTTGTCTGGCCTGAACTAAGTGATGGGAACACTTAGAAAAAACTGCAGAAGACACTCTTGGACACGGTTCTCACTGAGACTCATCAGTCATTGCTCCGCTCATCACTGGTGTTCTTTGTTTATGACACATTACAAACATCTTGGTGACATTATCTCTATGTGTGTTTTCAATTACTAGCGATGTTGCTTCATAGGGTTCACGTGCAGGTTGTTTTCAGGGAGGTCAGATCCTACTTTGGTTTGACTGTTCATGACACTGTGAGTCACAGACAAGGGGAGTGATGTGGTTAGTAGCAAAAAAATACATGGAGGTTTTGAGATTGTGGATGAAATAACTACTTGGCCTTTAATCTTTTTTTAAATGCTGTGATCTTTTATATCCTAACTAAAAATATTTTCCATCATCCCCCTTACTAATGATAATAATGAGTTATCAAGATCTCATCAATAGATACAGTTGAAGTCGGAAGTTTACATACACTTAGGTTGGTGTTATGCGTCTGTGTGTAGCTGGTGTGGAGGAGTCAGGCGCAGGACAGCAGAATTGAGTAATAATAGCAATTTACTCAATTAGAAAACCAATACACGTCAAAACATAGCCAAGCCCAACGTAACGGATCGCAATACAACAAACAATCACTCACAAACAAACATGGGGGAACAGAGGGTTAAATAATGAACAAGTAATTGTGGGATTGAAACCAGGTGTGTAAAACAAGGACAAAACCAATGGATAATGAAAAATGGATCTGCAATGGCTAGAAAACCGGTGACATCCATCGCCGAACGCCGCCCAAACAAGGAGAGGGACAAACTTTGGTGACAGTTGGAGTCATTACAACTCGTTTTTCAACCACTCCACAAATTTCTTGTTAACAAACTATAGCTTTGGCAAGTCGGTTAGGACATCTACTTTGTGCATGACACAAGTAATTTTTCCAACAATTGTTTACAGACAGATTATTTCACTTATAATTCACTGTATCACAATTCCAGTGGGTCAGAAGTTCACATACACTAAGTTGACTGTAACTTTAAACAGCTTGGAAATTATGTCACGGCTTTAGAAGCTTCTGATTGACATCATTTGAGTCATTTGGAGGTGTACCTGTGGATGTATTTCAAGGCCTAACTTCAAACTCAGTGCCTCTTTGATTGACATCATGGGAAAATCAAAAGAAATCAGCCAAGATCTCAGAAAAAAATGGTAGACCTCCACAAGTCTGGTTCAACCTTGGGAGCAATTTCCAAACACCTGAAGGTACCACGTTCATCTGTACAACAATAGTACGCAGGTATAAACACCATGGGAACACACAGCTGTCATACCGCTCAGGAAGGAGACGCGTTCTGTCTCCTAGAGATGAACGTACTTTGGTGCGCGAAAACTGCAAATCAATCCCAAAACAACAGCAAAGGACCTTGTGAAGATGCAGGAGGAAACAGGTACAAAACTATCTATAGCCACAGTAAAACGAGTCCTATATTGACATAACCTGAAAGGCCGCTCAGCAAGGAAGAAGCTACTGCTCCAAAACCGCAATGAAAAATCCAGACTACGGTTTGCATCTGCAAATCGGGACAAAGGTTGTACTTTTTTGAGAAATGTCCTCTGGTCTGATGAAACAAAACGTTTTGTTTGGAGGAAAAAGGGGGAGGCTTGCAAGCCAAAGAAAACCATCCCAACCGTGAAGCACGGGGGTGGCAGCATCATGTTGTGGGGTTGCTTTGCTGCTGGAGGGACTGGTGCACTTCACAAAATAGATGGCATAATGAGGAAGGAAAATTATGTGGATATATTGAAGCAACATCTCAAGACATCAGTCAGGAAGTTAAAGCTTGGTCGCAAATGGGTCTCCCAAATGGACAATGACCCCAAGCATACTTCCAAAGTTGTGGCAAAATGGCTTAAGGACAACAAAGTCAAGGTATTGGAGTGGCCATCACAAAGCCCTGACCACAATCCCATAGAAAATGTGTGGGCAGAACTGAAAAAGCGTGTGCAAGCAAGAAGGCCTACAAACCTGACTCAGTTACACCAGCTGTGTCAGGAGGAATGGGCCCAAATTCACCCAACTTATTGTGGGAAGCTTGTGGAAGGCTACCCAAAATGTTTGACCCAAGTTAAACAATTTAAAGGCAATGCTACCAAATACCTGTTCAATGTATGTAAACTTCTGACCCACTGGGAATGTGATGAACGAAATAAAAGCTGAAATAAATCATTCTCTCTACTATTATTCTGACGTTTCAAATTCTTAAAATAAAGTGGTGATCCTAACTGACCTAAGACAGGGAATTTTTACTAGGATTAAATGTCAGGAATTGTGAAACACTGAGTTTAAATGTACTTGGCTAAGGTGTATGTAAACTTCCGACTTCAACTGTACCTACATTGATTTTTGTATGCGACTTGTGCAAGGACGTATTGGGGCACTATATGGGCATATCAACACTACTATTCCTTGTCAGGAACTTCATCCGTGCTATGAGTCTCAAACCACCATTCTATTGCATGATATTTACAACGCTGTGAAATATCGTACTTGAGGATCTCAGTAAAAGTAAGTTAGCAGCTAAATGTAAAAGTTGTTGTTTTATTTAGGCTTAAGACTACCTTTTCTGGAGCCTTACTGCTAAAATATCCCTCGGCCTCACGGTAGCAAAGCATTTAGATCAGCGTCTTATCCTCCCCTATGACGGTGGCCATTTTGCCTTTTCCAGATCTAATCGTCCCTATTCCATATTGAGAGGAAAAAACATTCCCCTGAGGAACAGTGTATTTTAGGTCAGCTACATGTTTGGCCATCTGTTCTGCTCAACAACTTAAAAGACGTTGGAGAAGAGAGGAGAGTCCGACTGAGATGGGGAGCAGAGAGGGAGGTATTAACCTGAGTGAGAAGCTTGGTAGAGATGGGACTGAGGGGCAGGTGGTGTGCCTGTTAAAACAGAAGGAGTCTTCACATGAACCGGAAGGCACCTGGTGCGAACCTGGTGCCAACATTTAGCTCAAAGAGGTAGGACATTCTGTGCATTGACTGGAGGGAAGACTTACCTACATGTATCATCCTCAAACTTCCCAATCTGCCTTTCAGTGAAACAGTAGTAGCACAAAGGATGAAAGTCCCTTTCATAGCATACAGCAAATTGGCTAGTGCTAACTAGCGTTGATTTTTCGGTGTAACATTTCTAGTGATAATTCAAGACTTAAATGAACACTGTAAATAGTTAAATTAACACTCAGTGGTGTAAAATAATCCCAGTGTTGGTGTTAATAACCAGGGTTGAACCAAAACCAAGCTCATCATTATCATATTTACCAGCAAGCTCTTTTACAGGTTGATTTTTAAATTGTTTGTTTCAATATCTATATTTGTGCATGTATATTGAGTAATTGATTAATTAATGTCATGCTACTCAAATATAATAAAAATTTTCTAAACTATTCCAATCTGTAACTTGTACTGTTTGCATGCGTTACTGAAATGGTTGTTTCAGTTCCAGGCAGAGCCCCACCTGTTTTGAGCCTCACATTATTTGCTAACAGGTTGCCTGTTTCTCATGTTATTTTGGCATTAATACGTGTCACATATCAGTTTGCAAACAATGTTAAAATTGTTTAATAATAATTGAGTTAATAAAGCCTCCATACAAACATGGTCTCTTTGTTGCTTTCTTAAGGCAGCTCCAAAATGAAGGTGTTTCAGTTTACAGTAGCTCAGCGATTTTTGCGGTGGTGGGGTAGCCAGAGGAAAATACGGAGCGTAGGGGTTGGTAATGTTCTCTAGTTGCGCCGTGATTGGCTCAGTGTTCTGTCACTCATTGGGACACTACGTCACTGCCAAATCGAAAATTCAAGCCCCTTGGGTGCTGCCATAGAGTTTCATTAGAAGTGCCCATCCAAGAAGGCTCAAGGTCATTAGTCACAGATAAAATTACGTCAAATCATGTTATATCTACAGTAGCTTTGATTGGACTGATCATGTCAACATCACACTTTCAAAATCTTAGCTAGCAGTCATCATCATGAATCAAGTCAACAATCTACTGGCAAATCCTTTGTAATCCTTGTCATATGAAGATAAATATTGAAGAGAAATAATGTATCGGTGCTCATCGGCCTTTGGACATAAGTTCAAGACAAATCAAATCAAAGTTTATTTTGTCACGTGCGCCGAATACAACAGGTACAGTGAGGGGAAAAAAGTATTTGATCCACTACTGATTTTGCACGTCTATAATTTTATTGGTAGGTTTATTTGAACAGTGAGAGACAGAATAACAACAAAGAAATCCAGAAAAACGCATGTGAAAAATGTTCTAAATTGAATTGCATTTTAATGAGGGAAATAAGTATTTGAACCCCTCTCAATCAGAAAGATTTCTGGCTCCCAGGTGTCTTTTATACAGGTAACGAGCTGAGATTAGGAGCACAATCTTAAAGGGAGTGCTCCTAATCTCAGTTTGTTACCTGTATAAAAGACACCTGCCCACAGAAGCAATCATTCAATCAGATTCCAAACTCTCCACCATGGCCAAGACCAAAGAGCTCTCCAAGGATGTCAGGGACAAGATTGTAGACCTACACAAGGCTGGAATGGGCTACAAGACCATCGCCAAGCAGCTTGGTGAGAAGGTGACAACAGTTGGTGCGATTATTCGCAAATGGAAGAAACACAAAAAAACGGTCAATCTCCCTCGGCCTGGGGCTCCATGCAAGATCTCACCTCGTAGAGTTGCAATGATCATGAGAACGGTGAGGAATCAGCCCAGAACTACACGGGAGGATCTTGTCAATTATCTTAAGGCAGCTGGGACCATAGTCACCAAGAAAACAATTGGTAACACACTACGCCGTGAAGGACTGAAATCCTGCAGCGCCCGCAAGGTCCCCCTGCTCAAGAAAGCACATATACATGCTCGTCTGAAGTTTGCCAATGAACATCTGAATGATTCAGAGGACAACTGGGGGAAAGTGTTGTGGTCAGATGAGACCAAAATGGAGCTCTTTGGCATCAACTTGCCGTGTTTGGAGGAGGAGGAATGCTGCCTATGACCCCAGGAACACCATCCCCACCGTCAAACATGGAGGTGGAAACATTATGCTTTGGGGCTGTTTTCTGCTAAGGGGACAGGACAACTTCGCCGCATCAAAGGGACGATGGACGGGGCCATGTACCGTCAAATCTTGGGTGAGAACCTCCTTCCCTCAGCCAGGGCATTGAAAATGGGTCGTGGATGTGTATTCCAGCATGACAATGACCCAAAACACACGGCCAAGGCAACAAAAGAGTGGCTCAAGAAGAAGCACATTAAGGTCCTGGAGTGGCCTAGCCAGTCTCCAGACTTTAATCCAATAGAAAATCTGTGGAGGGAGCTGAAGGTTCGAGTTGCCAAACGTCAGCCTCGAAACCTTAATGACTTGGAGAAGATCTGCAAAGAGGAGTGGGACAAAATCCCTCCTGAGATGTGTGCAAACCTGGTGGCCAACTACAAGAAACGTCTGACCTCTGTGATTGCCAAAAAGGGTTTTGCCACCAAGTACTAAGTCATGTTTTGCAGAGGGGTCAAATACTTATTTCCCTCATTAAAATGCAAATCAATTTATCAACATTTTTCACATGCGTTTTTCTGGATGTTTTTGTTGTTATTCTGTCTCTCACTGTTCAAATAAATGCAAATAGTCCAGGTAGCCATTTGATTACTTGTTCAGGAGTGTTATGGCTTTGGGGTAAAAACTGTTGAGAAGCCTTTTGGTCCTAGACTTGGTGCTCCGGTACCACTTGCCATGCAGTATTAGAGATAACATTCTATAACTGGGGTGGCTGGGGTCTTTGACAATTTTTAGGGCCTCACCACCTGGGGTTTTAGGAAGTCCAGGATCCAGTTGCAGAGGGAGGGGTTAGGTCCCAGGATCCTTAGCTTAGTGATGAACTTTGAGGGTACTATGGTGTTGAACACTGAGCTGTAGTCAATGAAAAGCCTTCTCACTTAGGTGTTCCTTTTGTCCAGGTGGGAAAGGGCAGTGTGGAGTGCATCATCTGTGGATATTTTGGGACGGTATGCAAATTGGAGTGGGTCTAGGGTTTCTGGGATAATGGTGTTAATGTGATCCATTACCAGCCTTTCAAAGCACTTCATGGCTACGGACGTGAGTACTACGGGTCTGTAGTCATTTAGGCAGGTTGCCTTAGTATTCTTTGGCATAGGGACTATGGTGGTCTGCTTGAAACATGTTGGTATTACAGACTCAATCAGGGACATGCAGACTCAATCAGGGACATGTTGAAATTGTCAGGGAAGCCACCTGCCAGTTGGTTAGCACATGCCCGGAGCACACGTCCTGGTAATCCATCTGGCCCTGCGGCCTTGTGAATGTTGACCTGTTTAAAGGTCTTTCTCACGTCGGCTACGGAGAACGTGATCACACAGTCGTCCGGAACAGCTGATGCTCTCATGCATGCCTCAGTGTTGCTTGCCTCGAAGCGAGCATGGAAGTGATTTAGCTCGTCTGGTAGGCTCGTGTCACTGGGCAGCTCGTGGCTGTGCTTCCCTTTGTAGTCTGTAATAGTGTGCAAACCCTGCCACATAAGACAAGCGTTGGAGCTGGTGTAATATGATTCAATCTTAGCCCTGTATTGGCGCTTTGCCTGTTTGATGGTTCGTCGGAGGGCATAGCAGGATTTCTTATAAGCTTCCGTGTTGGAGTCCCGCACCTTGAAAGCGGCAGCTCTACCCTTTAGCTCAGTGCGAATGTTGCCTGTAATTCATGGCTTCTGGTTGGGGTATGTACGTACAGTCACTGTGGGGACGGCATCCTCGATGCACTTATTGATAAAGCCAGTGACTGATGTGATGTACTCCTCAAAGCCATCGGAAGAATCCTGGAACATGTTCCAGTCTGTGATAGCAAAACAGTCCTGTAGTTTAGCATCTGCTTCATCTGACCACGTTTTTATAGACCAAGTCACTGGTGCTTCCTGCTTATATTTTTGCTTGTTAGCAGGAATCAGGAGGATAGAATTGTGGTCAGATTTATCAAACGGAGGGCGAGGGAGAGCTTTGTATGCGTCTATGTGTGTGTAGTACAGGTGATCTAGAATCTTTTCTCTTTCTCGCATTTAACATGCTGATAGAAATTAGGTAAAACTTATTTAAGTTTCCCTGCATTCAAATCCCTGGCCACTAGGAGCGCCGCCTCTGGGTGAGTGGTTTCCTGTTTGCTTATTTCCTTCCTGTTTGCTTATATTTCTTTGGGGAGGCAGGTAGCCTAGTGGTTAGAGCGTTAGACTAGTAACTGAAAGGTTGCAAGATCAAATCCCTGAGCTGACAAGTTTAAATCTGTTGTTCTGCCCCTGAACAAGGCAGCCGTTCCTAGGCTGTCATTGAAAATAAGAATTTGTTCTTAACTGACTTGCCTAGTTAAATAAAGGTATTCAATTATATGACTGAGTGCAGTCTTAGTGCCAGCATCTGTCTGTGTTGATAAATAAACAGCCACAAATAGTATGGATGAAAACTCTCTTGGCAAACAGTGTGGTCTAAAGTTAATCATAAGAAATATGCATAGACTGTGCCCAGTTAATTTCGCCTACTGTTCTGACTTGGTGGTGCACATGTAGCCTATAATCTGTTTTAGAGAAATATAATCATCAAATATTGTAAGACCTTTTATTGTCTGCTTATATGCCCCCTTTATTTATCCTACGGTTCTGACTTGGTGTACAGGGAGAACACTGTAAGAACGGCCCATGTTCTGAATTATGTCGCTGTACATTTCAAAAGTGCTGAACAAATAGTTATATTGACAACGTCCATCCTAGCTCTCGCATTAATGTCTTAATCAAAATTACGGATTGCCTCTTATTCGTCCCCTTATACCATAATTTGTATATCTCAATTCAGTAGAAACCACATTTGTTTAAGCAAGTCAGCCATATCAGCTGTTTTTTAAAAAAGGCAGTAAATGAGGCTGAATAAACTGTTTCGCTGCCAGACAAGGCTCCGCTGACAGCCAGATGTAGCAGTGGTAAGGTGTTGAGACTGCTTTTGGGACTCTGCTGTTGGGACAGCTTTATGTAGGCCCCAACAGTTTGTGGGCACCGTTTGTCACCGTTATAGTGCAATTCATGTATTGTTTAGTGTTGTGTTGTGTAGTAGCTTTCTGGCATGCAAAAATCTTATTTGGTTACAACTGGCACCTTTATTTTTAAGTGTGAAAATTACATATGACCTTTATTTGGGGCTTGAGCTCTGTTGGAATGATCAAGAGTGGTATCAGCATTGTAATTAAAGGTGTGGATGTTTCTGCACTAACGCACACGCCTCCTGTCAAGCTGGGTTCTACACTGTCAAATGTGAAATCCTATACTCAGGTCCTGTCGAATCCATTTAAAAATCACCAACAGAGCCACCTCATCACCAATATCATATGCAGTCTCCCAATTGGTCTTTGTCACTGTCAGGTTCAGTGTATCAACACCAGCAGGAAAATGCACAAATACACAGCCAACATTATGGATGGCCTCGCTGATAGAAAGGAAGTAGGGGGAGAAGAAAGGAAGCAAGCGATCATTAGTGCCTTTGGAAACAGTTCAAGTCACTTTCATGTACTCAGAGGTTTCTCTAGGATCCCTGTGAGGGTCTTGGAAACAGGTGTCCTTGAAAACTGGTGGTGGGTTTAACTTTAGGCATTGGTCACCCAGGGCAACGGAGGGAGGACCATGTTGTTTTCTCATTCTTCGGAGGGTGCATGCAGCGGAAAAATGTTTCAAATCCGACGGCCACTTTGCTCTTGATTTGACACATTTGATGCTAGTTGAATATCAACTACAAATATGTTTTGTTTCAGTACAGTGCAAATGCAACTCCAGCAGAGAAGGAAATGTGAACCAAGGTTTAGGTGAGGTCAGGAGCCTGGGGAATTGAGGGCCTGCGGCCTAGTTGACAGGGGAAAATATTTTGTAATCTCCAGGGTGTAGCTAGTTCAAATTCTGCACTGGTTTTACTTTCCTCACAGGACAAGAGCTTGGCTTCACTTACAATGACTATTCCAGATGTGCATCTCACTTTCGTGCCTTTTTTGTAGTCCATTGTGAATTTTTGAATACCACAATTAACAACTATAAATCATGTCCTGAATACTTCCCCTTCAATCACAAGGGAATATACAGGAACAGCCCAATAACTCACTACAAATTGGAGGCGTATAGTATGAAAAAGAAAAAGATAGATTGTACTGTGACAAAACCAATATAGAAAGAGAGGCTCTCAAGCAATTTAATAACGGGTTACTTAGTTACATTGGGACAGACAATTACTAAAGAACCAGTCAGTTTGGTTCAATCCTCACAATGAACTGAATGGAGCAAACTCCAAGTCCAAAAGGATAGAAAGTACTTATCAATCCCACTAAGCTTTCTTGGTATTTAATTTGGGTACCATTCATAATGCATTATGACTAGTATTTAATCACATTCATGAAGATGAATAACTGTATTATATGGTGAACCCATAGCAACTATAGTCAAATCAAATATTTATGCTATTTAGGTAACCAACTGCCATTTAACAATATTGACAATGCTGTTTCAGTAATTAGCTTATGCTACACAGTATATGGCTTCTTTCAGCAGCCTATAAATGACTAGGATACATTATATACATGTGGTTCAAAGAAAGTGTAATAGTACAGACAAATAACTTGAAGGTTACAATTTGTGACAGAAAGAAAATACTGTATATGAATTGACTCAACTCCAAGGTTGTTCCTGCCTAACTTCGTCTCCGGGTGCTGTCTTCTGGGGACTGTCTGTTGTCAGCACATAACAGTCAGCTTCTGCTGGATAATCGATGGGCATGGAAAGATGAATACTAATTTTGCCCTTTAGCTCCGTTAGATGCCTGTTGACAATATCCAAGGACAAAAAAAGCAAGTGAGTTTTGACAAGAACACGGGGTTTTAGACTGAAATAAATTAGAACTCTATAAGGCCCTCTTTTGGTGAAAATGCAAAAGAAAATGAAACTGTAGGTGTATTTCTACCCTTGAAAATTTAGCAGCGTGTGCTTTTCCAAACGGGTAAATTTCAGATCACAGGACTTCTATTCGTAAAAACTACCTCATTGATTTTGCTTCAAACAACGTTAATTGGCTTGGAACCTGATGGTGGTGATATTGCCATACAGTATGTGCCTGTAACATGCAATCAAAGAGATTTCATATGCTGCATGAATTTGCATAGGAATCATTAACATTTTAATTATTAGCAATACTACACCCAAGAGAGGAGGACTGAAAACGTTTTGGCAGACTACAGATGTAGGATCATAATTTGAGCCAGTTTGCTACAGCAGGAAAATAATCCTGTAGCAACAGAAAATGTAAATTATTGAAAAAAACTGTTGGTCGCTAAATCCGTCAATAACTAAAACCATGAAAAACAGCTAGCTGGAGCTCTTGTGAGCGGTTGGCGTTGATATGCCCTCACCCACTATATACTTAATACTGATTGGTTTTGGTTCTGCCACTATAGTATTGAACGTGATGTTGAGGCCCATACTCAACACTTGGTCACCACCACATATACACAGACACAGCTGATTCCATTAGAAGTTATTTATATTGTTGTAGCTCTAAAAAGGTGAAACTATCCAATCATTAGTATCCATTAGAAAATACTAAGATAAATATACACATGCAATAACAATAAGCAGGTGAGCAAACTGTGGCATAATATAAATATGTGAATGAATGCAATAGTATAGCATCTAGACATCATTGAAGAATATACATGGTTAGAGAGAAAAGTAGAAGGCCTAGGACATGGAGTTTTATGGCTATGTCTCTGGCCTGGCTGAGATCTTAACTCAGGGCTTCTGCGCATCTGCTGTCGCACAGAAAGATCTAGAACATTCTGGAAACGTATAGAATCTGTAGAATGGCACCAGCTACTACACAAGTAACACACAAGGCTTTACATATTGCAGATATAAACATATGGCAGCGGGGGAATGCAAGTAATACACAACATTGTTAATACAATACTAATGAGTCGGCTAATCGCATCCAATAAACACACTTGTAGAAATGAATAATGATACTACAGCGAGGCAGCATGCACAAACAATGCTAGCATTAGCAGGAAGCTAGCAAACAACCCTATCTTACACAGGTACATTACACAGTAAAATAACTAACCCTCATTAATATTGCATCCAATTTCATCTCAGTAACATTTCCAACACTTATGTAGTGCAATGGATGCACACAACACTTTGGTTAGGAAACAGCATGCGAACACTAAACACTTCGTCACCGTCAGCACTTTCTTCTTCTTGCAACGGCATGTAAACACACACTAGCGTCCTGACTGGTTGACACGAGTAGGTGATTGACTTGGCTGCAGGCCAATCAGGTTGAATGGGCCTTTCTTTACAGTTATTATGTGGATTATAATTAATGTACATTTTTGTAGAGGTTGATACATTTTTTGTAAGGGAAAATCAAGTCTGAAATGTCAAAGTAGAAATTACAAACTTCAGAAGCCTTGTTAAACCTCAAATACACTACAAGTTTTAAATATCCTACATTTCAGGAAAGTTATACTGCAACAGGATGATCAAATTAAGATCCTACATATGTATGCCTGTATTCCACATACCCTACACCTCAGTCAACCACAGGTTAAATAAAGCCTTATCTACTGCTTATCTCCCCCTTCCCCCCTTTGGCTCTTTGCTCTAACCTAGTAACCTCTTAGGACGGTAAATACAAGCATGCTCTCTCTCTCTCTCTGTATTGAGTGAGTGTTGTTGTCTACTTAGAATGGATTACATTCACTGGGGCTTAGAGCTTATATCTCAGTTCTCTGCTTTTCAATGACTGGTTGAAGGATAACTTGCTTATGGCAAAACATAACTTCATCTGCTAGCACACTAGTAATTGCTGCATGAGGGAATTATAGGAGATGAGGGACGTCTTCATCTGGAAGGTATGTTGCCCATGCTAATTCGCTAAGACAATCATGTGCATGGTTTTATGAAATTACAATTGTGTTGTGCACATTACCAATAATATTGTCATGTAGTATGTATCTTGTAAACAGTGTCAATACTGTTGTGTAATATAGGCTCAGCCTCTCTATTCTTATCCAAGGCTTTTATAAGAAAGCAGTTATTTGTTAATCGAACAATGTGCAAAAACAGAACATACCTGTCAAAGAACCTGCCCTAACAAAATTTGTTTCACCGAATGCTTAGTTTGATAAATGAAGCTAGAAGTTTTGTGTGCTCAGGTTCCCTCTTAAATAATAAATTCCTTTTCTCCGAACTAATTCATCTGTGAACTCCAGTCAACACCCTTGATAATATATGTGACCCTTTTCACGAAACTAGGCATATGTCGCGGGTCACTACTTCACAGGAGATCCGTTTGAATGTAAACTTTTTTTTGGTTAGTTACCTGGAGATTCATGCAGGGTAGTACGTCATGAGTTGGGATTATGGTTCATTGTTTACCTAGCTAGCTAGCTAGCTACATGTCTTAACAAAATACTCTCGTCTTAGTGTGCCAGAGCGCAGAATAACTGATGAATTTACAAATTCTCAACACCCTTTGAATATGGCCGGTGTCAGTAAATGTCTGCAAAAAAGAGCCATTAAATTGTTGCCAGCAGCACAGTTACTGTCGGGCGGCAGGTAGCCTAGTGGCTAGAGCGTTGGGCCAGTAACCAAAAGGTTGCTAGATTGAATCCCTGAGCTGACAAGGTAAAAATCGGTCGTTCTACCCCTGAACAAGGCAGTTAACCCACTGTTCCTAGGCCGTAATTGTAGATAAGAAATTGTTCTTAACAGACTTGCCTAGTTAAATAAAAGTTAGATTAAAAAAGTAGCTAGCAAGCTATCTTGGGTGCTTGACTGCCATTGTGAGGTCAGAATATTTGGATCAACCCTACTCACTGGCCAGAGTGTCCAGTGTGTGCTCTGAACACGAACGGACAATCTGACAGCACACTTGCAGTCACCAACGCTCTGGATAACATAACAGCCTAACCAGCTCTGCTAGGGCGAGTAATGTTAGATGTCTGGAAATAGCTAGCAAGTTAGCTTGGGTGCTTGACTGCTGTTAGTACAGAACGCTCGGATCAACCCATAAAGAGATGGGTGGGGCTAAAGCTTAAGAGGTTGTGAATGATCCTGAATGGGTGTAGACAAATAAGGGATCTCCAATAGTAGTACCAAAACATTCATAGGCCATTTTCTCAAAAGTTAGTTTACAAGTCTATCAACTTTCTAAGCAAAATTACTTTTCCATTGTTCTTCAACTGCAGTGTATGATATACTATTTTGTAGCTCTGAGTCTCTACTTTTATCCAATGTAAAAAACACAATTTAAAATGTTGCTACATAAGACCGATTTGAGCCTGTCGGTCACATATAGGGCCAACATAATACACTGGGAATTGTCTCTTATGAATACATGTACAGATGTTATTTATAAAATATAAAACTTTGTTTTAGGCTCTTTCTTTATCCTTTCAGTAGGGTGCATGGAGATCTTCCACCTACGGAATCTGTCTGGCCCTCACTATACCTTTGCGTACTCCACTCGTCCTAAATTACATATTTACAATCCAACATCTTAATTTGTGTTCCACGGCATGGCCTTATAATACAGTGTGCGCAGTGAAGAAGTGTTCCTTATTTCACCCAGCGAGCCCGTGTGCATTGCCTCTAGTGCAGCAGGAGGGATAATGGCTTGTTAAGGTAGAAAGAGAATGTAACTACACCATCCGCTCCCTCTAATCACTCTCTCGGCTTTGATTAGCCATGCTAGTGGAATAACGTGTGGCATTTTCCAGCCTTGTTGGGTGTTTCAGAGAAATGATTTAATGGCCCTTTCTGCTCCTTCCCTTTTTTTTCCTCCCAGTGGTTTTGATCTATTTTTTACTGCCTGTCTCAGTCATTTATCAAAGGCAGAATGGCTAGTAAAGTAATCTGGCATTAGCACCCAATGACTAATACCCCAGGAAAAAAAGAGAAAGGAGAGGTTTGTCATTTGAATAAATCATGGATACATGTCTCCATTAAAATAAAAAAAAGTCAGAATTGTCCACACTACCTCAACCCCCTTTTCAAAGCAAATTGTCAGATGGAAGACAAGTAAGACTTTAGCGGGGCAATGAAAGGTCTAATAGGCATCTTTAAATACATGAATGTAACCATATTCACTTTATATCCACCAGCACAGAATTACAAACATGGTCCTTCGAGCCGGACAAGTATATTCTGTCAGACTTTAGTGAGACTGGTTTGTGTTCTCTGTCTCCAACTGCAGAGCAAAGGTAAACAGAAAGGTATTCAGAAATGTAAGCAAAGTACTATTCACTTTCCCTACCACTCCTATAAGTAATCCTCTTGCTCCTCACCACTGAGGGATTGATCAGTTTGTTCCTGGCTGACCAGGAGAAGGAGAGCTGTTTGGTGGTCAGGTCTGATCCCAGACAGTATAGGGGGCTATTGAGTCTACTCTGCTTGGGTTTCAGAGGTCCAGAAGGTCAGTCAGCCAGGCAGAGATGGAGGTAGCTTTACCCCAACGCTCCTCTCGACCCCAGATGGCCAATCAGCCACAGGCCAGTGGTCAAACTCTTCCTTTGCATTATGCATGAAGGCTGTCACCCCTCTGAGACAAGGAGAGAGGGAGAGAGAGAGAGCAAGAGAGAGAGAGCAAGAGAGAGAGACAGAGAGAGAGAGAGAGAGAGAGAGAGAGAGAGAGAGAGAGAGAGAGAGAGAGAGAGAGAGAGAGAGAGAGAGACTATAATGTTTACAGATTACATTACAGTGTTTGGGTTTCAATATGTGTGTGTGTGTTTAGTGTATGTGCAAGCGTGCGCGTGTGCGTGTGTCCGTGTGTGTATGTGCATGCACACATGCGTGTGTCAGTTCTCTCACAATGTTTCTGGGTTTCAAGGCTGTTAAGGCACAGCTTGAGGGTATGATCTTGGAAAGTATTGAGAGATGTTAATTTCACGTTTTGTTGCCTGAAAAAGGGCGTTGGGGGTTTCAGATTTCCACCTTCATCCTGAGTTTAATTGCATGTTTCAGATCAACTACTGTACATCTTTGTCTGCAGGTCAACCTTAATTCCAAGAAGAGTTAACCATCACCAATAGCGTGTTGACATGGTACACTCTTAGAAAAAAAGGAGCTATCTAGAACCTAAAATGGTTCTTCGACTGTCCCCATAGGAGAAGCCTTTGAAGAACCCATTTTGGTTTCAGGGAGACTTATTTTGTGTTCCTTTTCCACGGAAGGTTCTACATGGAACCCAAAAGGGTTCTCCTTGGAACCAAAAAGGGTTATTCTTTGGGGACAACCAAAGAACCCTTTTGGAGTGTACATTATTGCACTGTGTGGCGATAGTGACTGCACAAGCCTTCCACTTCACACTCCACTACACACATACCAGAGAAACTCTGAAAACATTAGGGACCGTTTAAAAAGCACTTTCCAAAGAATTCCCTTTTGGCGACATAAAGTTCAATTAAGCAAACAACCTCTGCTCGTTTACCTCAGCCCATGCCACACAGTTGATTGACAAAGCCCATAAAATGGCCACTAACAAGGGAAGTGAGGAGACCCACCTTTCTGGGCCTTCCCTGTAATTCCAG
The DNA here is from genome assembly GCA_030435695.1 of Brachymystax lenok tsinlingensis. Classification (NCBI taxonomy): domain Eukaryota; kingdom Metazoa; phylum Chordata; class Actinopteri; order Salmoniformes; family Salmonidae; genus Brachymystax; species Brachymystax lenok. The sequence goes on along the minus strand of CM059789.1, from coordinate 26,788,272 downwards.
ACAACGTTAAAGCAGAGATCCTGAGAGTCTACGGCACATTTTAAGTCCAACAGAGGCTTTATTGTTAATGTGTGCATTAGTGAGGAGTGTCTCACCGGACCACAGCACTTCTCCAACTTAATTATTAAGTAGGGAGACTAATGAACTGTAGGATTACAGAGGTGATAATCACTGTCTTGGTAGGTGCATTAAGTCTAGCTCTGTGTCATTACGCAGAACATAGCTGAGAGAGAAGGAGGAGAGAGGAAAAAAAGAGAGAGAGGAAAATAGAGAGGAGAAGGAAGGAAATCACCCTTTCAAGCTGCTGAAAAAAGAAACAATTGAAAGGTTGAAACCAGTTTCCTTTGGGTTTTTTTTAAATGGCACTACGAGTCGTGTATTTTATTATTTGTTATAGTGGACAGCAGGTTAGGAGACATTTTGAATTGAGTTTTGATTATAAGCATAATAAGTGTGATATGGTCAAGCTGGCATAGTAAACTCCTGGTCATACATTTCCCAAACAGTTTCATGTAGGGGCAAAAAAATATATATATATGCAGTACATACACAAACTAAGGAAGCATTTGTCATTTTAATATTTCTATACATTATGTTGGGCATACATTCTTCAAATCACCAGTCATGTCCAGTGTGTGGGTGTACATCCCAGTCCTGCGTGTTTTCATATTTACATTAGCTCTACTTCGTAAAAGCCTGTGTACTCTGGGACTCCTCCTCATATTTGTATTGTATTCTATGCTCTGTCTGTCAGATAGGTCCCCTCTCCTGGGACCTGACATTTCAGCAGTGTGTGTGTGTGTGTGTGTGTTTGTGTTTGTGTGTGTGTGAGAGTGTGTGTGTGTGAGAGAGAGTGTGTGTGTGTATGTGTGTATGTATGTGCATGGTCCGGCCCCTCATGTAGTTTCCGCACACAACTTCCCACAAAACCTCACACCGCTCCCACCCACCAGGGAGCCAACCAGGTCTCATTTACCCATGAATCTGTGCTTTCGCTCCCCCAGTCGGATGCCACGGAAACTGGCGTCTTTTTTATGTCCAGAGGAGTAGATTCAGATTTATCATCTTTACAGTGACGCCTCACATTCATCACTTGGGTGTTAGTTGTGCAACAGCCGCGCAATTGAGCTTCATTAGGTGAATATTGGGGCTGTAAGTACGCTCCTAATTAAATTCAAACAGACTGCACCCAACCAGAGACACAATTATATTATATGCGCACAACATGATGAAGTATTCCTCTCCTTTTCATTCTGTGTTACAGAGGCTACGGAACATGCAAATATTTGCATGTCATTGACCCTACAGCATTTTCAGGCACACAGCTCGGTCACCCAAGTCTGTTTGATAGGGTTTGAATAATAAAGCATCTGCTTCAGTAGCTGAAGCTTGCGCAATTAAGCTGTGCAAGGTCTCCCTGCTTGGACCTTGCAATGGAACGCCATGAATATCTTATTAGAGTGGAATTCTAAACCACAAAGTGTATACCTATTGGGTTGGTCATAATGAAATGTTTTTCAAAAGGAAGAATGATATCTTGCCAATGCGGGATTGAATTGTGTCTTTTAGGGAAATCCTTCCAAGGTGTATTTGACTGAGATAAATCAGTATCAGGTTTAAAATCGCTCCAGTTTTCTCAAAGCTCGCCTTCCCAAGACTCCTCTGCAAAAATGTAGCCGCACACGTTTTCGCTTGCCCGAGACTGACTGACAAACCTATGGGTGCGATAAAGACATTTCCTGCAAAGGTCAGTAAAGAAAACAAAGAAAAACAAAAAAGAATGATAAATAACACTTTAGAGTGAGATTTCACAAAACAGTACTTTCAACAAAAGACCCAGTGTGTACTGAGACGTAATTATTATTTTACACAGAGGATATCTAGGTCGTATTTAGCGAGGAGTTTTGGGTAGACATCCAGAAAGAAGGCCATCAGATCTGAACGGTCACAGATGTCATGCTATGGTGGAGACTCTGGGTTCCCCTCTGTCTACTTTTCCAGTCCATTGACTTCTTTTACTGTCCTGGTCCATGCATGTCCCCCTGAACATCCTCTGCAGAGGTTGGGCTGCCCAGTGTGACGCTAGAGGTTGAGGCAGGGAGACCGGTGGAAATGGGTTGTGAAAATAGAACCTCTGCATGAAGTGGGGTCTGCATGAAGTGGACCAAAAAAGGCCTCCAACACATGTGAAAAGGACACTTGCATTAGAGGTGGTGGGGCGGCCTAGCGGTTAAGAGCGTTGGGCCAGTAAGTCGCTCTGGATAAGAGTGTCTGCTAAAATGGGTGCCTTTTCTGTTGTTGTTCAGGTCTACCCTTCACTTTTTATACCCCCATACTTCCCCCCGCACGCACAAACACACACATACACACACACATACACCAAAATCAACCGTGCCCCTTGGGCATACCCACCCATTGAAGACATCTGTGCATATTCAATGAGTAGATAAATCATTTTTTCAGAAGAATGTTGATAAATGAGGCGCTCATTTCAGGGTTCCTGACTGCTGTGCACCTACACCCTAGTGGTCCAGACCCACTCAGTGTTTCCAACACACAAAACATGGATTGACCGATGATATGAGTATGAATTCCTCAACCTTTACTGTACATTATGATATGTCATTGTTGATTTACACAAGGTTTTCATGATATTCCTATTTTACATTTCAGTTACAAGAAACATGATGAGTACAATGTTCTAATTTAACATCGTCTAGCATATCACTTTAGCTTCTGATGACTGCACTCTAGTGGTAATCCTGCAATTCCTGAACAAGAATTACACCTCTGTGCCCATTGGTAGTCCCAGTGTAGCTTACATTGCCATTCCCTTGTGTTGCCAGCGGTCCTTAATTCATCTCTCCGGTTGTCTTTTTAAGTTTCAGGTCAACCCTTTCCCGTCAAGGGTCTTGTTTCACCATTGATCTGTGCTGTGGCTGACATGGTCACCCAGAAGACTGATGTTTTCATTGGCGCTTGGTTGAAACGTTACTTTCTTACTGCTTGGTTTACATTCAGGCACCCATCAAGAGTTCAGGACTTCAGAGGAACGAGTCACCACCATCAGGAACTCAACTTTAACTGCTACTGGCAACCAGGACTCAAGAATGAACCAACTCTGAAAATGATAAAAGAATGGAGAGAGTTTATGCAGCCCATTAGATTTGTATTTTCATGTTTAATGTAAAGGTCAAAACTTTGCTGTCTACAATGGTTGTTTAGTTTAGTAGGCTGTATGACATTATGTAGGATATTGTGTATTTACAGTGTCATTACATATCTCACAAAATCTAATTGCTAGTAGAACTACCACAGCTCCTGACAATGGTCAGACCATGGGCACTATCAGTCACACAGGCATAGTAACCAGAATCATAGAGACTTTTACCAGCAGAGTGGCTGACCAGAGAAGTCAGACCATAGAAATAGAATGAATAGAACGGGCTTGGAAGCTCTACCCTGGCAATTTGACTGGTAAACTCATTGGTATACTTACAATGGCTGCCTGGTATTGTGATACAATCATTTCCATTTCATTTTGGATGTTATATCAACTGATCCTGGATTGCCATGGTATTGTAGAATGTTCATTCAAATGATGTTAACTGATGTGGCTCATGCAATGGAATGTCTTTTTTGTGATGTCAGTTGAGTTTGCACAACAAATCACAGCCCAGAATGAAGAGTACACTTTCTGCTTTTACTTACTGGCATGGGTACACTCAAAATGGCTGCCAGTCCACCCATTATGCCATCATTGACTTGAATGGAGAAGATCTTTCTATTCATTATATTTCTGTGAGTCAGACCCAATGATTTCCAGTGATGTACTGCTGCCACCCAGACATTCCTGCAGTGCAGTGGGTCTGGTCTTGGAGGGAGGAGGGGAGGGGGAGACTGAGTGAGCGGGGCTTTGTTTTCCGAGGGCGGTATGGTAATCACATCATAATGTTATTTAGATCCATTGGTGTGCTGGTGCTCCCCGCGTTGCTGGCCCTGCAACTCTAAGGTCAAGAGCCATGGGGGTGACCGGTTACATTTGCAAAACATGGAGGCGCGTCACGTCCCCCTGGACTAAGGAAGTGTCTGAGACTGGCGTTGTATCTTGTTGTACCTCTAGTGCCCCATGCTGTGTGCTCACACTAGTCACACGTTTCGGCCTTTCCCCCGCCAGCCTTGTCAAAGTGAAGACCACTGACAGCACTTCCCACAACCCCCTGACTGGAGGCACAGAGGCCCACTGTCCTCCTCTCAGCTAGCGCTTCAAGCCGTCAAAGAGTGAGCTGAGTCGGAAATCACCCTGACTTATTCCATTTAAACTTATTCCACTTATTCTTCTACTTTTAAAGTTTTATCAGTAGCAGTAAGTCAATACTACTTACTAATACTATTGCTGCAGGTGTGAACCACTGAGCAGATTTTTATATGTGGTCCCTGTTGTAAAGTTATCTCCAATGCTGCTTTCTCTGTTCTATGCCTGCCTCACTTGAATTATTGACCTGTCAACTTTGAACCAAAAGTCATTCTATTACACTTTCCAGAGCATTTCAAATGGAGTATGTTTCCAAGTGAGCAGTGAGAGAAATATAGCATCTCTCATTCCTAAGATCCCTAAGTATCACACTTCATATTTCATTTCAAGGCAGAGGTGATTCTCAACATCATTAAACGGTAATAAGTGGGATGATTTGAGAAAGGCTGAAAATGTTGAGATATGACTAACGTTGTTGTTTTTCTTTTATTCCTAGTTCTCTGTTTGCTCTAATTCATACGTGTGCATGAATTGATACAAAATGTACAAATAATTTTGTTTAGCTCAAAAAGTGTACTGTAATTATGAATAATAATTCAAAGGTCGACCATTTGAAGATTCTGATGGGGTTTCTTTATGTACAATCAGTGCCTGAGTGAAGCCTTTCTTTCAAATATAGAAACTAGATTTTCGTGCAGAAGTAACTACCATACTCAGAAATGGCATTAAACAGTAAGGCTAGGTAGTTAAATTGTCATGGTGTTTTTGTTGTCTGTTGCCATACGAAAGAGGTGTTCATCGTAGGGTTAGATACACACCAAATAAAAATGCAGACTGGAGCTTGTCTTAATGCACTCTCCTCAGAAAGCACAGCTCAACCTGGCCTTGGCTTTCACTTTTTCCATAGCTCAAAGTGCACACAAACACACACACACACACACTTGTTTATCCTCCCACGAGACCCACAGGAGTTCTCAGTACTATCCAGTCTCCCTTGACGATACAGTTCACCAGGTGTTGTCTGCAACAGGCAATTAGTAGAATAGGTGTACCTGTCAATCATGGAGCTAGAAGATTAGCTGCTTGCCCGTAATTAGCGGGTTAGAGGCTTCTTGGCCCGGAGGATAAAGGCTTTGCCAATAATGTGCCCTGGGGTATTAATTACTGAAGGTCGAAGCTGCCGAAAAGGCCAGGATCTTAGCAGCAGCGCACGTAAGATGATTGTTTAAATTTCAAAAATAATACTGGTCTGACAGTTGTTAGTGTCCCGAGGGGTTGTGGGTACAAGGTAACCAAGGTAATTAGTTTGAAGAGGAAAGGGCATGGTTGCAGGCCTATTTGTGAAGAGTGAGGGAGGGAAAGAGTGAGGGAGAGTGTATGTGAGAGAGAAGGAGAGAAAGAGAGAGAGAGACAGTGACAGAGCGGTGAAAAATTATGAGGGGATGGAGAGAGAAGTAGTGGATGAAAATGTGACGAACCGGATAAAATAAATGAGACACATCTGCACCCTCGTATAACCCGGTTCCTGCCTCACTATTTTCCCTCGCTGCCCCTCAGCTGCATAACCTAGCGGCGTGCAAAAGCCCTTGCCTGCAACATGGTTGCGGTGTTTCCCTCCATCTCTAGTGGTGGCGGCATTGAAGGCAGCAGGAGGGGGAAGGGATGGAGGGAGGTTGAGGGCATCCAGGCAGGGGGTGAGTGGGTCTTATTGAAGTACTAAAGACGGCCTGGCAGATGCTGCGAGGAGGTGGAAAACAAAAGGCACGACTCACCTTATGTCTCATGCGGGAACAGGGCAGATGCCAAGGAAATAAAAGCAGGATGGCTGGTGGTATCCCGGTTCAGCCAGAGTTCACGTGGAGGAAGGTGATAAAGTGGACCTGCCACCCGCTTACTGGGCCCTGGAGGCCCCGGGCTGGCCTCTCTCTGCCTGCTAGTAAAGGCTGCCTTGCTAGCTACATTAAAGTCAGAGAACCCCTGAATACCATTCAGTTCACACTGTCCCCTTTAACATTATGGCTGGTCAAGTGCATGTAGCACTGGTGAGGAAGCTCTGCACACAATGAAGCAACACACTTTGCTAATACTAACTCAGTCCTACAAAAAAATGTCCATTAATTATAATTCACATTTCCTGTTGCTGCAGGATTACTTTCCTGCTGTAGCAAACTGGCTCAAATTAAGATCCTACATCTGTACCACAGTTATTGGTTCGCTAAGGTTTATCAAAGAGGATTTCTTATCACTTCCTCAAATGGTAATAGAGTCATTTACACTGTAACTTGTAAATAGTAATGGCAAACAAATGGCTGCGTAAAATGCATCATAGTTTGCCAATCTTTTTAGTCTGCTATTGCCATTACTGTTAGTTATTTGATATTCTCCTGTGATTTGGCAAGAGATGGTGTAAGAGATACCCAGAATGTTAAAATGGGAAGAGCATGTGGAACATCTTCTTCACTCCCATAGACCATTATTTAATTTATTGATCTAAAATCAAGACTACTGGGATGAAATGACAAGTCTATCATCATAATAAAATTAAAACACACAATTTCTGGACTATAAAGCACTTTCATACATTAGACTACATCTGGGAAACCAGTCCCATGTCCTAAATCAGGGTTTAGGCCAAGTTGTAGCACTAGGCGATTTTAACTCTGCCCAGCAGAGGGCAATATCCTCCTCCACCACCTCTTCCTCCTCCACCACCTCTTCCTCCTCCTCCTCCTCCTCCCGCTCGCCTTTGGTCACCATAAATCGGCCCTCATGTTAAACTCTGCACCTGTGGCTCGCGGCAGGTCCTGATCCGAGCGGACGATAAACATGTCATTCCGCTCCTAATCCCCCCGCGTTCTTTATCTGCCCAATTATACTATCCCCATAAATAAAAAATAAAAACAGCTCAGCATGCATACTGGCCCCAGACGAGGGGGCCTGGGGGCCAGGCTTGGATAGCCATCCAGGCAGGCAGGCTAGGTTCACCATTTAGATGTGTGGTTTGAGTGGAGCATAAGCACTGGGATGGGAGATCCACTGGGTCATGTTTACCCTCTGCAGAGTTCATCTTTTTTATTTTGACAGTTAGTGTCTGGTCAGAGGGGTTCCTCCTTGTTTTTCCTCTGCTGGACTCAGCAGTAAGCTTAAGCACAGCAACAGCACTGGAAAACATTGCTGTGGAGTAGCTAACATGTTTGAGGATATTCACTAGAGCTGTGTCTGTAAACTGTAGCAAAATGTATTTAAACTGATATATTCACTGTGCTACTGTTTAGTATAACTCTGTAGAAGGAACATGCTGAGAGCATTAACAAAGAGCATGACTGAATTATTATTGCTGTCAATTTTACAGACTAGTGCAGACTAATCATGCAATTTGTGTGAACTATTTTTAGCATGCGGTATTGTGCTCATTAAAGCTTTGTGAACGCTAAATGAAATCCTTTTAAGTGTATACCAGTTTTAGTAAAAAATAGTTGAACATATGCCCTTTAGATAGGTTGCTCTTGGAATACCGTGTATTGTGATCCAAATCGAGTTTTCTTTACAGTAGCATTGACTTACTTTGTTGATTTATTCTTAAAGACTCATTAAAAGATCATTAAATGTATGCTTTTCAGTTAACAACACATTATGTTTCTCTTGAGACGGTTCTAAACACACCTTCGATTGGCAAGGTTGATTAACAATTCACATGAAATTTGACGGATTTATTAAACATCCTTAATCCTAGCTAAGCTGACGACTCATCTTTTTCCCCTAATGCACTGTTTCTGAAACAAGACATACTTTTCTGTATCGAATATGAAAAGAGGTATGCACTGTGAACAAATGTCATTAGGGTTCTATAGAAAACCTTATGAAGCAAGACATTGAACCTTTTTGGTTCTGCAGTATAGCACCATATCTTCAAACAGTGTACTCAGTATGTGATGAAATTCTGGCCTTATTGTATAAGCCTTTCAATAATAGGACCAATAAGCCAAACCAATACAAAACCATTTATTGCCAGGAAAAAAACATAGTGAACAGTTGGAACTATATTATGTTAAAACAACTGCACATTTTGCAGATGGAGCATGAGCGAAGTCTTGCACTGTGGTCTGCTAACACTTGCAAAATGTTTCTCCTTTTTCTCTGTAACTTTTCTCGCTGACACCATATGAACGTGTCACGTTAAACTGAAAACGCAGTGAGGGAGGACTGAAAAATGAATTGATTTATATTTATAACAATGACTGCCGGAGCTTTACAGCAAATTTTCGGACTGCACAGCAGACTGTAAATCTGCAGCTGGCGTTCCCTTACGGCGTTCCCAGCAGACGCACAACGCACCCAGGCCCTGCACCTTGTTTAGGAGGAAACAAATGGCAAATGAAAATACATTAAATTCCACATGTTACACACAGGTGTCAGTGTAATAATGCGTATCAGGAAAAAGATGTTGGGAGGGGAAAAACCAGCAGCGCATTTTGTTAACTCTCTGATAATCTTCTGTTCTCTTCAGGGAATGCAGTGAGTAGTGCTACCTAGTCCCTCTTGTCCACCAAGGACAGGAGAGGATTGGTACCATTCTTGTGTTTGATCTAGTGGAGTGTGTTGGCCTAAATTATTTTCATATACATTGCCTTCAGAAAGTATTCATACCCCTTGACTTATTCCACATTTTGTTGTGTTACAGCCTTAATTCAAAATGGATTAAATATTTGTTTTCTTTCACCCATCTATACACAATCCCCCATAATGACAAATCGAAAGCATGTTTTTAGAAATTTTAGCAAATGTTTTGAAAATGAAATACAGAAATATCTCATTCACATAAGTATTCACAACCTTTTGCTTTGACACTCCAAAATGAGGAGCTCAGGTGCATCAAATTTCCTTTGATCATCCTTGAAATGTCACTACAACTTGATTGGAGTCCACCTGTGACCAATTTGGTTGGCCTTCCAACCAAACTGAGCAACCGGGCAAGAAGGACCTTGGTCAGGGAGGTGACCAAGAACTCAATGATCACTCTGACAGAACTACAGAGTTCCTTGAGAAAAAGGCACATGACAGCATGCCTAGAGTTTGCAAAAATGCACGTGAAAGACTCTGAGATCATAAGCCAAATAGTATGTGGTCTGATGAGACAAACATTTAACTCTTTATCTTGAATGCAAGCGCTATGTCTGGAGAAAACTAGGCACAGCTCATCACCCATCTAACACCATTCCTACTGTGAAGCATGGTGGTGGCAGCATCATGCTATGGGGATTCTTTTCAGCAGCAGGGACTGGGAGACTGGTACGGATAGAGGGAACAATGAATGGAGCCAAATACAGGCAAATCCTTGATGAGAACCTGCTTCAGAGTTCAAACGACCTTAGACTGGGGGCGAAGATTTACGTTCAAACAGGACAATGACCCCAAGCATACAGCCAAAGCAATGCTGGAATGGCTTCAGAACAAGAATGTGAAAGTCCTTTTGTGGCCCAGCCAAAGTCCAGACTTGAATCCCGTTGAAAATCTGTGGAAAAACTTGAAGATTGCTGTTCACCACAACTATTGACTCAGGGGGGTGAAAATGTATGTATTTTGTATATTTCATTTTCAATAAATTTGCTAAAATTTCTAAAAACAAGTTTTAACTTTGTCGTTATGGGGTAGTGTGTGTAGATGGGTGAGAACAAAAATATATTCAATCCATTTTGAAAAACAAAATGTAGAATAAGTCAAGGGGTATGGAGGACTTCGGAAGGCAGTGTAGCTATACACATTTACATTAACATGTAACATTCAGATGATGCTTTTGTACTGTATACTGTCCGTGTTGTGCCTTGGGAACTGATAAATCTTGAATCTGATAAATCTTGAAGCCATAGAACACAGCATGAAAACCACCAGAACAATAGGGGCCCAGAGAGTGGCCTGAGGAGTTGTAAGATTATGTTTTAGCTTACTTTATCATATAACTTCTATAAATCTATGTATAGTTCATGATGAACTTCCGTGTGTGGTTTATTGGTCAACGGGACAAACCTACTTGATTACAAGTCACTAGAAATACAACAGGATAATTTTTCCCAGTTGTTTAATGTTCTAGGGATTTCCCATCAAGCCCTGTGGCTATTGGCCTACAGTATCAGCCCCCCTCTCCAAAATATGTGTGTCCCATGAGCGGTCCACGCCTAAGGACATGAATCCAGTCATTATACAGTGTAAATAGATGCTTTACTTTCTACCCTTGACTCAAAAGCGTGACCGTCCATTGTGGCTCACCCGTTCCAATCCTTCACAGAGTAAGGGTTTCAAATCCTGTTCTCACATGCAACACACTAAATACTACTATTTTTTGATATTCCTCACATCCCAGTTGCTTATCACAGACAGAATACTGGATATTTGGTTTTGGCTGTCTTATAAGACATCTACTAAAAATGGAAAGTCCTCTTTCAACAATATTTGGTGCACCCACAAATGCCTAAAACAAAGCATAGCTAGCTAAAGCCTAAAGCCAAAAGCTCTCCAAGCACCGTCCCCTCCCTGCCTGCCTCTTTGTTTGGGGCTTGGAGGGGACCCAAGTTGATTAGCAGACATCAGCGAAGCCACGGGTGTTGGCTGGAGTTAATAGTCTGTCCCGAGTCCATCAGGCAGCTTTGCAGTGTGGCAACAGGCTAACTCCCCCTCAGTGACTCCTAAACGCTCTCATGAACACCAGCTCCCCTCACAGGTTTCCAGACCTCCTGTCATTTCTACATGACCCTAACGAAACTAGTATTACCTTACCATGCTCTATGATGAGGATGAAAGATGTGAAAACAATTAATACATCTATTTGATTCATTGGATAAACACAATTTAATTTGGTAGGCAAATGGAAAGTAAAGCATTGGAGAGGTGTCTCAAATAACGAAACAGCCAAAAGGACAAAGGTAAATAACAAGACGTGTTCAATCGTAAGCAAACGCAAGGTGTAACCCTGTGACACTTATGTGGAATATAAGTTCATTGAAACATGTGCTAAAACGCAATCTCAGGTGATGCCCTTGAACGTGTAATGAATTGTATTGCATGGGCCCTTAAAAAGACATGCAAAATTACCACTTGAGCATCCTTGCCTTTTCTCGCCCTCAGGAGTCGTGGTATAGAACTGCTCTCGACAGTCTGACAATCCCTGTCTTTGTTGCAGTGAGAGCGGCCTCAGGCCATGACGCTAACAACAAAGTTGCTGAGCAATCATTTGATCATAAAAAACTATGAAGTATATGTAGTATGTAGAACAGTCAATATGAGGCTATATGGTAAATATTGTAGTGAGAGGCATATGTATCTTCAGTAGATGTCCATTGTTTATGAAAGCTTTGTATTAATCTTAGTGCCTTAGAGGCAGAGTGGATTTGCATGCAAAGAGAGCTTGCAGTGGTGGATGGGCTCCAGAAGGCCCTGCAGGAAGAAGGGTGTGGATGGGCTCCAGAAGGCCCTGCAGGAAGAGGGGTGTGCTGGACTGGAACAAGCCAGCCTAGTTACAACAGGGACCAGGCTTGTATACCAGCGCAAACACAAAGCAGTCCATGGTCTGGAACACTCCACTCTCCCACATCTCTCTCTCTATCTCCCCCACCCCACCCCACCCCTCCCTCCCTCTCTCTCTCTCTCTCTCTCTCTCTCTCTCTCTCTCTCTCTCTCTCTCTCTCTCTCTCTCTCTTTCACTCTCTCAGCACCACCTCTGCCTGCTCCTTCATTAAATAGATAAGGGATGCCTGCCCAAAATAAAGTCAACAATTGACAAAAAAGCAATCATACTATGTACGCAGTGTCATATCATGAAATACGGTGTTATTGTTACAAGATAAATGTTATTTGTGAGAAAGGGGATATTTCCATAATGTTTTGCAATTTGGCATTCACAGCATAAATACAATACGGTATAATGACATAAAACAAAGCTTCAGACTATCAATAAATATCAGAATGTTAAATGAACTTTCACCACAAAAGTTGCTAATAAATAAAACAAGGCAATGGTGGAGAAAATGCTTTCTTACTGTAAACATTTTGGAAATCCTTTGGAGGGCTTTCGCCCTCAGCCTTGAAGTGGAAATGTATAAGTAGAAACCATATTCTATATTGGAGCCATGGCAACATAAGAGAATATGGCTACCATATGGAAATTACATTACTGTTTTATTACCGATGCATGTCACTAAGGAGCACTGTATATCAGGGAATGGGATGGGACCCAGCTTTCTCTGGGGTTTATTCCCAAATAAATCTGGCATGGTATCACTACTTAAAAGACACACCTACAGAATTGGTGCCTCGTATGAGGCTATATAAGAAGTAGTGTGAATCCTGTTGGAACTTCTCAAATTCAAGCGGATAACTTATTTCCATCCCACTATGCCAGTATTACAAAGGCTGCATATGTGTTGCCCAAAAACTGTAGGCCTCCACCATAAAACATCCCTGCACAAATAGTGTAACCCCTCAATAGAATTCATTATGAGGTTCGAGATGAATGGAAAAGTAACCTAAATCATCATATTGGTGGGTGACGTCCTGCCCATTAAATCATGGTGATCACATGCTGGCACATGCCTGCTTGTGCGTGACCTCCTCCAGCCTGCACTTCCTGTTGGGGCCCCAGGCCCCCAGCCTACTGCAGTCAGGGGACCGGTCTCACAGGGGCCAACCCAAGGGGTCCATAAAAATCTATGATCCTCCACAGCCCATTGGCAATAGCGTTTCCTCTACACGAGGAGCAAAACTTGAGCCTACCTCTGGGGAATACAGGAGCGGGAGAAGACATGGCTAATCAAACTGTAAGCCCAGGGTGCAGCTTTAAGATCAGGGGTTGTCTGGGAGGTAACCATGTGTGGAGAAATAGCGACATCATTAGTAGCCTACCTACATTTGTACTGTGATTACAGTTTACTGTATACAATCTTTAACTTTACTGTAGCCTACTGTATACATTTGTTGACTTCAGCCATACATATTTTTTTATAAATCATCAGCACCAAATATATTTTGTGGATAGCATTTAGATATACATATGCGAACAATATGTTTGTTAAAAACACCCTAACTATATGGCATGAAGTACAGCAATATCTGGGTAAATCCCCTGTATTATCCAGTGTTACACCAATGTTGGGCAATGACAATTTCACACCTGGTAAAAATGACTTGGGGTCTAAAGGATGGGCAATAAAAGGTATTGTTAAAGTAATGGACTTATACAATGAAAAAGGTCTCATATCGTTTGAAGAACTAAAGGGAAAATGTTACTTTGCACACAAGCATTTTTTTAAATACTTACAATTGAGAAGCTTTATTTTTTCCAGTCAAAAAACTATCTGCCCTTCAACCTCCTTAGTAAAGCTCTCTGTCAATATGTGTTATGGGAGCGGTGAAATTACGTCTTTATATGGGAAAATAGCAGCTACTCTTAAAGACAACTACAGTGAATACAAGATATGCAGGCAGATATTTCAGCAAAAGACTGGGGTATGATATGCTCTAAAGCTCAGACACAGACATTAAACACTCACCTGAGATTGTTGCAATACAATTGGATAATGAGAACAAATATCACCCCTGTTAAGCTTCACAAATTTGACCCTAATATCCCAGACCTGTGTGTTAAATGTAACACGCATCTAGGCACCTTGTATCATTGCCTGTGGGAGTGTGCTGAGATACAAAAGTTTTGCAGCTCAGTACTGCGCTATATCTCTGAGATTACCTCTACCACAATACCACTAATCCCTAAACTTTGCATCCTAAATCTTTACCCAGAGAATATCTCTTTACATAGGAGAGACAAGAAAATGGTTAACCTCTTTTGGTTGTTAATGTTTGGTTGTTGTTATGTTCTTGTCATTGGGTTGGGGGGAGGGTAAAAAAACTATGACATTATATTTCTGTAACTGTTGATTGTCCTATTTGGAACTAATACATATAGTATATGTGTAAAGAAAATGATATACATATACTCACACACTTCCCAGTTCCCTACTTCAGCTTACATTTGTGTGGAACAACACTAACTGTACAGGATGAAATCACAAACTTTTCAGGATGAAATCACTAACTGTTCAGGATGAAATCACTAACTGTACAGGATGAAATCACTAACTGTACAGGATGAAATCACTAACTGTACAGGATGAAATCACTAACTGTTCAGGATGAAATCACTAACTGTACAGGATGAAATCACTAACTGTACAGGATGAAATCACTAACTGTACAGGATGAAATCACTAACTGTACAGGATGAAATCACTAACTGTTCAGGATGAAATCACTAACTGTACAGGATGAAATCACTAACTGTACAGGATGAAATCACTAACTGTTCAGGATGAAATCACTAACAGTACAGGATGAAATCACTAACTGTACAGGATGAATTAAGAGATGGAAATTGGGGCGACACTCTGCATACAGATGGTCATCCTGAACCAAGTCAGGAAACCAAACACTTCCTGTATGAACACTTACACTGTACAACTTCCTCTTTGGGCACATAATTCACATAGATTGAGGTTGAGCAAAACAAATCAGGAACACTTAAAGAGCTAAAACAACATACTGAAGCAGGAGGTAATGGGGTCCTTAAGGTGGTGCGTTAGGCATCTGGGGTGTGCCTGTCAAAACTCTATTAATAAGACAAGGTATGTGAAAACAGCAAACATGCACTCTCTAACCAGCTTTAAGCCATAGGTAAGAAGGTAACCTTGGACTCCAAACAACCAGCCAACAAGCTCACAGAGGTCCAGTTTCGTGTTCATCTGTCCTGATCAGGTAATGATGTTGTAAACTAGCCTTCTGTATAGTTACAGAGCCAAATGATATATTCAGATTTGGACAAATCCCTACACAGTGCCTACATAGTAACAAAAAACACAGTGTCTACATAGTAACTAACGACAAAGTACCTACATAGTAACTAACGACACAGTGCCTACATAGTAACTAACTACACAGTGCCTACATAGTATCAAATGACACAGCGCCTAAATAGTATCAACTGACACAGTGCCTACATAGTAACAAATTACACGGTGTCTACATAGTAACAAATGACACAGTGCCTACATAGTAACTACGACACAGTGCCTACATAATAACAAATAACACAGTACCTACATATTAACAAATGACACAGTGCCTACATAGTAACTAACAACACAGTGCCTACAGAGTAACAAATGACACAGTGCCTACATAGTAACTAACTACACAGTGCCTACATAGTAACAAATGACACGGTGTCTACATAGTAACAAATGACACAGTGCCTACATAGTAACTACGACACAGTGCCTACATAATAACAAATAATTAATGACACAGTGACTACATTGTAACTATCTACACTGTGCCTACAGGGCAACTAACTACACAGTGCCTACATAGTATCTAACGACACAGTGCCTACATAGTAACAAATGACACAGTGCCTACATTGTAACTAACTACACAGTGGCTACATAGTAACAAATGACACAGTGCCTACATAGAAACAAATGACACAGTGCCTACAAAGTAACAAATGGCACAGCGCATACATAGTAACTAACTACACAGAGGCTACAGAGTAACAAATGACACAGTGCCTACATAGTAACTAACAACACAGTGCCTACAGAGTAACAAATGACACAGTGCCTACATAGTAACTAACTACACAGTGCCTACATAGTAACAAATGACACGGTGTCTACATAGTAACAAATTACACAGTGCCTACATAGTAACAAATGACACAGTGCCTACATAGTAACTAACTACACAGTGCCTACATAGTAACAAATGACACAGTGCCTACATAATAATTAATGACACAGTGACTACATAGTAACTAACGACACAATGCCTACATAGTCACTAATGACACAGTGCATATATAGTAGCAAATGACACAGTGCCTACATAGTACTTAATTACAAAGTGCTTGCGTAGAAACAAATGACACAGTGCCTACAGAGCAACAAATGACACAGTGCCTACATAGTAACTCACTACACAGTGCCTACATAGTATCAAATGACACAGTGCCTACATAGTAACAAATGACACAGTGCCTACATAGTAACAAATATAGTAACAACATAGTAACAAAGCTGGGAGCTAACCAACTAGGTTCAATGTTAGCTAGCTAACATAACGTCATACATATAACGTTAGCTAGGGAGCCAGCCAGCCAGCTAACATTAGCTAGCTAGCTAACAGTACACTTTTACTTAAGACATGCAGCTAGCTAGCAAGGTAAACAATGAACCTAGCTAGGTAAACATTGTGTAAGATCACACACGTTCAAATGGCTCTCCTGTGAAGTCGTGACTTCCGACATACGCCTAGTTTCCAGAATCGGGTCACAAATAGGCGGGTGTGTGCCTTTACAAATCATGTCCAATCAATTGAATTTACCACAGGTGGACTCCAATTAAGTTGTAGAAACATCTCAAAGGTTATCAATGGAAACATGATGCACCTGAGTTCCACTTCGGGTCTCATAGCAAAGGTTCTGAATACTTATGTAAATAAGGTATTTCTGTTTGTTTTTTAAATACATTTGCAAAAATGGCAAAAAAACTGTTTTCGCTTTGTCATTATGGGGTATTGTGTGTAAACTGATGAGGGAATAAAAAAAACAATCAATTTTAGAATAAGGCTGTAACCAAATGTTGAAAAAGGGAAGAGGTCTGAATGCTTTCCAAGTGCACTATATATATATATACAGTGAGGGAAGAAAGTATTTGATCCCCTGCTGATTTTGTACGTTTGCCCACTGACAAAGAAATGATCAGTCTATAATTTTAATGGTAGGTTTATTTGAACAGTGAGAGACAGAATAACAACAAAAAAATCCAGAAAAACGCATGTGAAAAATGTTGATAAATTGATTTGCATTTTAATGAGGGAAATAAGTATTTGAACCCTTCTCAATCAGAAAGATTTCTGGCTCCCAGGTGTCTTTTATACAGGTAACGAACTGAGATTAGGAGCACACTCTTAAAGGGAGTGTTCCTAATCTCAGCTTGTTACCTGTATAAAAGACACCTGTCCACAGAAGCAATCAATCAATCAGATTCCAAACTCTCCACCATGGCCAAGACCAAAGAGCTCTCCAAGGATGTCAAGGACAAGATTGTAGTCCTACACAAGGCTGGAATGGGCTACAAGACCATCACCAAGCAGCTTGGTGAGAAGGTGACAACAGTTGGTGCGATTATTCGCAAATGGAAGAAACACAAAGAACTGTCAATCTCCCTCGGCCTGGGGCTCCATGCAAGATCTCACCTCGTGGAGTTGCAATGATCATGAGAACGGTGAGAATCAGCCCAGAACTACACGGGAGGATCTTGTCAATGATCTCAAGGCAGCTGGGACCATAGTCACCAAGAAAACAATTGGTAACACACTATGCCGTGAAGGACTGAAATCTTGCAGCGCCCGCAAGGTCCCCCTGCTCAAGAAAGCACATATACATGCTCGTCTGAAGTTTGCCAATGAACATCTGAATGATTCAGAGGACAACTGGGTGAAAGTGTTGTGGTCAGATGAGACCAAAATGGTGCTCTTTGCCATCAACTCAACTCGCCGTGTTTGGAGGAGGAGGAATGCTGCCTATGACCCCAAGAAAACCATCCCCACCGTCAAACATGGAGGTGGAAACATTATGCTTTGGGGATGTTTTTCTGCTAAGGGGACAGGACAACTTCACCGCATCAAAGGGACGATGGACGGGGCCATGTACCGTCAAATCTTGGGTGAGAACCTCCTTCCCTCAGCCAGGGCATTGAAAATGGGTCGTGGATGGGTATTCCAGCATGACAAAACACACGGCCAAGGCAACAAAGGAGTGGCTCAAGAAGAAGCACATTAAGGTCCTGGAGTGGCCTAGCCAGTCTCCAGACCTTAATCCCATAGAAAATCTGTGGAGGGAGCTGAAGGTTCGAGTTGCCAAACGTCAGCCTCAAAACCTTAATGACTTGGAGAATATCTGCAAAGAGGAGTGGGACAAAATCCCTCCTGAGATGTGTGCAAACTTGGTGGCCAACTACAAGAAACGTCTGACCTCTGTGATTGCCAACAAGGGTTTTGCCACCAAGTACTAAGTCATGTTTTGCAGAGGGGTCAAATACTTATTTCCCTCATTAAAATGCAAAGCAATTCATAACATTTTTCACATGCTTTTTCTGGATTTTTTGTTGTTATTCTGTCTCTCACTGTTCAAATAAACCTACCATTAAAATTATAGACTGATCATTTCTTTGTCAGTGGGCAAACATACAAAATCAGCAGGATCAAATACTTTTTCCCTCACTGTATATATATATATATATATATATATATATATATATATATATATATATATATATATCTACCAAAAATGTTTTAAACTACAACTACAGACACAAACATTTACCTAAAAATAAAAAAATCAATATGCTCTTTCTTCGTCTAAACTGGCTACAAGAACAAATCGTACTGTTCTGAGAGTTGTGGGACATGTCTCCAGGGCTTTCCACATTATCATGCAGATCCTCTTCCGTATATAGTTGAACAGCATAATAACCACTGATATCAAATGATGCAGCATTTTTGTCTTCTCTTGTCTGTGGGTGGAACCAATTGGCCCACTGCACAACATCAGAAGGGGTTAATCCATACAAACGTTGAAACACATATTGCTTACACAGGGAGTTAATAAGACTAACATATTATTAGCTTCATAACATTCCCCCATAATAATGTGGCCTCCTGTCAATCATTGACACAATTAAATTGTTTAATGAATAAATTTGCATTGATAATGCAAGTGTTGTGGTGAACATCTGGCTGCAGCAGTTTAATGGCATACCTTGCATCAGATGCCCATATGGAATGTGAACGGAAAGGCTGTTTTTGATGCTAACTAAATGAAAAGTATCACTCAAATTAATTTGGCTCGTTTGACAGAGAGAAAATCACTAAGTAAGAGAGATTCTGGCATATTACAAGCTCTGTGGCTAATTGCTATAGGAAGAGATATTTTTCTGCCACTGCCCCCTCCCCGGAAAAATGCCTCCTGCTCGTAAAAGTCACTGGTAACAGTTTCTTCCACACTGCATTTCAATATTGCAAGTGCATCAGGATTTTCCTCGACAGTGCCGAATGAAATGCAAATCAGCCTGCTAGCAATATAACATCTGGCTGAGTTATTTTTTTACAAATCTTCATACATGTTTCCACAATTAAAATGAACAATTGCCACTACATTGCTCATTTTACCGGCACAGTCTCTATTGCCAAGATATACATTTCAAAATGACTGGCTGAAGAGAGGATGAGGATATAATTATGCAGCATGAGAAATGAAGACATCAGTGTCGTTACTACATGCCGACCAAAAGACGTGAAAAATCACGTAATGGTATGCAACAAAATCACTTCCCAAAACCTTCTATAAATATTCATGTTGTGGTAAAATGTCAAATGAATTCAGGTTCCAAATCTTCCAGTATTTTCCCCCCTCCATGACTATTGTAATTGATTATATTAACAGAACTTCATGCAAAGTTTGGATAAGTAAGGTAGACGTGTGGGGACCTAACAGTATTGTGTTTCAAGAAAATATGAGGCTGTCTTTATAACTCAAGTGCAATAAGAATATTTAGATACGATGTACAAAAATGTGTGCCATATAAGATACACATACAAACACTGTCCTTAGTAGGGTACCGTATGACCATAATAGCCTGTCAAATAGAACAAAGATTTGTGAAATGACATAGGCTGACGTATATTTCTCCATGCACCCAGCTCAGATCCAAAATGGCTTCCTTTACAGTGTTTTCCTCCTACTGGCAGTTTTCCTGCTAAATCTCACCAGCCCATTCTCACAGATTACATCATGTTCAGTGATCCATGAGGAAAGTATAGTGGAAGGCAATATGATGAAATATTTCACATATCAGTTATAAACTGAAGACAGGCTGGAAGGAGAGAAGAATAAGTCAATTCAAATAGGGCCAGTTGCTCACTGGCTTTCCCAGAGGTCCTGAAACTTGGAAAACAGTCGTCCTCCGAGATGCCGGCGTAAAAAGAAATAGAGTACAAACAACATTGCAGCTCTCAAAGTGAACGAGCCAGGTGTAAAGGACTGATTATGATGGAGCAGTGCAGGCAGGCTACAGGGAGACTAAGCTCTTCAGTGATTATAGAATCAGCAATTGAGAGGAGAGGAGCCATCATGAACATAATTGTATTCACATCAAACACATAACACCTCTCTCCCAGTGCCGAGGTGCAGTAGCCTGGAGCCATAGAGGTGGATTACAGCACATGCCGCTAATAAAACCCCGCATTAATGTTGTTATTACTGTATGTGAACTGTGTATTGTGAGACACTTAGATGCACTGCTGACATTGTGTCTATAGATGTAGCTTATTAAAGTGCATTTGTATCTTTGTGTGTATTTCATTCATTGCTTGCTTTTTCCTTTTTGTCCTGGAACTTCTTGTAGAACCGGATAACAAGGTGGATATTTAACGAGACATTGTCACTTCATCTATCAAAGGCGTCTGCTTTCTGTTGCCACAAGTGGGGAAAACAAAGCACAAGAGAGAAAGAGAGAGAACGAGAGAGAGAGAGAGAGAGAGAGAGAGAGAGAGAGAGAGAGAGAGAGAGAGAGAGAGAGAGAGAGAGAGAGAGAGAGAGAGAGAGAGAGAGAGAGAGAGAGAGATCAGAAAATGTCTCTGTGTGAGAGTATGTTAGGACTTAAAATGGGGGTTGATTCCAAAACAGACAAAGCTGTATCTGCCAAGTGGCAGGGAGTGGCTGGAATGTCCTAATTTTCCGCTGGTGGGACAATATGGATGGTCTGGCTTATGACCCCTGCTAACCCACTCAGGCTCCTCTGTGCTAGTAACACACTGCTCTGCATTGTGCACTGAGCCAGGGCCCAGCCCTGCGCATGCTGTACGATGTGGGTGTCAATTAGGGATCCGGGGCTCTCCTCCATCCAAACTCCCATTGGTAGTGTCGCATTGAGGGGAGCACTTCCTGAAACACACCTCACCGTCCAGTGACCTCATCTATCAACGGTGTAGATCCTGTACAGAAATCATCCTATTGTACCTCAAGGGCTTTGACGTGGGGGATGAGGGTGTAGATGTGGAATAGTGAATTGGAATAGTGAGATTATGAATCCTGTCTTGTTGAAGTGGTTAAACTATAATGCCTATCAACAAAAATTTTCTGAGGGAAAATCTCTTTCTCTATTTTTTCCAATGCGTACTTTATTTCTGTAAATCAACTATGACTGTCATTTCAGTCATTGACAAAATATTCTACAATTCCTCTAGGTATATGGCGCATAACAGTTTGATTACAATTGATTCGAAGACAGTAGGCCTACCAGTAACTGTCTGTAGAAGGACACGTTCTGAATACTCCTTTGTCACATAAAAGGTTTCAACAAAGCACTTAAGTGCTCCCCTACAGTCTTGAAAAAAGGGTTCCAAAAGTGTTCTTCGGCTGTCCACATAGGGTTCTACATGGAACCCAAAAGGGTTTTACCTGGAACCAAAAATGGTTCTTCAAAGGGTTCTCCTATGGGGACAGCTGAATAACCCTTTTAGGTTCAAACCATTCATTGTACTAGGTTCATTATCAACTTTGAATAAGCCTAACGACGACTGATACTTTGAACATTTATGGAAACAGTGCCCATGTTGCCCCCTCTTGAACCATTGTTCATTTCTAATAACTGACCTGTCTATACTCTTCTTCTCCCTCTTCCTCGTAAGTAAAACTCGGGGGCTGGTTTTCTCACCCTGTGAATGCGTTGCAACGTAGCTTCGCGGGGCTGTTAATCTGTTTGCACATTTGCGGCACTAACAATGTGTTGACAACACGCTGACATCACCCAGATGTCAGCCGCATCTGCCTCCTCCGGCCCATGAATATTAATCAGACCAGGCAGCCAGGGCTGCTTCTGTTCCTCGGATTGTTCCCTCTTTCACTTGGCTCTCTATCTCTCTCACTCCTTCAGTTTCTATCCCCCTCTTAATCCGTCTTCCCTAGTCTTTCACTTGTATCTCTTTCTCTCTCTCTCTTTCCTGTCCCTTTGTTTATATCCCTTCCGTCTCCCCTATTCTCAGACCCTGTCATTCTCTTGATGTCTTTCCATGTCTCAATGTATCTCCCACAAGTCTCGAAGACCCTCTTTCCATGTCTCTATCTATCTCCCACAGTCTCTAAGACCCTCTGTCCTTGTCTCCTCTTTCTGCATCTCTTTCCATCTACCTTGTCTGCAACTCCCCTCTCTGATTCACTCAATATTTATCCCCTTTTTCTCCATCTTCCCAGATATTCCACTTTCTACTGACTTCAGAGCCAAATCCGACCTTAAAATCTGTGCGCGCAACTTGAATGTAGGCCCATTGACATCAATGCATCATTTACGCAAAAGTCTGAGTTAAGCATGCAAATCTCAAGTTAGCATTCGGCCAAGTTTTACTTTACTGTAAACTTTCTATGGGATTTTTGACTTTGTATGGACGTGCTCAGTGGTGGGAAAAGTACCCAATTTTCCTGTCCTGCTATGCATTCAAAATGTAACAAGTACTTTTGGATGTCAGGGAAAATGTATGGAGTAGAAAGTACATTATTTTCTTTAGGAATGTAGTGAGTTAAAAGTAAAAGTTGTCAAAAATATAAATAGCAAAGTAAAGTAAAAATACGACTGAAGTAGTACTTTCAAGTATTTTTACTTAAGTACTTTACACCACTGGACATGCTCAGCAATGTAGGGAATCTTCTGTGTCTAGAGCACATCCATAGCTTCTTAAGTCATTAAATATAGAGCACATTATTGTTCTGAATCATCCACTCACCTTCCATTGATCTTTACTTTAATAAAACTCTCAGCTAATACACAGAGTTGCCAGTTGAAGGGCATTCCTTTCTGCTCTCTGCTAATTGCAATTTTATAAGACTGTGGAAGAGGGATACAAGGCTCAAGCAGTGGATGTGGGAATGGAACATACAGAAGTTGAGGTAATCCTTGTTTAATGATTGGTTTTAATGGCCGCAGTGCTAATGAATTCACATCAGTTCTATTTCAATTCCAGTAGTTCATTTAAATGCAGTTGATGATTTTTTTCATCACCTCATTCCTACCTGTAGTCACTAGATGGCCATGCTATAATGGACAAAAGTGGCAACAGGGCAATTTGATAATTTATTACGGGACCAACATAACATCATTCCATCTACTAAAGTACGACAGGAAAATAGAAGCAGAGTTTATCTTGTCTTCCAATAAGGCAAAATGTGGTGAGGAAAGAGCAACCTAGTCTCCTCCCACCACCGACACACTATTCATTCACAACCTCCCAGGCTTATTCCCTGTGACTGTGGTAGAGACACTGATATAGAGTTTATATTCAAGATGAATATTGGTGGCATCAAGCAGATTAGCCCTAATGTGTCAGGGTTAATTGCCATAATCAAGAGGGGTTAATTAGTCTGTCTGTGTCTACAACCGACCGTGAGTGTTATCACAGCACTGCTGCTGGCTTGGTTGATTGACACAAGCCTTCACCTCTTTTGAAATTAGGCCGACTCGACAGAGGCGATAACGTAGGGTTAAATATTCACTGTGAGCTCACCAGAGAGAGATGATAGGTAAAGTGATAACCCTCTTTCTGAGGTATATGGGTTTTAGGATGTGACTGAGGGAGGTGACATCGATGGTCAGGTGATAACTTTCCCTTTCATGGCCATCACCGACCCCAAGAACACAACCTCAACCACACAGTTGGTTAAAAAGAATCTGTGAAAAGGTTAACTAATTACCTGTGGTGGAAAAAGTACCCAGTTGTCATACTTGAGTAAAAGTAAAGATACCTTAATAGAAAATGACTTAAGTAAAAGTGAAAGTCACCCAGTAAAATACTACTTGAGTAAAAGTCTAAAAGCATTTGGATTTAAATATACTTAAGTATCAAAGTAAAAATACAAATACTTTCAAATTCCTTATATTAAGCAACCCAGATGGCACCATATTCTTACTTTTCTTTTATTTACGGAAAGCCAGGGCCACACTCCAACACTCAGACATAATTTACAAACGAAGCATGTGTGTTTAGTGAGTCTGCCAGATCAGAGGCTGTAGGGATGACCAGGGATGTTGTCTTGATAAGCATGTGAATTGGACCCTTTTCATGTCCTGCTAAGCATTCAAAATGTGTCAGGAAAAATGTATGGAGTAAAAAGTACATTATGTTCTTTAGGAATGTGGTGAAGTAAAAGTAAAATTTGTCAAAAATAGAAATAGTAAAGTAAAGTACAGATCCCAAAAACGCCTTAAGTAGTACTATAAATATGAATACTATAAATATTTTTACTTAAGTACTTTACACAACTGTTAATTACAAGTGCAGTACACATTTATTTCACTCATTATTCTCAATGGTGTTTTGTCTGCATTTGATTGACTAGCAGTTGTTGTCTGTGTGTGTTTTGAGAGGGGTTCCCATGGTGCAAATGGTTTCCATGGTGCAAAGGGGTTCCATGGTGCAAAAGGTTTCCCATGGTGCAAAGGGTTTCCATGGTACAAAGGGTTTCCATGGTGCAAAGGGTTTCCCTGGTGCAAAGAGTTTCCATGGTGCAAAGGGTTTCCATGGTACAAAGGGTTTCCATGGTACAAAGGGTTTAAATGGTACAAAGGGTTTCCATGGTATAAATGGTGTCCATGGTACAAAGGGTTTCCATGGTGCAAAGGTTTTCCATGGTGCAAAAGGTTTCCCATGGTGCAAAGGGTTTCCATGGTACAAAGGGTTTCCATGGTACAAAGGGTTTACATGGTGCAAAGGGTTTCCATGGTGCAACAGATATTAGAGGATAATGGTAGGTTTCTCAATGTGTTATAAATGCACAGCAGCACATCTAGCCTGGCCCCCCTGTGGACAGTTGCTGCTATCGCAAACAGCTCCTGTTAAACTGCAAGCCATTAGAATGCATGCTCCTAACCTTCTTACCATACACTAAACTAAAACATCACCCACATGTCCGTTCTCATTCAAACTATTTATTGATTATTTTGTATTTGTTGCTGAAATCATCTGTTATGAAAAATATGGGAAATGATTTTACACTGCAACCCAATTGCTATACAGTATACTATTTCTTCTGTATATTCTGGTGGAGCCAGTGAGCACATTTTTTAGACCAGCTTGAGTACTTGTCTGGAAATGATGTATATTGGACTTTATTTTGAATGACATTCATATAGTTTATAGCCATTGCAACACAAACAAAATGTTTTTGAATTGAAGAAAAGTGGCTTTTTCAACATCAAACTAGATCGTAAGAATATAGTACGGACCCCTCGTCTACTTTACCTTCTGTCTGTCGGCACATGCTACATCAATAAATTATGTTGAAGGTACATGTAAAAACAATAAGTAATCCTGACATGTTTGGCAAATGAATAATGGAAACATTGTTTTTTTTATACTTTCCTTTGTCCTTCTTAAACATCTCCCATGTTTGAACCTGAAGGCACTTCAAATTAAACAATGTGTTTTCAGATCCAGCAGTAAGTGGTACAGCTGGTTTCTACTTTGTTATTACATGAAATTACCCGCTTTGTGTCTGCTAGGCCTCTTGGGATTGGTTCTCAGAATTGCACAAAAGAGGAACTAAAATGCTCTGGGTGATTTGAATCCCTAGAGGAAGGGGGGGAGGGGCAAATCAATGACAGACAGTATTTTGACTGGAAGCTACTGTAACTGCAGCTGCCATCTTGACGTAGCTGAAGTCAACCACAGATTCTCGCCACTATTCACGGGAGAACAAACAGCCTCTCTGATAGGGTGGCTTTGAAATTTGACCAGGCCCGAATGCTCTTGTTGCAAAGACTGAGATGTGATGTGTGATGACACTGATGATTCATGAGACTCATTCACTGAAAATATGACTGGTGAGAAAGTGAAGCAAAGAAATCCGATGGACAGAGTACAAATGGTACACTAGAGATGTTGTGAAACTGCTACAGTCCGCCTTGGGTGGTTTTTTTACCAGGTGAAAATTCATCTGCACTGGAAAGGAAAAACTAAAATACAAAGTTATTAAAGAGTGAGCCATACTCACTTCAGTGAGTATGCTGTTTTTCTAGTCTAAAGTCAAGTTTAACAAATTCCAACATGTTGGAGGGACAGCCTGTAACGTGTTAAGCCAAAAGGACCACACATCCTCCCTCGTGCTAAGGTTTGTCTGTGTCACTCATGAAGAAAAAGAAGACACAGAAACCTGGTGCAGTACACAAAACCACCAAGCCAGTCGCTGTCTTCAGCTAAGGTGACCCTCCCACAATCCAAAACCATGGCAAAACATTAGGCACACGAGCTGCACCTTGTTTGAACTCTTCACCCCCTATCTCTCTTCAGGAATATTCATTCTCATACAGGCATAATTTTCAGGCACGTTATTTCATATTTCTAAAGAAGGAACAATTTTTACAACACCAGTATATCTGTTTATTGCTTTGACGAAGGAAGAAATACTGAAAAGTTGGCATTCAAATGAGTGAAAGTGAAACTTTGCAAGCAAGCAGTGTGTGGTAATGTCTTCTTCAGAATTGTGTTCAATACCCAGATGCACCTGCAGGATACTCTGAGTAGGTACACTATGTGAGTGAGCGCATTCTTTTTCACTGTATTCCACATTTAATATACTGTGCCTTTTCTACAGTATGTTGAACTGGCAGTCAAAATAGCCTCCCTTCATCTGTCGAGGCACAGAGCTGTGTTTTGACAGGCATGTAATGAAGTGATGTTTCCTTGCAATGAGCTTCTGTTATGATTGTTTCCATGATGATCTATGTTCCTTTTGTTCAAACCATGATCACTTACAGGCTACCAATCAACACTCAATTGTCCCCTTAGGGACGGTGCCATCAGTCTAGGTAAGATGGACAGTATGCGATATCTATTGTATGTTCATTTGTTTGACATTGCCTCTTTGCCAGACTCTTTTTCCAAGGAGGGTCTAGAACCTAGACAAGTGGAAATAAGTTAGAAATTGTTTGCAAACCATTTGTGAGTTTAATTTTTATGTACCTCACTCGTCGTTCAGCTGGTCTTCAACTTTTGTAAGGTGGCGTTACACGATCTGTGATTTGGAAGACTATAAATCATGAGAGACTGTATCACTATTCACTCTGTATCCCGCCAAGGTTTTTTCATGCCCGCTCCCCAGGTGCAGAGTGTCAGTGTCTGTTTGCGGTGTGCTTCCAGAGTTAGGTCTATACAGTGCCTTGGCTCGGATCAGATGTGCAATGTAACCGCTCACGACCTAAGAGACTTAGCTAAGTGAGGAGCATGAATGAGTTATGGTTCTAGATCTGTACAACGCTGTGTTTCCTGGGTTCACGCAGATGACAAAAACATTATCCCCAATCCATTTTTTCTCTCCAGTCTCCACCGAGACATTGGGGATTTCAAACTAAACCTAGTCTCCTCGTATGAATATGTTTTTTGGCACAGAGTTGTGGAAGAAATGTCCAATTTAAGAAAAGAAGTCTGACTCAGGAGTTCATCATGTTGATGACAGACTTGACAATGAACAGGGCAGGATGTCATGCTAGGTGAACCCTTATTTTGAAACTGTTTTGATTCGCCTCGCTGGATGGTTTCCTGTTAAAAGCAAATTATGGGTTAACAAGCAACATTTGTGAGAATATTGTTTGGTAGATTCATATTGGACCTGATGACTCAGAGACTCATCTCCTTCTCAAAGAAAGCCTGTCATGAACTATCTCAATAGTTGATATGCAGTTTTAATTAAGCATCATCTACATCATTATTTTATCCCTCCTGTTTTACTAACTGAAGGGATACTCCACTTTACAGATCTCATACTGTAATGTTGGTCCTGATTCAAATGGACTTTGTCAAACAGATTAAAATCATCAACTATGTAAAGTGCTACGGTGCTACTCATTTGTATCTTTAATGTGAAACAAAAGGTCCAAGAAAGTCATTGGACAAAACTTATTGAAAGAAGTGGAAATCTCAGGCTACGTCAAGCCCTTATATTTAGCCTCACAATGAAGTGTATGACCATTTTCTTTTCAGGACAACCAGGGTTACCAGTAGAACACCATTTGGTATAAACACTTGCATTCATGAGTTTTATTAACAAGTGTCAATTAAAAAAAACAAGGTCCACCAAAGCAAAAACCTGATAAAAATGAATTTATATGAATACTGTAAGTATAGAAATCTAGTCAGTGACAACCAGGGGCACAACTTTCACTGGGGACATGTCCCCCCCCCCCGGTCAGGTAGGCTGTTTGGAGTGTTTATCTGGCTGAAAAAATAATAATAATACACTGTATTCGGAAAGTTTTCAGACCCCTTGACTTTTTCTACATTTTTGTTATGTTACAGCCTTATTCTAAAATGGATTAAATAAATAAAAATAATCAGCAATCTACACACAATGCACCATAATGACAAAGCAAAAACAGTGCACCGGTCCCTCCTGCAGCAAAGCACCCCCACAACGTGATGCTGCCACCCCTGTGCTTCACGGTTGGGATGGTGTTCTTCGGCTTGCAAGCCTCACCCTTTTTCCTCCAAACATAACGATGGTCATTTTGACCAAACAGTTCTATTTTTGTTTTATCAGACCAGAGGACATATGGTGTTTATACCATGAACATGGTACCTTCAGGCGTTTGGAAATTTCTCCCAAGGATTATAAGTGAAATAATCTGTCTGTAAACAATTGTTGGAAAAATTACTTGTGTCATGCCCAAAGTAGATGTCCTAATCGACTTGCCAAAACTATGCTATGAGACTCGAAATTGAGCTCAGGTGCATCCTGTTTCCATTGATCAAGTTACCAAAGGTGGACAACTTGATTGGTGTCCACCTGTGGTAAATTCAATTGATTGGACATGATTTGGAAAGACACACACCTGTTTTTTTAGTGCATGTCAGAGCAAAAACCAAGCCATGAGGTCGAGGAAATTGTCCGTAGGATTGTGTCGAGGCATAGATCTGGGGAAGGCTACCAAAACATTTCAGCAGCATTGAAGGTCACCAAGAACATAGTGGCCTCCATCATTCTTAAATTGAAGTTTGGAACCACCAACACTCTAGAGCTGGCCACCCGGCTAAACAGAGCCTCTGGGGAGTAAGGCCTTGGTCAGGGAGGTGACTCTGGTCACTCTGACAGACTTCCAGAGTTCCTCTGTGGAAATGGGGGAACCTTACTGAAGGACAACCATCTTTGCAGTACTCCACCAATCAGGCCTTTATGGTAGAGTGGCCAGACGGAAGCCGCTCCTCAGTAAAAGGCACATGACTGCCCGCTTGGAGTTTGCCAAAAGGCACCCAAAGACTCTCAGACCATGAGAAACAAGATTCTCTGGTCTGATGAAACCAATATTGAACTCTTTGGACTAATTGCCAAGCAGCATCATGCTGCATCATGCAGCATCATGCTGTGGGGATGTTTTTCAGCGGCAGGGAATGGGAGACTAGTCAGGATCGAGGCAAAGATGAACGGAGCAAAGTACAGAGAGATCCTTGATGAAAACCTGCTCCAGAGCGCTCAGGACCTCAGACTGGGGTGAAGGTTCACCTTCCAACAGGACAATGACCCTAAACACACAGCCTAGACAATGCAGGACATGTCTCTGAATGTCCTTGAGTGGCCCAGCCAGAGCCCGGACTTGAACTCGATCGAACGTCTCTGGAGAGACCTGAAAATAGCTGTGCAGCAACACTCCCCATCCAACCTGACAGAGCTTGAGGGGATCTGCAGAGATGAATGGGAGAAACTCCCCAAATACAGGTGTGCCAAGGTAGCAGTATCATACCCAAGGAGACTCGAGGCTGTAATCGCTGCCGAAGGTCTGAATACTTAAATGTGAGGAGGGGGGGTATATACTTTTATATACATTATGGGGTATTGTGTGTAGATTGATAAGGGAAAAAACTATTTAATCAATTTTAGAATAAGACTGTAACGTAACAAAATGTGGTAAAGTCAAGGGGTCTGAATACTTTCCGAATGCACTGTATATATTAACAATTATGTCCCCCTCACTTCTAAAACCAAAGTTGCGCCCCTGGTTGACAACTGTGTGGAGTTTGTAGTTTGTGACAGCAACAATATGACTTTATTACAGTATTATAGACACTATGTCCTGGATTTCCTACGATCTTCTATGTAGAAGAACCCATTACGTCCTAACGACTCTTGTGTAGCTTGTGTGTGTCATAGAGCAAAACATGTGCATGGTCATGAGAGTCTCAGCTTTTCATAGCTTAAATAGTTTGTAGCTCAAACCATTCAGACTCTACAGGTGTTTGGGTTGGCTGGGGGCAGTATATCCAAAGCATGAAGAATGTGTTCTTACTACTACAAATGCAAATGACTGCATCAATGTCATCTTATAGGAAAGTAACAACCTGTGAAATCCTCTCATAACTATTGCCCTTATGTATCTGTAATGATTGGCCAAAGGTTGTTTAGAATGAGAGATCAGTTGGGCAAAGTGCAATGGGACCTATGCCATTACAGAAGCTGTGTTTTGAGAAATGCAGAGAGATAAGACAGTGGAACATTATGTGGAACATCCAGAGATCCTCGGTGGTTGTGAGGTGCCATCAACCGATACAAAAATTGTGAAATACTTAAGACTGTGTTTACATTTTCATTTGACTGAACTCATTTTGGAAACTGAACTGAACTCATTGGTCAAATAGACACCGCCATAAACATAGTCACAATCAAAGCAACAACAAAAAAGGACAGGCAGACATCTTTCTTCAGGGCACAGAAAAATGTATTGTGATCGAACAAAGAAAGTGGGCTGTCTACAATTATTTCTAAAAAGTCATTATAACCGTGGGTACTTCCAAGGGGTGGCAGGTAGCCTAGTGGTTAGAGAGTTAGGCCAGTAACCGAAAGGTTGCTGGATTGAATCCCCGACCTGACAAGGTAAAAATCTGTCCTTCTGCCCCTGAACAAGGCAGTTAACCCACTGTTCCCCAGTAGGATGTCATTGTAAATAAGAATTTGTTCTTAACTGACTTGCCTAGTTAAATAAAGGTAAAAAATAAAATAAAACTCACTCCACTTTCCAGCAGTCTGCTTGACGAGGTTCAGTGCCTGACAAGGAGAGAATGTCATTCCAGGCTGCTATTCCATCCACCCATAAGGTAGGCTAAAATCCTCTGGGCTAATGACTAACTGTGTCAACATCCCTTCTACAAAAGAAGGAAATATTCTTCAACACACATTCATAGTGGCGTCATGCCCATAAGGGACACAAAGGCACGTGCCTTCGTTTTTCAGATGTTAAATTAATTACTAAACTTAATTTTTTATCCCACGTTTTATAATAATTATTTATAAAAATATCTGTCAGTGGTATTTTGGGGAGGGGAAACACTGACTGGACCAGGAGCACTGATTGAAAGAGTACCCCCTCCCCTTTTCTCCCTAGTAAGTGGTTCCTTCCAAGGTGCACCACAGAGAAAAAAGATGCCTGGGCAGGATGTTAGATACTCTAGTGTGTTCAGTATCATCAGTGAACGAGGCAAAAGAGTCTACAGTGACACACACACAGTTTGATTCATTTTAGCTGCCGGTGATGAGCAGGAGGTATGTTTATAAATTCATTTGATCAAGCTCTGTAGAATATTGATTTCTTTCTTGATTAAAAAATAAAACAAAAAGTTTTGTTTTTGCTCTGTAATATTAGCTACCTAGCAATTTGATGAAGTTGGCTTTAGCTAGCTAGCTAGAAACTGTAAGTTCCCAATCTCCCAACCTCCCAACTTCATAACAAGCTATCAAGCCATTTCAGGCTATCAATCAAGTTAGACTACCCCTCTCCCCCTTCCCCCAATCTTCACATACTTCGTGCCCCTTCTAAAATAATGGGTGCATCACGCCCCTGCACTTACAGTTGAAGTCGGAAGTTTACATACACTTAGATTGGGGTCATTAAAACTAGTTTTTCAACCACTCCACAAATTTCTTGTTAACAAACTATAGATTTGGCAAGTCGGTTAGGACATCTACTTTGGGCATGACACAAGTCATTTTTCCAACAATTGTTTACAGACAGATTATTTCACTTATAATTTACTGTATCACAATTCCAGTGGGTCAGAAGTTTACATACACTAAGTTGACTGTGCCTTTAAACAGCTTGGAAAATTCCAGAAAATGATTTCATGGCTTTAAAAGCTTATGGTAGGCTAATTTACATCATTTGAGTCAATTGGAGGTGTACTTATTTCAAGGCCTACCTTCAAACTCAGTGCCTCTTTGCTTGACATCATGGGAAAATCAAAAGAAATCAGCCAAGACCTCAGATTTTTTTTTTTAGACCTCCACAAGTCTGGTTCATCCTTGGGAGCAATTTCCAAATGCCTGAAGGTACCACGTTCATCTGTACAAACAATAGTACGCAAGTATAAACACCAAGGGACCTGGCGTTCTGTCTCCTATAAATTAACATACTTTAGTGAGAAAAGCTCAAATCAATTCCAGAACAACAGCAAAGGACCTTGTAAAAGATGCTGGAGGAAACAGGTACAAAAGCATCTATATCCACAGTAAAACGAGCCCCTTATCGACATAACCTGAAAGGCCGCTCAGTAAGGAAGAAGCCACTGCTCCAAAACCGCCATAAAAAAGCCAGACTATGGTTTGTAACTGCACATGGCGACAAAGATGGTACTTTTTGGAGAAATGTCCTCTGGTCTGATGAAACAAAAATTGTGGGGATGCTTTGCTGATGGAGGGACTGGTGCACTTCACAAAATAGATGGCATCATGAGGCAGGAAAATGATGTGGATATATTGAAGCAACATCTCAAAACATCAGTCAGGAAGTTAAAGCTTGGTCGCAAATGGGTCTTCCAAATGGACAATGACCCCAAGCGTACTTCCAAAGTTGTGGCAAAATTGCTTAAGGACAACAAAGTCAAGTTTTGGATTGGCCATCACAATCCCATGACCTCAATCCCATACAAAATTTGTGGGCAGAACTGAAAAACGTGTGCAAGCAAGGAGGCCTACAAACCTGACTCAGATACACCAGCTCTGTCAGGAGGAATGGGCCCAAATTCACCTAACTTATTGTGGGAAGCTTGTGGAAGGCTACCCGAAACGTTTGACCCAAGTTAAACAATTTAAAGGCAGTGCTACCAAATACTAATTGAGTGTATGTAAACTTCTGACACACTGGGAATGTGATGAAAGAAATAAAAGCTGAAATAAATCATTCTCTGTACTATTATTCTGACATTTCACATTCTTAAAATAAAGTGGTGATCCTAACTGACCTAAAACAGGGAATTTTTACTAGGATTAAATGTCAGGAATTGTGAAAAACTGAGTTCTTCAATAAATGTATTTGGCTAAGGTGTATGTAAACTTCCGACTTCAGCTGTACATACACATATGGTGAAGTAGGCCAAGTGCTGCAGAAAAGCATAAACTGACACTTTTAGATATGACTAGGGTTGCAAAGCTACCGCTAATTTACCAAAGTTACCGGAATCTTCTGTAATTTTGGTAATTAACAGGTAATCTATGACAATCGATGGTAACTTTAATAATTTATAATTGAATAACTTGAAAAACATGTATTTATATATAGTATAATTTTTTTTTATATATGTGTCAATAATGTCCATTAGTTTCTATATGGTTCAAGATAAAATAGCTTAATTAATGAAAAAAGCCTCTAATCAACATTGGCAACTCTTCGAACTATTGACTTTTTCACAATTGCCTTCAGTTTGGCGGCAAACACATTCACAACAAAGACATATTGACATAGTAAAATAAAGAAAAGTAAGGAAAAAAATATAAAGGATATTTCATGCTGATAACCTCATTTTAAACACCAATGGTATACACTAAGTCGATGGTTTATATTTAGGATAATTGTTTCTAGCTTTGTCATTCTATATTATATTTTAATTTTAAAATCACATTATTTGATTATTTTATACATTTTACTTGTGATAAGGTCACACAGAGAGCTAAAGATAATTACAGACACCTGTCATAATCTGAAATACCCCAAAAGGCCACTAGATCTGATAATAATTCCCCCCCAAAAATTCTAAATTACAGAAATTCTGGTAGTTAACTGGTAAACTTAAGAAGTTTCCAGTAATATCCCCCCCTTTGCAACCCTAGATCTGACTGAAACCCTGGCAATCCAGCGTGTGTGTGGGTTTCAGTCAGATCTAACTGCAGCATTTGGCCTCCCTCACCATGTCTGTGGCCCTCCAGGGTAACAACCTGACAGTGCAGCGGTGCAAAGTTTTCTTCCTTTCCCTTTTATCTACTTTGAATTTTACTGCCCTGAGAATAGAAAAAGAGCCATCAATGTCATTTAAACACCTGACATCATCTTAATACATAAAAGAAAAGTGTGCACACACACTAATTCACCACATGAAAACTGGAAATCTGTCAATACCTGTATAGCAGACAGGCGCAAAAAGGGGTCCAACATCGCATTCATTCCTTCGCTCTCAACTCAAACCAGCCCACCTGTTTGAAGGAGCCCCAAAACTCATGAGACACATCGGGCTGAGAGAAAGCGGGCAAAGAAGATAAGTAGGTGAGTTCGTATCAATTAATACCAATAAAGACCTTAAGTGACAACACAGAGAGGCATTAGGCCCAACAAAGCGCGGCAGCTTTGTTCCTGCGAAGCGCCAGCTGCCGGTGCGCAGGCCCAGAGGACTGCCGGGTAGCCGTCGGTTCTGCTCCAGCGGCGCGCTGGGCCAGGATGGGCGGCTGCGGTATGGCGCGCACGGGCCGGGCCAGCTCCCCCCGTGCGAGTGCAGTATTAATGAGGCGACAGCATGGCCCTGCTTCCGTATTCATTAGGCATCTGGGCCAGCAGATGTGAAGTGCCGCCTCAAGACGAATAAAAAATGACTTCCCATCTGGACTCCCTAAACTGGAAAAGACAAGAGCAGTTCTCTCTCTTTTTCACTTTCTCTCTCATGGTGGCTTTCTCTCTCCCTATTAATCTCTCTCTCTATCTCTCTCTCTCTCTCTCTCTCTCTCTCTCTCTCTCTCTCAACGGTTAGGTTCTTTAAATTAGCTAAAATAGGGAACCTTGTCGAAGTGCTGAATGCTATCTTGTATCAGCCACTGATGAAGTGATTGAGGTGGTGATTGTGAAAGATAAGGGGTTAGTTTTATCTCTGTAATATATTCAAGTAGCCTTAGAGACCATCTTAGTTATGGTTCCCAGCTTCAACTCAGGTCACAGCACATAATTTGATTGATCATTTCAATTGACCATGTTGACTGTCTATGATGCAAGACCATTTAGAGGGCAATTATTCAAGCTTGAATAAAACAAATCTCAAATCAAACACCTCTGATCAACATACTGTATATGGATAGGTGATTCAAATCTTCTGAGTATGTCAAATTCATCTCTTTGAAATAAAGATTTGGTTACTATAATATCCCACACAAATTCCAAAGCACAGAGTAAGCTAAGCCTAAAGACCCAGCCAAGGTTTTACAATTCCTGTGAACTTGACCTATTCTGATATGAAAATGATCATGTTACCGGTTGGTTCTCCCTCCTCTTTCCTCTAGCACATTTAAGGCTTCAATTAAAAGGCTCATTTCCCCTCATCTGCTTCTTTGCTGATTTTATCTGCTGAGTCCAAATGACCAGGCTAGCGTTCAGACACCAGGTTGTCCTCTGATCCCTGGCTCCCTCCTAAAATACTGTGAAGGTCAACAGGCAAAAAGATGCAGTATCCTCCTCCCCTGTGCTTCACTGCCCTCCACCTCACTGCCTCCCAGCCCAATGTAAAGGCCCATTACCTGAAGTCCATTAAAACCATGGTTGCTACCCACTATCACTTCTATAACTTCCTTTCCCCATCTCCTTACCTCCTAGACCACTCATTTGGAAGTACATGACAGGTGGGAGTGATATGGTCTCAACCTATCCACAGGCATTTAACGGTATGTAGGCTACGTTGCAAAATGACTTATTGAGCAAGTTTGTACAAACTACGAGATTTCAGTTGACAAAGTAATTGCTGTCTTTTTCCTCTGTTCTAATGTGGGCACTGCTGCTAATCAATAAAGCTGTCCATTTACAGTTTACAATGGAGCCCTGCAACAATTGACTGAGAGGAAATGTTGTATTATTGTCACTGGTCATTGTTCTTTCACCTCAAATGACACCAAATATATTCTATATCCCCAGAGATCGAAAGCCTCTGTAAAAGAAAGACCGGAAAATAGGAGAAAAAACCCCGTAAATAATCATATTCAAAAACAAAAGTCAGGTTTATAGTGGGGAGTGATTATTGTTCAAGTTTGAGGAGCCCCGACCAAGTGTGTGTGTCTAAGAAATATGGACCCTGAAGGCAATTTGTTTCACTCAGCCAGATTTTGTTGCCTCTCTGGGTGGTAGGCGTCTTTAGCTCAGCGCTTTGCGCCCGTATCATCCGTTTTAGATGTAGAGTAATGAGCACTCCACTGTGGCCAGGCCTTCAAGAAATGGCGAAACTAAGGTAGGCAGAGACATCATGATTACCCGCAGCTCGCAGATCAGGCCTGCCAAAGCATGTCACTAATAGTTTGTGAAAGCAGGTTCAGCGGACAGCCCTCGTTCGATCGGGCTAGTTCATAGCATCACGTACACTCGTGATGATGGACTGTGATTGTATTAACCTGTGTAGATTCTGCAGAGTCTGACGGAACCATGGGAAGTTAAACGACAGTAAAATATTATGCAAATGTATTCATGGTATTGGCAAAGTCATGCGGTACGATCATTTAGTGAAAGTCAACATAATGTGGATTATGTACCTCATTTAAACAGGACCTGCTTTTAACAATGGTCTTTTATTTGAGGAGGAGGAGGACAGAAATGAATCCCTCCACTTCCTTTTACTATAACACTAGAGTGGCCGCGCTGTATATCACTGATTATTAGGGGAGGATAGCCCACCTGATGCCTGTAGCTGGTCAAGCTTAGAAGGGCTTCAGGCCAAGAAAGGCAGGCAAGATGACAGTGATTTGAACAAGATATGAGCAACAGGAAACTTTGTGAGGGAAACCGAGGGAAGAAGAAAAAGATTTATCTGGATATTTTCGACCACTCTTGATAGAGACAGGCACCATTCTGGGCAAATGAGATCTGTCACATATTTTACGCGGCCGCGCTCTCATTAAAGACGGAAGGCGCTCGCCGCGGTAATTGTTTTAATTTATTTGTTTATGGCGAAGACAGAGGGGACGGGCACATGGCACTTGCTTTTTTTATTGGGAACATATGGAACACATTTATCACCATTTGCAGCGATCGGCCTAAATGATTTTATTAACTAATTTGTAACTTTACACTTTTTTAATCAAACACATGCTGCGCACCGCAATGTTCTGTTAATGCTCCTGGGCTTTGTAAAGGGAGCAGCCGCAGCCAAAGGGAAATAAAAAAAAATAGGAAAGGAAAAAGAAATCGGAGGAAATTAAAATGCAGAGCAGGGTTTTGGGGTTGGTGGGGAGGGAGGGAGGGAGAGAGAGGGAGAGGGCACGTCACCCCCGAGGCATTACCGTTAGCATCAGCGGTTTTAATGTATGGCAGTGATGATGAAGATTATTATGGGGCTGCGCTACAGGGCTAGCACTGGGCCCGAAGGTATTTAGGATGCCATAGAGAACAGTTGTTTACCTGAGCTAAGTGAAGCGGCAAAGGCTTTTCTGCTGTAGCGAACACACTTTTGTTCTCTCCCTAGGACCACTGCTTTGGCCCCTGCCTCATTGCTTGGATAATATGTGGTCTTCAGGGACTCTTGGCTACTGTGGTAACTTATGTTGGGAGTTGAAGTAATGCTATTTGGGCCAATACACCCATGGCACAGGCAATACTAATAGTTTTAAGTCTTGGAGTGAAATGAACAGGGCCCTAGAGGTTGTAATCAGGAGCGCCAGTTAAAGTAACCATACATAACGTAGCCTTTTATTGATTGTGTACAGTAATAATGTAGTAATTGAAATGGTTCAGCTGCAAGAGTAATAAAGTTAATTGGCAAAGCTCCTAACAATGTATGCATGATTACAGTCATGTTAGCAAGTTTGTACTGTAGAACAATTCCTCCAATGTGCAACATCATGTTATATCCTATCGAAACTACTTAATAGCCTACAGCAGTGTACTGTAATGTTATGATTTGGGGACATGGTATTCATAGTTCAGCCCAATCAGTAGAGCTTCATACAGTACATTGCTTAACCCTCACAAATGAGATAGAATGTGACTGCATGAAATAGACCAGCAGGCCTATCTTTCAACAGCTACATAAGGAATGAGTCTCTCACCACAACCACACTATATATTTAAGCTATCGGCCTGTCTGTCCACAGAGCAGCACGTCTGCTGTTCTTCGATTTGTTACATTAGTCATTATTCAGAAGTAAAAAATGCATCAAACATCAAGGCTGTCATCTAAAGTATCGGACAATGAATCTTGATTGAGTGTTGGAGAGGAATATGAGGAATGACAGAGATGTTAGAGGCAGCAGTGGACTGGACAGTAGAAGTATCAGCCCCCAGGCCCCGCCATTCCAGAAATATTATCTGGTCTCTTGGTGCACAACTTTCATATCGGCTGTTGAAAACAAATATTTGTTCCCCTCACCATTGAATCCAGATACCCTTTGAAAGCACCCTTCAAAGATGCCCTTTGAAAACAAGGAAAGATCAGCCTGAAAGACTGTCATGGACAGAACAAGCCAAAACCTCCACCAGTGACAAACTGCTAGTGTGACATGCCAACAGGTCCATTATCATAGAGGCAAAGTCAAGGCCTCCCATTGGGCCTTCCCATCCCAACCCCCTCATTCTCTCTCTCCTTCCCTCCTGATCTCTCAGTGTTTACAACAGTAATAACAAAGGGGTGTACATGCAGACAGGGGCACGAGGGTAAAGTCATTCCCAATGATGTCAGCTGTCAAGTCCATGGAAGCTTGACCAGGGGCGATGCCGCACACTCAGCTTCACTTTGTTTCACAATTAACGTCCCGGCTTGGCAGGACAGGGCGAGGGGGCGAGATGGTTGTTGTTGCTACCAAGGGGTAATTGAGCCCCATTTGTAGATCGACAGCTGGACAGAATTCACTGGTGCAATTTGGACACGAGTCGAACGGGGGAAGATGCTACATCTTCTATTAAAATTTGATCTCTGGTCCCGCAGAGGTTTTTTCTCCGGCCTTAGTTTGATGTCCCCCTCTTTAGGGTCTCAAAGGGATACTTCGTGATTTTGGCAATGAGGCCCTTTATCTACTTCCCCAGAGTCAGATGAACTCGTAGATACCATTTTTATGTCTCTGTGTCCAGTAGGAAGGAAGTTAGAGGTAGTTTTGCGAGCTAATGCTAACTAGTGTTAGCGCAATGACTGGAAGTCTATGGTCATCTACTAGCATGTCACCCTGCTTACTTGGGCGTCTCTGCGGTGGTATAGGTTATTTACACTGGCAGCTGGCACCCCATTTTACAATGCACTTGTTTGTGTCCAGATGCTCGTGGCTGGGTAGCGTTGAGACACTGAGAAACTGTCAGCCGTTTTGGTTTATTGGAGAGATCCTCCAAACAGGCTGCGACACAGCAAAGGAGTTAACACAAAAGGTGATTGGAATGGCTGTGGAAGTGCAAAATCACAGCAACAGCCTGTTTGTGTGTATTATTTAGAATGGGCAGATGACAGAAAGGGCTGAATTACATGCTTGATTTTGCCATTTAGCGTCTTGAGAAAACTGCTTGTCACAGTCTGTCCATTTACAGCACAGTGACTACAGATGTGATTCACAGGACATAAAACCACAGATGGGGTGCTCAAAGGAAAGACCTTACTTATGCAGTACCATTCAAAAGTTTGGGCATACCTACTCATTCAAGGGTTTTTGTTTATTTTTACTATTTTCTACATTGCAGAATAATAGTGAAGACATCAACACTATGAAATAACACATATGGAATCATGTAGTACCCAAAAAAGTGTTAAACAAGTCAAAATATATTTACTGGCTTAATGATAGCTTTGCACTCTCTTGGCATACTCTCAACCAGCTTCATGAGGTAGTCACCTGGAATGCATTTCAATTAACAGGTGTGCCTTGTTAAAAGTATATTTGTGGAATTTCTTTCCTTCTTAATGCGTTTGAGCCAATCAGTTGTGTTCTGACAAGGTAGGGGTGGTATACAGAAGCCCTAATAACCAAGTCCACATTATGGCAAGAACAGCTCAAATAAGCAAAGAGAAACGACAGTCCATCATTACTTTAAGATATGAAGGTCGCTATGATGAAACTGGCTCTCATGAGGACCGCCACGGGAAAGGAAGACCCAGAGTTACCTTTGCTGCAGAGGAAGCATGGAGGAGGAGGTGCTATGGTGTGGTGGTGCTTTGCTGGTGACATTGTCAGTGATTTATTTAGAATTCAAGGCACACTTAACGAGCATGGCTACCCCAGCATTCTGCAGTGATACGCCATCCCGTCTGGTTCGTGCTTAGTGGGAATATATTTGTTTTTCAACAGGACAATAACCCTAAACACACCTCCAGGCTGTGTAAGGGCTAGTTGACCAAGAAGGACAGTGATGGAGTGCTGCATCAGATGACCTGGCCTCCACAATCACCCAACCTCAACCCAATTGAGATGGTTTGGGATGAGTTGGACCGCAGAGTGAAAGAATAGCAGCCAACAAGTGCTAATCACATGTGGGAACTCCTTCAAGACTGTTGGAAAAGCATTACAGGTTACTACCTCATGAAACTGGTTGAGAGAATGCCAAGAGTGTGCAAAGCTGTCATCAAGGCAAAGGGTGGCTACTTTGAAGAATCTCAAATCTCAAATATATTTTGATTTGTTTAACACTATTTTGGTTACTACATGGTTGCATATGTTTTTTCATAATTTAGATGTCTTCATTATTATTCTACAATGTAGAAAATAGTACAAATAAAGAAAACCCTGGAATAAGTAGGTGTGTCCAAACTTTGGACTGGTACTGTATGTCACTACATTTAGAAGTATCAATATATCATCACTTCACCTCACATCAGAGAAGAAAGTACTGTACACTCTTAGAAAGAAAGGTGCTATCTAGAACCTAAAAGGGTTCTTCTGCTGCCTATAGGAGAACCCTTTGAAAGACCCTTATTGGTTTCAGGTAGAACCCTTTTGGTTCCAGGTAAACACCATTTTGGGTTCGGGTTCCATGTAGAACCCTTTCCACAGATGGCTCTACATGGAATCCAAAAAGGGTTCTACCTGGAACCAAAAAGGGTTATCCTATGGGGACAGCCGAAAAACCCTTTTGGAACCCTTTTTCTAAGAGTGTAGATCCACCAGCTCTTACAGAGCGAGTGCTCTATAGCAGGTCTCTATAGGATATGGTAACTGACAAAAAAAGCAAAGTTGGCAAGAACTAATACATTAGTGATGCTGACCCCTGCAGTGTACTGCATCGAAGGAATACTGCACCGGAGGAGTACTGCACCTAAATGAGTACTACACCAAAGGAGTACAACACCAAAGGAGTGTTGCATCGAAGGAGTACTGCACCGAAGGAGTATCGCATCGAATGGGGTACTGCACCGACGGAGTACTGCACCAACGGAGTACTGCATGGAAAGAGTACTGCAGCGAAGAAGGCTTCATACTGTAATTCTTGTTTTATCATGTTGTAATTCTTTTTAAAACCATGACTTTGTACTATATCAGTCTCTATTAGTCTCTATTACGTAAGAAATATGGCTATTGTAATGACATTCTACAGCAATATCGCCATATAATTTTACTACCATGAACTACTTCAACAACATATAACCTACACTACTGCTACTAATATTATAATAATAATAATAATAATTATTATTATTATTATTATTATTATTATTATTATTATTATTATTCTACCACATATTAATGTTAGGAACATGGTGTCTGTGTCTCCTACTCTCCCCCGTGACACCTGGACACGCTGTACTGATGAGAGGGCCCATGTGTTAATTAAAGTCCCATCTGTACGGCCACTGACGTCTTCGCACCCCGGGACACTGGGGACGGTGAGGTGCACAGAACAACAGCCTCTTCTATCTCAACTTCTTCTCTGCTCAGAGTACTCAGAGTATTCCACGGTTAAAGATAGCAGGCCTGCAGCAAAAAAGAAGGGAAAGTTATTTCTTGTTGGAAGAAGTTGAATACACAGGCTTGTTTTCAGAAGACATACATTATTCTGACAAATGGTCTGCAGTGGACATTATATTTCTGTATTTATCCGATGCTTAGTAGTCTGATATTATATTCTGACCTGTTCCAAAAGATAAACAGCAGAATTTGTGATCTTGCATGTGCTATGTAATGGAACACAGTGAAGCCTTTGTTAAAAACATGCAGGAAAGGGACATTACTGAACGTCACAAAGCTGGGTTCTGGAAGGAAATTATCCATGTTACACAGACTATTTTGAGAAGTGAATATTTCCATAATCTGCCAAAAATCTGAGCCAAAGTAATTGATGTTTCTTCATAATGGATTACTGTTATTTGGAAGAAGGTTGTGCTCTGTTGTAAACCATTCTCACATATTTTTGGACAAGGGCCGTTACTAGCAAGACAGCCTCCTATTGTACTGGAAGATCTATGGCTCCAGGCATGAGAACCCATTTGGTTGAGGTTGATTGTGCAATCTCATATTTTGATTTGGAATGGCGTTGGGTAAGTGCCAAGTTAAACTCAAATGGTGGGTTTTAGTTAAAATCATCATATATTTATGCTGCCCATGTAAATCACAAGGAATGTTCCATACTAATCCATACCGCTCACAGCTGTATGCAAATGATTTAAGGAACACATCATCGTGTTCCTCGGACGTCCTCCAATTTAAAAACACTCCATTTGCCTCAGGTAGTCTGCGCTCACACAGGAGAAAGGTGTGGGAAACGCGCCTAGAACAAACTTCGAGATCAATGCAACAATGGTTGAGCAGGTTTCTGCTGGGTCACAAAGTTTTCTGCAGAACTCGGCAACACCATTCAAACAATACAATGGCGAGAAATGGAGATGAACTGACCTGCGTTGGGAAAGATGGTTCACATCTTCTGTGGTTCTTCAACCATCTGTTTCCTATTCATTTCTCTCATACCGCCTTCTCTTTAAATGGCTGTATTAATCGTTTTTTCATATGGTTTGAATTTGAAAACCTACAAAATGACTTAGTGGTTGCCATGGCGGCGCTCTCTCCAGGGGGGGTCAGGGGTTGAAACACATGTCAGGTTTGTGTCGGCCCAGATGGAGGGCTGAAATACTTCCTCCACTTCCTCTCACTCTCCCAGGAGTTCTGTCCCACTCCCACACTAGAGAAACAGAAGGGATAGGCCCACATGGGAAATACCATTACAAATCTTTACATTAGGGAGTGCTGTGTGTGCGTGTGTGTGTGTGTCTGCATGTGTGTGTGTATCTGTGTGTGTGCACACGCGTGTGTGTGTGTGAGTACAATATGTGTGTCAAAGTAAATTTACAACTGTGCAAAAAGTAAGCAGAGTTGGCATATGAACCTTATACTCTCCCTCCTTTTTTTGAGAACTTCCCAACTTCCCAGTAATAAGCTCTTTAGCAGAACCTCAATGTTCTGCTCCACTCTTCCAAGAGAAAATACTTGAACACGCTGATAGATTGTGACATGGTCAATCAGCTAATGATTCCATTATGAATGTGTCTCACATATCAGATATGGAAAGGCAGCAGTAGGCTACAGGCTGGATGCCATGTCTGTGAAGGCTCACCATTTGAGAGGTACATGTAAGCAGGCCACTCTTATAGACCAAACTTTGCACAGGTTGTTGTACTAATATAGATGTTTATCATCCTCAATGGGGCGCATGTGAAGTTAAGCAAGCAGATTACTTTAATATTTAATATATCTCCTGGGATTTCTACGGGGTAATCGCTGCCTCCCAATCATTTGTTTTGCCACACTGATGCGTCGTTTATTTCTCACGTCTATCCATAAATTAATATTTGCAAAATTGAGGCTGGAATGACGGAAAATTGTAGTAAGCATACATTACAACCATATTTTATTTGATCAGTATTGGTGGTACTTACAGTATAATGTATAAAGTGCTTATAAAATGAAACTTAAACTGCCAAACAGAGAACTCTTCATAGATGTGTGCTTAGTTTTTCATCTTATTCAATTTTGTATATTTTTTTACATCAAGACACTGCCAGGGGAAATGGTAAACTACTGTAAATCAAAACAACATAAAAAATGAAACGCCAATTCAATAAATCCTATCCATACTTGAACTGAAGTTGAGGAAGAGGCTTCAGTTGGGCATCCCTAGTGGATCTCTGGCTCTTCTCCATTAACTGAGTATTCAGCCTTTGAGTGAAAGATGTGGATCATTTCATTTATTTATTTTGTATTTAACCTTTATTTAACCAGGAAAAGACCCTTGAAGTTAAAACCAAAAGGGGGACCTGATAAGACGTCAGCAG
This sequence comes from Brachymystax lenok tsinlingensis, assembly GCA_030435695.1. Lineage (NCBI taxonomy): Eukaryota > Metazoa > Chordata > Actinopteri > Salmoniformes > Salmonidae > Brachymystax > Brachymystax lenok. The sequence continues at coordinate 26,743,418 of CM059789.1, read as the reverse complement.
AAAGTAGTCAGTGTGTACCCATAACAATACCCTACATAAAAAATGTACTATTTTAACAGATAAACAAATGAGACACGCTCAGCAAAACCTCAGTGCTGCCATCTTGGTTACACCCCACATATTTAATGTTAGTCTGGGGACAGAGACACTGGGTATTACGTTTTTAGGTATGTACGTGCTTATAGTTAACCTCTGACCTGTTAAGTGTGTATAGTGTACATTACCTGTTCTGTAGAGTGTGATGCCAATGATGCAAAGCCTCATTACACTTCGATTCACACGCAGGTTGAACAGGCTCTGAGTCAAAGTTGGGAGGATTATGTATTTTAGATGTGGGTTGACCCACTGGGACCTTATGGAAGAATTCCTGCCTTCCTGCTAATGGAGCCCTCTTGATGTGTACTGCCCCCCAACGCAACCTAAACAAACCACCAACCACAAGAACCCAAGGTACATATGAATTGATTAGATCATTAGTAGCTAAACACAAACTAATGTAGTCTTTATATTCTATAGTTTTTCTGGGCATTCAGGCATTCAGCTCAAACTGAAAGAAGTTGTACGTGGTGCTTGTAGCTTTTTGGCAACTCTACCTCATTCACATTCTGTTCGAATCATACCAAACGTGTCTGCCCAGGGGCCTTGCCTTCAAACTCTACAGCACGAGGTTTGGCCTACAGAGGCTCACCTCTCTGCAAACAAACAAACGCCTCCCCGGCTCTCCGTGAGCACCATAAAGCTCTTTGTGGTGCTGGGCAGGGATTTACCGCCAGCTCCAGCCTGGGCTCTGACGCGAGCCTCCCATTTACATACGGGCTCTCTCCTCTCCTCATCCTTGGCCCCTGCGATGTTCAATATTTCAGATGATGCGACGGGGAATCGGGCTAATTACCGCCCAACAATCCCTGTGACGGCCTGACCTGCGCTTGTAGGAAGGGTACATTTCCATGTAGCGCCACTATGCAAATGAGAGCCTTCTCTCTCTTTTCCACCCTCTCTCTTTTTCTCTCTCGGCTTTATCAAAAAATGATGACCCCCGGCTAATTATTAGCGAGCAGGCCTCTCGCCGGGGGACAAGCCATTGTTCTTTCTGTGGTTTTCACATTAAAGATGGATGTTGACGGCAGAGTGTAGGAGGAGAGGAGTGAGCACGATGCTGAAAGACAGACAGGGGCACTCTCACGTCCACGGGGGGGGGGCACAGAATCCTCTCAAAGAGGGCGAGCCAGAGGAGAGACGAGAGGGCAGATACGACTTAGATATAGACCCGGAGTCCTTGTCTCGCATCTTGCCTTGAGTATTCAGTGCATACATTAGTATTATCCTAGGGCATCTAGGATAAGCACTGCAGTATCCTTTACGAGAGTGTTGGGTTTCAGCGAGGCAATTCAGGACAAGTGTCTAGCTCCAGGGCACAACAACAGTGAGACCCACCAGGGAAATAGACTTGTGAACTCGTTCACCACCCGTCCATTTCCTTAATCATAATATCACATTTCTGTGTGCGTATCACTTACCCCGCGATTGAAGCGAAAAAGGTAAAAAATGATAAAGTTTGCAGATGCTAAACGCCATTTACACGGGGATAACAAAGTGAGGTTAACGTTAGCTTACAGCTGTGGAATATTGAACATAATATACACAATGCCTGTAAGGGAAGTTGCTAAAAGCTCGTTTGGAAAACCGCAAACAAAGAAAGGGGCTGGGAACAATACGGTGGGTTTTCAGTGCAAGCTAAGGCTCCATCTGTTCCCCTGTAATGACCTTTCCTCCCATACTTTAATTAAGGGGCCCCTTTAATTGTCATATACACAGATGAATGGTATCACTCGCAGATGCCTAGTCACCATGTTCACAAAATGCTCTGAAGAAATAACGCAACCAGGTAGACATTTAGGTGGTCAGTCCAGCCAGCATATTTACGTGGGAGGAAACAAGGGAAGGGAAAATAAAGAGAGAAAAAGAAAGAGAGAACCAAACGTCAAGGTCACAGGGTCTTTCACAGGTTGAGAGAAGAGGCCGCGGAGCGTGAAGTCTTAATTTATGCTGATCGGATTCCAGTTGTCTCTCTCAAGGCTGGTCATGTGCCTCAACAGGGACCCCGAAGAGCAAATACAATCAAAATAATTGCGCCTGAAACCAAGGGTCGGCATTAGCAATGGAATGCGCCTCCCAGATTATTTACATGCTCATTAATAATAAATGGGATATATTGGCATGAAATTCAAAAGGCTTTACGAGAGCACTCTGACACTTGAGGAGTATATTCTGTGTTGTTAAAAAACACTCTGGGAGTGAAGTCTGCACTAAGCAACCTGGTGTGATCACAATGGCAATTATTTTCAAGCTCTGCAGTGGTGGTTGAATATACAATCACTTGAAGAAAGGAAAAACCTTTAAGTTTTTAGGTTTTTTGTTTTAGCAGCAGAGGTTAGAACAAATGGATGCCTTTCGGCGGCAGCCTTCGTCAGCTTTTGGAGAACAATAGACATCAACCATATTTATAGGTGACATCACATTGCAGAATGATACTGTAAATGATACTGTATATACATTAAAACTTCAGGAATATTTCATGGAGCACAGGTTTTTCCTTTCTTCAAGTACAGTGCCTTCAGAACGTTTTCACTCCACTTGAATTTTCCACATTTAGTTGTGTTACTAAGTGGGATTAAAACGGATTACATTTTTCTTTTAAATCTACGATATACACAAAATACTCTGTAATGTCAAAGTTGAAGAAAAATTCTAACATTTGTAAACAATTATGAAAAATAAACACTAATACATCTTGATAGGATAAGTAATGTATTCACCCCCTAGGTCAATACATGTTAGAATTTCCTTTGGCAGCGAATACAGCTGTGAGTCTTTCTGGGTAAGTCTCTAACCTCTCTGGATAGGGTACCTTTTTCAGAATTTCCGCCTGTCTGACGTGCCCAAAGTAAACTGCCTGTTACTGAAGCTAGGATATGCATATAATTGGTAGCATTAGATAGAAAACACTTTGAAGTTTCTAAAACTGTTAAAATAATGTATGTGAGTATGACAGAATTGATATGACAGGCAAAAATCAGAAGAAAATCCAACCGAAAAAAGGAAAAAATAGCTCCCAGGCTCTTCCAATGGAAACCTATTGCTCAAATGTATCTCTGTCTCCCAGATTGCAGTACCTATGGCTTCCATTAGATGTCAACAGTAATTATACAAGGTTTGAGACTTGTTTTTTGAAAAACGAGTAGTTTCCAAAAAATGTAGTTTCCACACCTGGATTGTGCAACATTTGCCCAATATTCTTTTCAAAATTCCTCAAGTTCGGTCAAATTGGTTGTTGATCATTGCTAGACAACCATTTTCCGGTCTTGCCATAGATTTTCAAGCAGATTTAAGTCAAAATTGTAACTTGGCCACATATTCACTGTCATCTTGGTAAGCAACTCCAGTGTAGATTTGGCCTTGTGTTTTAGGTTATTGTCCTGCTGAATGGGGAATTAATCTCCCAGCATCTGGTGGAAAGCAGACTAAACCAGGTTTTCCTCTAGGATTTTGCCTATGATTAGCTCCATTCCCTTTTTTTATCCTGAAAAACTCTCCAGTCCTTACCGATTACGAGCATACCCATAACATGATGCAGCCACCACTATGCTTGAAAATATGGAGAGTGGTACTCTCCAAACATAACACTGTATTCAGGACAAAAAGTGCATTGCTTTGCAAAAAATGTTTCTTTAGTTCCTTGTTGAAAACAGGATGAATGTTTTGGAATATTTTTATTTGGAACAGGCTTCTTTCTTTTCACTCAATGTTCCACTCTTTACAATTTACGTTAACTTATGTAAATTGTAAAGTATTTTGTCTGTAATGTCTTTTTCGTTCTATGTCGGACCCCAGTAAGACTAGCTGTCACCATTGGTGTCAGCTAATGGGGATCCTAACAAATCAAATCAATTAGGTTAATATTGCGGAGTTACTACAATGTTGTTGATCCATCCTCAGTTTTCTCCTATCACAGTCATAAAACTCTGTAATTGTTTTGCAGTCAACATTGGCCTCATGGTGAAACCCCTGAGCAGTTAGGAAGAACGCCTGTATCTTTGTAGTGACTGGGTGTATTGATATACCATCCAAAGTGTAATGAATAACTTTACCCTGCTTTTCTTACATATCTACCAGTAGGTGTCCTTCTTTGTGAGGCATTGGAAAACCTCCCTGGTCTTTGTGGTTGAATGTGTGTTTGAAATTCACTGCTCAAAGCCTCCCGAGTGGCGTAACGGTCTAAAGCACCGCATCGCAGTGTTGCAGCATCACTAAAGCCGGGGGGCTTTACTTGACTAATCGCACTCTAGCGACTCCTTGTGGCGGGCCAGGCACCTGCAGGCTGACTTCAGTCGTCAGTTGAACAGTGTTTCCTCTGACACATTGGTGCAGCTGGCTTCTGGGTTAAGCGAACGGGTCTTAAGAAGTGCGGCTTGGAGGGTCATGTTTCAGAAGACGCATGACTTGACCTTCGCCTCTCCGAGCCTGTTGGGGAGTTGCAGTGATGAGACTGGATCACAATTGGATATCATGAAATTGGGGAGAAAAAGGGGTTAAAAAAAACAACCTTATAGATAATTGTATGTGTGGGGTACAGAGATGAGGTAATCATTTAAAAACCTTATTATTGCACACAGAGTGAATCCAAGCAACTTGTTAAGCAAATGTGTATTCCTGAACTTATCTAGGCTTGCCATAACAAAGGGGTTAAATACTTATTTCACTCAAGACATCTCAGCTTGACATTTTTTATTAATTTGTAAACATTTCTAAAAACTGAATTTCTCTTTGACATGGGGTATTGTGTGTAGGCCAGTAACCAATAATAAAAACTTAATCCATTTTAAATTCAGGCTGTAATACAACAAAATGTGGAAACATTCAAGGGGTGTGAAAACTTTCTCAAGGCACTGTATATTTATATTTTGAACAGGGCACCCAAAGATGTTTTGTTACTACAAACATTTGAGCTGAGCACGCCAATTCCTCTTTCTATGAATATAAAACCTCTCGTTAGTCTTTATACACTTTAAAAATGGGTAAAACATTTTTTTTTCTAATGTGTCATATAAAATACATTTGATTTGTTTTTGCTTTGTATGCTAACTTCCCAGTGGGCAAGGCAGGCAGAACTAGTGGAAATCTGGTTCTAATGACATTGATTAACCAGTATTGGCCACTGGGTTTTGTTGAAACTGGGTTTTAAGCCAACAAAATATTAAAGCTAAATCCAATTAGTCAACAAACTTCTGTTGTCAAGACAATTCACTGCCAATTCTAAAATGACCATGATTATGCCGATTTGATATTATAAAATTGCTTACATTAAATTAAGGTGAGAGGTGCAAATGGCTTGAATTGCTGTTCATAGCCTTTGTTCTAATGCAGTTTGGCATTCCCATAATGCAACTCAAAATCTTCACAGGAACTCAGCAGAGTACTACTTACAGTATGGGTTTCTCCTTGAAACCCTCACAAACCCACCTTGGCAATGACTTAAGTTCAATACATAAACACATATTCAATCAGTACCATGCTCCAGTCTGTTTAATAATCACAGACCAAATGTACATAGATCTGGGTTTCAGCAGAGGAAACAGTGTGGTGACCTTGTGGTTATCTCCTTGACCTAGAGAGTACTCGGACATATCAGACACTCTCAGCTCTTCGGTTTAATAGGAGGCCTTGGTGGAACAGAGACCTTGAGTGACTGATTAATGGACTGGACGGCAGAGCGGCAGTCAGGGGGCCAGATTACAGAAACACTGTCTCTCATCTGGGTACGCCGCCTCCTTCTGTGCCGCCACGCCGCGAACAGAAACATCCAGAAGCTTCCGTGCCAATCCCCCTCTCCCGCGATTCTCCTCTCTACCCTGGAATTCCAGACGTTGGGGAAATTAATGTTCGGATCTAGTGAGGAGGAGGGTAAGGCAAAGCGCTTGCCAAGCCATCTGAGACTGTCTCTCTTTTTTTCTATTTTGTTTGCACCCGTGAAATGCTGCCGGTTCCCAGCCTGGAGTTTTTAGTCTCCCCGTCAAATCCCTGCAGTCTTTATGGATTCTCCAGATCTCATTACAGTCAATGAGGCTGCAAAGACTTTCAGATCAAAGTGAAAGACTTTAGCTCTGCAGGAAGCAAGGGGGCCAAAAAAAACTAGTGGGAACCATCCAGAAAACACAAGTTGGGAATAGGCGATAAATAAACAGCGGTCAACAAAGTTTGCATCAACAACACCTCGCATGCATACGTTCAAAGCATTGTGTTCATCATGAATCCAATGGGCCCTAGTTTTAACATATTCATAATTCAACAGTAGATACTGATTTCCAAGTCTGAGGAGCTTACAGGACAGAATGTGAGGAGCTGAATGTAAGGAACGGGACTCATTGGCCTGACCTTGAATAAATTGGCCAGGGGGAGTGAAAGGCTTGCTAGCATCAATGTGACAGATCTGTGTGTCCTAATGAAAATGAGTGGTTGTTGGTGGGCTAGTTCAGTGGAGTATTGATGAACTCTCAGTAATCGATCAGGCAGTGAGCGTGGCATTATGCTCGACACCACTGTACACTGTATCTGTCACAGAGAAGTGCTGAGCAGTCGCCTTTCGGCCTCTCACTGATTATTTGGGCTCAGAGCAACAATGTGCACTTCCTAAGTAGGATTATTTGTAAATAATGAATTTGATCTGGTTTGGAACTATTTTCCAATTCTAACTACACAGCCACAGCTTCCTGTCATTCGTTCATAAGGAGCCGTCCCAAAAATACCTTGGTAACACTTTTTCTTAGCCTAGATGGTTTGATCTCATTATACCTCCTTCTAAATTCTTTCAGAGTTAAAGAAATCTGTCGAATGTCGTAAAAGCTATGCAAAGCACTTTCTGATTAAGTGTTAGGAACAAAGTGCCAGACATGCTGTAAGTGCATCAATGTGAGCCTTGCCAGACAGGCTATGTGAATGTCAAAAGTTAACTATTATTCCAGATAATTTGTGAGAATCTTTCACCTGAGAGTAATAGTTTAACTTTGGTGTTTTTAACTGTCTTTTCGGAGTCTGGTGGACAGCAATTTGTCATCAAATTGGGAGTATCGTCTCTCTGTCTTCTCATTTCAAACCTGTGACACTAAAAACCTATGAAATGGGACACGACTGAATTAGCCAATCCTAGTTCTTCATTCCTATAGCTGGGAACCATGGTCCATTCACAGGGACGACACAAATGGTAATCCCCTCCATAACAGACAGCAGTGCAATTCACATAATTATACGTAATTAATGATATCAGCAGACTGTAACAGATGGGGGTTTTATTTGTCCATGGGAGAAACTGAAAGCCAAAGGCCTGCACCCAGATCCAATCCAAACATCTGAGTATTGTCCAAGTTCAAGTTGTCCAAGTTCATTTTAGCTGAGAGCAAATACCATAGAGAAGGGAATGTTTAGTATATTGGTAGTAAGGTTTATAGTCATTACCCACATGTGCAAGAAAGAGCTTATTTACATCAGTCAGTTGAGTGGTCAAACGATATCAAGTTTAAAGGGTGATCCACTTCTCACAGTCAGCTGGTGAAACATTGGAGAAGGCTCATGTGGGAGTCATGTTAGGACCATCTGGGGTTTGTGTTGTCCTGGGGCTATACAAGTGGTTAGAACTAACTAGGTGTGTTACATGGAATCCTTCTCCTCATCCCATTATTACAAGCCTTTTGTTTTGCTTCTCTTTTGTTGGGCCCCTGGCTGGCCCCCCTCAGGGGCCCAACAAAGAAAAGAGGAAAGGGGGAGTACTTCTTCAACCACCCACCACCTACCAACCACCAGATCCCTCTCTTCCCCCGCTCCCTTCCATCCCTCAGTCAGATCCCTCTGATTTCTCTCTCCCTCGATCCTTCCATCCAAACCCCCATTGCACTCAGCATCTGCTTGGAGAATGAATAAATGAGAGCCTCTACGGCTCCCTTCCCCTGACTGACAGAGGCCTGTCTTAATTGTAGCTGAAAGCCGGCTTTCTCTCTGCTAATTAGCAGAGCGCGCTGTTAAATGATTTAAAAAGTCGGGGCTTATACAGGCCTGCCTATCATCACTTATTCACGCGTAGCTCGGCACTTTGTGCGAACACGGCACCCGAGGTAAATTAATTTACTCCAATTAGCAGGCCTTGTCAGTGCGCATCACTGTCTCACTTAAGACACACTTTTAAAAAGTAATGGACTTATTTTGTCCTCTGGTTTAGTTACATCCAATTTCCACTGGAGGGGAACGGGGCGAACACAACTGGCCACAGGAAACAGGACGCCCTCTCCCCCCACTCCTTCCCTCCAGGATGCAGCAAGGGTGCACATTTGGATCCTGGCAAAGCCTTGTTCTTAAGGTGGGCGGAAGAATCTCCTCTCTCTTCTCCCCTCTTGTTGTTGTTGTCTCCACAGGAAGTCCACGAAGAGTTCCTAACAAAGGGTGGTCTGGAAACAATGAGGAGTGCATGACACTTTATGGAGCCCATAAACATTCATAAATGCTTGGGTTGGTATGTCACATTACAGTCTATGATAACTTGCACTTTTAGACATAAGCTACATAATTATTCATGAATGTCTGCAGTCTTATCAATCTGCTATACAGTGCTCATCAACGTACTATCTTTGGGATTGACAAGGCACATATTTCGCAGTTTACACCTCAAACTGGGTCTGAATCCAATCCATTTATGTAATGTGATGCTAGCTGTGTCTGCTAATGACATCTGACAGGTAAAGCCAAGTTACATTCAACCTGTATCGTAAGAGAAAGGAACTGCACAACCCTCCACTGGCGTTAACAGGGAAGCCAAAGCTCTGAAGGACAATGTTTGCCAAGTCCCAACTAACATTGTGATCCAGGAGGAATTAGACAAAGGCAGTGAAACAGGACAGGTTTGCTGAACTCCTTCCAAATGATTATGTCAGACTTGCACTCTAGCAAATTCACAAAGCTTTCCCGCAGTTTGGAGTTATTTATGATTCCGACCAAATGAATATTTCTATTCAGGAATTTTGTTTATAGGGCCTCTGGGCTTTCCTTGCATGCACTGTGGCATGCTTATCATGGGTGGAATTGTTGCTTGTTCTATTACTATCTGACAATACTAGAATTAATGCTTGTTGTAAAAAGCCTATTAGAATTAGACTACAGTACCATTGGCATCAGTGTCAGTATTATTTCTGTTGTAGTAATAGTAGTCATAATAGTAGTCGTACTGTAGCATCAGTTGCATTAATAACACTATACATCAATACATTCTCCGTGGTTAAATAAACATGCGTCTTGTACTTGATTAAAGTGAATAACTCCCACATTTGGTAACCATGGCTCAAAACCTGCCACACAACTTTTGCAACCCTTTAGGTCCTCATAAAAGTATGCCGCCCTTAGTCCACCAACGGACCTCTCACAGCGTCCTGCCTTGGTTTGCAGATGGGAGCTCTTCGGCTGTGGAAAACCGTGTCAATCTAATCTGTGATCAGGAATGAGCTAGAGAACTGAGTAAATTACATCATAAGTGGCTGCAGCTGGAGGAAGGTTTCAGTTACCGACAACAGAGAATTCATATATCAATAACCATGTACTCTCAGCAGTGTGGGATCATGTGGAAAACAGTTAGAGTGGAGGTCAGCATCAGATATTATTTTATTGTCATTTAATCCTTAATGATCTACAAGGACCGATGACAGATTTCCTGGTATGCCACCTCCATGAGAATTCCATAGGCTTATTTAGTATTCTATTGAACATCTGGATTATATACATATATAGTATGGGGATGTATAGTATTATACTTGACAGATATAGTATGTTCAAATATAGTTTGTATTATCATATGTAAACTAGGAATTTTCTTCCTTTTTAGGGGCTTCACAATCACCACATTGAATATCCAAGAAGTCCTGCTTATTTAACGAGATTACCAAGGATAATATTGTATATCAAAGCCAATCTTTGCAAACATCTTTTCGGCTATTTTCAGCACTCTCCAAGGTTCTGAAAAACCACCAGTCCTATCTCAAAGATGTAGGAAACCTTTCCCACTTGTGGTCGTACAGTCTCTTCACACTTGAAAGGCAATACAATCATCTATTATTAGCAATTTCTATTAAAATTTCAGTTTCTAATTGGCACCAACAAGTAGGGCTGTTACGGTTACCACCACACCGGCAGACACGAGTCATGACCACTGTCAAATTCCATGTGACCGTTTAGTCACGGTAACTAGGCTTCTCCAAGCTCTGATGCTGCTGATGGTCATTAGTAGCCTACCAAACTTGCTAGGTGCCTGGTACTCAGCACTCTATTGTCCCTCTAATCATTCTGACATCAATGCTTTTTTGTTGTTGTTGACTTTTTCAAATCATAGTCCTACACCTCATGTAGCCTAGCCCATGGGCCTATATGTTTTGAAAAGGTTTGTATCACAACTAAAGTTAATCCACTTTACAACCGGTGTAGAGCCTACTGTAACTGGCAAACATAGGCAGCGCATGAGTTTCAAAATTGGGGAAGATAATTTTCAACATTAATGCACCTAAACAATAAAGCATTACATGCATAACTGTATTTGTGTTCACTTTTGAGAATGGTGTTTTCCCGCTAATTGACAGCATTTTGGAACATTCACAAGTATAGCCTAATGCCGTGTGGCATTGTTGCGCTTATAATGGGAAGAAATAACCTAATAGTTTCTCAACATTTTAAGCTAAACATTCTGATCTGTTGCATCAGCCTCACTGCTTTTAAAAGTTTTTTGATGCGAGTGGTTGTACTAATTTAGGATCACATCCTATCGCAAAGAAGGACAAGTTGACCAATAGAATAGGTCAGCTATTGTATTATTGGGGACAGTAGATTGACATAGGCTAGTGTTTTTTCTGTTCGTTAGGCCTACTCATCTTGTTGGCTGACGAAAAGTTGGCACCTCGGAATTCGATAAGAAGGACGAGCGCAGTTACGTCCCTGATGTGTCTGTCTTCACTTGTAACCTACTTCGGAGCTGACATAGATGCCTGTGAGAAGAACCCGATCATGTGACGAGCATTGGCTAACAAGAATGTAAATATCTGAGAGAGCCATGTCAGTGAGAGGTGCTTCGATAACACGCAGCCGGGAGAAGGGAATTATAATTATTATATTCAGTCCAAGGGCACAACGGCCACTGGCCACAAAAGGCTTGGATTTTTTAAGGGGGCATTACGGCAACACTAGGGGGATGCCACAGGGAAGTTCAAGGCATTATCAACTGCTTGTCAAATTTGTGAATGAGAGACTGATGAAGTGTGTGCAGCCTGTGCAAGAAACAAAGCAGAGCTCATGCCTTTCATGTAACCTTTTTCAAATCATCATTAGAGTCGCATCATGCAGCCTTAGAATGTATACAAAATTTAAACATATAGCCCAACATTTGTATCACAACTAAAGTTGCATAAATAACTCTGAATTAAGCATATAGGTTTCTTTGTTAACCGCATGTGCGCACTCCCTCAGAAAACATTTGGAGAAAACATCCTTTCTATTTTGTTCAATTGTATTCTTCATACTGTAAAATAATGCCACTGAAATCTAAGCCAATATTTTTATTTAACTAGGCAAGTCAGTTAAGAACATATTCTTATTTACAATGACGGCCTACCCCGGCCGATGCTGGGCCAATTGTGCGCCGCCCTATGGGACTCCCAATCACAGCCGGATGTGATGCAGCCTGGATTTGAATCAGGGCCTCCTGCACTGAGATGCAGTGCCTTAGACCACTGTAAAACATTATCCTAAATATAAACCATCAACTTAGTTCAGCATGAAACGTCCTTATATATATTTAAAAAAAAAAATATCACGTCAATATGTAATTGTTTTGGCGTCAAACTGATGGTAGCTAGTTAACTCAATAGTTGAAGAGTTGATGTTAATTTAAAATAATGACATTATTGATCAGAAGCTATTTTCATTAATTACTCGGGATAAATGAACTAGTGTAGCCCACAGCCAAATGGCATAGCCAGATCAGGGCTTAACATAAGGACAACTCAGAGTATGCTATTCTGTTCTTCTGAAATAGACTGCATTTTCTTCATATCATGTTTCTTTAGACCTGTCTTAAATAAATAATGGATTTATTGTGATGGTGTAGTCTATACTATATGGATTTATTAGACTTTTTCAAATGTATAGTGCATTGAATTATTATTAAGTATTCAGACCCCCTTCTTTTTCCACATTTTGTTACGTTACAGCCTTATTCTAAAATGTATTACATTTATTTACACATCAATCTACACACAATACCCCATAACAACAAAGCGAAAACAGGTTTTTAGAAATGTTTGTAAAAATATGATTTGGAAAGGCACACACCTGTCTATATAAGGTCCCACAGTTGACAGTGCATGTCAGAGCAAAAACCAACCCATGAGGTCAAAGGAATTGTCCATAGAGCTCTGAGACAGGATTGAGTCAAGGCACAGATCTGGGTAAGGGTACCAAAACCTTTTGCAGCATTGAAGGTCCCCAAGAACACAGTGGCCTCCATCATTCTTAAAAGGAAGAAGTTTGGAACCACCAAGGCTCTTCCAAATTTTGCCAAACTGAGCAATTGGGGGAGAAGGGCCATGGTCAGAGAAGTGACCAAGAACCCGATGGTCAATTTAACAGAGCTCCAGAGTTCCTCTGTGGAGATGGTAGAACCTTCCTGAAGGGCAACCATCTCTGCAGCACTCCACCAGTCAGGCCTTTATGGTAGAGTGGCCAGATGGAAGCCACTCCTCAGTAAAAGGCACGACAGCCCGCTTGGAGTTTGCCAAAAAGGCACCTAAAGGACTCTCAGACCATGAAAAACGTCTGGAGGAAACCTGGCACCATCTCTACTGTGAAGCATGGTGGTGGCAGCATCATGCTGTGGGGATGTTTTTCAGCGGCAGGGACTGAGATACTAGTCAGGATCGAGGGAAAGATAAACGCAGCAAAGTACAGAGAGATCATTGATGAAAACCTGGTCCAGAACGCTCAGGACCTCCGACTGGGGGGAAGGTTCACCTTCCAACAGGACAACGACCCTAAGCACAAAGCCAAGACAACACAGGAGTGGCTTCGGGACAAGTCTCTAAATGTCCTTGAGTGGCCCAGCCAGAGTTGAACCTGATCTACGGACTTGAACCTGATCTAACATCTCTGGAGAGCCCTGAAAATAGCTGTGCAGCGACGCTCCCCATCCAACCTGACTTGAGAGGATCTGAAGAGAAGAGTGGGAGAGACTCCCCAAATACAGGTGTGCCAAAATTGTGGCGTCATACCCAAGACTTGAGGCTGTAATTGCTGCCTCAAGTAGAGTAAAGGGTCTAAATATTTATGTAAATGGTATATTTCAGTTTATAATTTGTAATACATTGGCAAAAATTTCAATGCCATTATGGGGTATTTTGTGTAGATTGGTGAGGGGAAAAAACGATTCAATACATTTCAGACATAACATAACAAAATGCTGAAAAAGTAAAGGGGTCTGAATACTTTCTGAATGCACTGTAGATGTTCTAAAGGTCTGCATTAGTGGATGGAAGCCAGCAGATGCTAAATGTGTTTATGTTAATTAACGGTCAATTACCGTGAGACTGGAAGTGTTATGTCATGACCGCTACAGCCCTACATACAAGGAGATGAGGATTGAAAGGCATGACAACGACTTGTTCCCTGACCTAATGGCAGATTCTCACACCCTCTTTAACAATCTCAGTCTTGGCGACCCCTTGTGATGTGAGTCTTTAAGATACAGTTATTATCAGCATGTTATTATCACTGATTAACATGCTCTCATCATATCATATTCATCATATCTCCATTTCGTACTTATCAATACTTTACTAGAAAAGTGTCGCTTGTACATTTATACTACATGTATGGATAGAAGTACATGACCTGAAAAAGATCCCCCTTGGATCAAAACATTACCACTTATTAAAGGTGTGGGTATTTTAGTTTCTAAAGTTTGAAACAAAAGGGTCTCCACAAGAATAAGATATCTGCAGAGACTTCCAAGTAAGTGGGTTGCCCAGTATAATAAGTATCAGTCGTATGCTTCCCACATGTTCAAATGGATGTTTCCAAATCCATGCATTGTCGCCTTCTCTGTAAACCAGTCAGTTCTAATTACCCACGTCCCCTTGCAAAGTAGAACATGTTTAGAGTCCCACCGTAAACCGCATATGGTAATATGCTTTCAACACGGGTGTGCTATATAAATTGTCTTTGAGAAGGGAGGGTTTTTGCGGTTGCCCTGCCAGACCTTCGGGAAGGGGTGCTGCTGCGGTCGATTGTAAGTTTACAGATGGGGCGGTGGGAGGGGGTTCTTAAAAAGGTGCCCTGAGAAAAACTGGTTTCCCATCTTGGAGTGGGAGACCCTGAGTTAAGTGTAGGAAATGACACAAGCCGCCTTGCTTTTCCAGCGGCTCTGCCACATATGGCACCAATATGGCCTCAGAGCATTGTGCTGCTGGAAGCGGGTCTGAACCCCAACGCCTCTGCCACCAGTTCTGTTACAGCTCGGCCGCTCTAGTTCAATAGATTCTAGATGAATGCAGTGAACGTGGGAAGCGTTGAGAATCATTGCAGGCCTTGCCAACCCCTGAGAGGATTCTAATGGATGCAATATGAACAGAAGAAGAAGGTATATAGTAAAATTACTTATAGCCATTGGAGGCAGTTTGAAGCATTTAGAAAATCAGTTTTGGCGTGTAGGTCTATTCCGGTGTGATTACTTACCTTTTACGACTTTACAAAATGTTTATTGCTTTGTTCACACTAAATCAGTGAACACAAAACTATAATCAGATGGTCATTGTCAAACTGTAACGTGCAATTATAAAAAAAGATTGAATATGTTGTTATGACAAGAGACTGGCTTGGATTACACTACTTGTCTAGGCATAGTTCCTGTACTGAGACCCAAACCATACAGACAAGAAACTTGAGTCTCACTGACCAATCCTAGACGAGAATGTTCCAATATACTAATGATGAATAGCATTAAACCAGACATCCAAGAGCATCTCTTTGGCTGAATATTCATAAACACCTGCCTTTCCAGAGGAACAACGTTGGGTTTAACAAAGTGGGAAAGCTGCTTCAAAGTAATGGGAAGAGTATATGATGGCATGCCAGTGTGTGTGGGATGTTAGAAGTAACAGGTTGTAAGAAAAGGTCTTGTAACAGCATTTGGGGATTTTCTTCTCCCACATGCAGAACTAAAAAAACAACGATTGTTAGGAGGCAACACAATGCGCTTTGAAGTTCTTAGTTGAAGGCCTCCCCACACAAATCATCAAGATGTCCTTCACCAGCCATCAATGGGACTCGTAGGCACGAGTGCAATCTCCAGTTCTGGGATGATATGACTTCTGTCGAGAGGCCCATCTATCACGATGAAACAAATGCGTCTCATTACCGAGCATACAGTACATCCCAGCAAGGGCAATTTTGCTTCCTCAAAACGTGTGGGAGTTTTTAATATTGTGGAGTGGAGATTGTGTCATCGTGGGACCTTTTTGGCTTTTCATCAATCTGCCATTTTCCCCACACCCCCACCCTCAGTAAATGGAGTTGTACGAAGTAACATAACAAAACTCATTAGACTTTTTTTGTTGTTTTCAGATCAGTTCTTGACTCATGAGGAAATCCCACTTGACAGAGGAGGTTTTTCCTTGGCGCTGTGTTATGAAAGCTTTGTGATTGTTATAAAAATCTCTTTCAAGTGATTCTTATGTAAGCTTTTTTCTCAAATGTTATATCAAAGTTAGCATTTGTTCAGTTGGCAGTAACTCGGTCAGGAGCTTTCGTTTTTCGGATGTTTTCACAAATCTCTTTAAATCAGTTCAAAAACCCCACCAGCACAAATGTTTCTATCGTGATCAGCAAATTAATATATTTTTATGATGTCAAAATACAGTAAGTTACAATATTACAAAATGTGCATTGATGTGGAACAAAATGTGATAAAATGCTCCAACCCTCATTCCCCCTTTGCCCCATTGTGGTATTTAGTTAGAGGTTAGGGTTAGAGGTGGGGCTACAGTCCTTCAAAACTTAAGGATACATTCTAATACCATTCTCACATTGAAGACCCAAGGTCACTATGTCACCGTCAACATGAATGTCAACATATCGAGTATCGAGTAACGACAACAGGATGAGATAGCTTCCCATTGACAGACCGAGGACGTAACTTCCAACTTTACTCCTGTTCATATGATAAGTTTCCTATCACCATGGGGTGGAAAAAAAGATTATGAAACCTTATAAAAAATGACCCGCATTTGGACAAAGGAAGATGGAGAGGGGCTACTGAGGAGGGGGTGGGGATTTCTTATCCTAAAAAACATCTGGAGAAGCAATCTGGTGCAAATAAGCAGGCAGCGACTCGTTGCCCACCCAATAAATAACAAAAGGAAAAGAATTGCACACAATCTGCATTTTCTTTTGCCCAGTTCTACAAGACCCTGAATTAAACTGAGCAAGAAACAACGGCTTTGTGAGAACATTGTGGTTGCCTCGACACTCCCCAGGATGTGTTCACAGATGTGGGTACATTTTAGAATGTGTTTGATGCTTGTCACACATCAGTATGTGCATTGTGTGTGCTAGCTTGAATGTGTGTGTGTGTACAGTATATTTATGTGTGTGTGTGTGTGTGTGTGTGTGTGTGTGTGTGTGTGTGTGTGTGTGTGTGTGTGTGTGTGTGTCAGTGGCAATCGGTGCCGTTTAGACGAGGGAGGACGATATACATTTTTTATGAGCATGGCCTTATTTCTATGACATCGTATAGGATGACTGTCATTCATATTCCATTCACCCAGCTCAATGTAACATTGATAGGTTTAAGCTAGGACATTTAGAGACTTGATATGTCCCTATACCCATCATGAGGTTGCTACAACCTAGCCTATGAATGAATGAAAGGTCCAGGCTGTATCACAACCGGCCATGATTGGGAGTCCCATAGGGCGGCACACAATTGGCCCAGTGTCGTCCGGGTTTGGCTGGGGTAGGCCGTCATTGTAAATAAGAATTTGTTTTTAAATGACTTACCTAGTTAATTAAAAATGTAATAAAAAAAGGTTGAGAGAAAAATGACACATGAACAGACAGTGACACATTCAATACTGCCTTGCACACTCTTGCCTGCATCTAGCTGATATAGGGTGTAATCATTAGTCCAACAGTTGCAAATGAGAGTTTCTATTGGACAAATTCAGGTATGTTTATCCCCGTTTTGTTCCATTTGCTACCGTTTAAGAAACGTTTTTCAACAGAATCGGCGCAATGAATACACCCCTGATCACACACAAACACAGAACTCAGCCACATATAAACTGTATGATCACTTTTCTTGTTGTATATATAATTGCTTCTCGCATCTACCCTCTCTCCTCCTCTCACCTTTTCCCTTCGCTTGTGGACTTCAATGCACAATACAACAGCTGTCTGTGATAGCCATATCCAGCTAGCTAAAATAGCATCCCTCTCTGTTTGAACCGGCGTTTGAGTAGGCTAAACTACTTGAAAGTGAAAGTAAAACAAATATATATATATACATATATATATATATATATATATACAGTGAGGGAAAAAAGTATTTGATCCCCTGCTGATTTTGTATGTTTGCCCACTGACAAAGAAATGATCAGTCTATAATTTTTATGGTAGGTTTATTTGAACAGTGAGAGACAGAATAACATTAAAAAAATCCAGAAAAATGCACGTGAAAAATGTTATAAATTGATTTGCATTTTTATGACGGAAATAAGTATTTGACCCCTCTGCAAAACATGACTTAGAACTTGGTGGCAAAACCCTTGTTGGCAATCACAGAGGTCAGACATTTCTTGTAGTTGGCCACCAGGTTTGCACACATCTCAGGAGGGATTTTGTCCCACTCCTCTATGCAGATCTTCTCCAAGTCATTAAGGTTTCGAGGCTGACGTTTGGCAACTCGAACCTTCAGCTCCCTCCACAGATTTTCTATGGGATTAAGGTCTGGAGACTGGCTAGGCCACTTCAGGACCTTAATGTGCTTCTTCTTGAGCCACTCCTTTGTTGCCTTTTGTGTTTTGGGTCATTGTCATGCTGGAATACCCATCCACAACCCATTTTCAATGCCCTGGCTGAGGGAAGGAGGTTCTCACCCAAGATGTGACGGTACATGGCACCGCCCATCGTCCCTTTGATGCGGTGAAGTTGTCCTGTCCCCTTAGCAGAAAAACACCCCCAAAGCATAATGTTCCCACCTCCATGTTTGACGGTGGGGATGGTGTTCTTGGGGTCATAGGCAGCATTCCTCCTCCTCCAAACACGGCAAGTTGAGTTGATGCCAAAAAGCTCAATTTTGGTCTCATCTGACCACAACACTTTCACCCAGTTGTCCTCTGAATCATTCAGATGTTCATTGGCAAACTTCAGACGGGCATGTATATGTGCTTTCTTGAGCAGGGGGACCTTTCGGGCGCTGCAGGATTTCAGTCCTTCACGGCGCAGTGTGTTACCAATTGTTTTCTTGGTGACTATGGTTCCAGCTGCCTTGAGATAATTGACAAGATCCTCCCATGTAGTTCTGGGCTGATTCCTCACCGTTCTCATGATCATTGCAACTCTACGAGGTGAGACCTTGCATGGAGCCCCAGGCCAAGGGAGATTGACAGTTATTTTGTGTTTCTTCCATTTGCGAATAATTGCACCAACTGTTGTCACCTTCTCACCAAGCTGCTTGGCGATGGTCTTGTAGCCCATTCCAGCCTTGTGTAGGTCTACAATCTTGTCCCTGACATCCTTGGAGAGCTCTTTGGTCTTGGCCATGGTGGAGAGTTTGGAATCTGATTGATTAATTGCTTCTGTGGACAGGTGTCTTTTATACAGGTAACAAACTGAGATTAGGAGCACTCCCTTTAAGAGTGTGCTCCTAACCTCAGCTCGTTACCTGTATAAAAGACACCTGGGAGCCAGAAATCTTTCTGATTGAGAGGGGGTCAAATACTATTATTTCCCTCATTAAAATGCAAATCAATTTATAACATTTTTCACATGCGTTTTTCTGGATTTTTTGGTTGTTATTCTGTCTCTCACTGTTCAAATAAACCTACCATAAAAATTATAGACTGATCATTTCTTTGTCAGTGGGCAAACATACAAAATCAGCAGGGGATCAAATACTTTTTTCCCTGACTGTATATATATATATATATATATATATATATATATATATATATATATATATATATACTAAATATAGCTAGCTAGCTCTCTTTCTCTCTTTCTCTCTCTCACCTCTCCTTAATGTTGGAAGAAATTAATTTGTTCAAAACTGCAGTGCTAGCTAGGTGTTGCTTATGCTTTCAGTACTAGATTCATTCTCTGATCCTTTGATTGGGAAAGAGAAAGGGAGATACCTAGTCAGTTGTACAACTGAATGCATTCAACTGAAATGTGTCTTTCGCATTTAACCCAACCCCTCTGGATCAGAGAGGTGCGGGGTGCTGCCATAATCGACATCCACGTATTCGGCGCACCAGGGAACAGTGGGTTAATTGTCTTGCTCAGGGGCAGAATGATAGATTTTTACCTTGTCAGCTAGGGGATTCGATCCAGCAACCTTTCAGTTACTGGCCCAAAGCTCTAACCACTATAGGTGGACAACATGTCAGTTTATGCTGAAAGAGCTCTGATAGGTTGGAGGACATCCTTTGGAAGTTGTCATAATTACTGTGTAAGTCTATGGAAGGGGGTGAGAACCATGAGCCTCCTAGATTTTGTATTGAGTTCAGTGTACCCAGAGGAGCTAGCGGTCCTCCGGCTACACCATGATGTTGAGGCTACTGTAGACCTTCCTTGCAACACAGTGTGTTTTACAGTTTTTTTCAATTGTTTACACGCAATTTTGAAAACCGGGTTCTTTTTTTCAAAATATAATCACAATTATCCAAACACCACACTCAATTTGCATAATTCCTAGATTGTTTGCAAAATGACACACTTCAGTCAAAACATACACACTTCAGTCAAAACATATACACATATTTGTGAAAATGCTATTAGTTTTCATTTAACCAACACAGTCCTCAATGATCAGACACTATTGCAGCCAGTTTCACACTGCTGTGATAAATAAAAACACAATTGTAAAAACTAATTTTAGGAAATAGCATGTGCTAGATTTTTGGCCAGACATTGTTATGTAAGGGATCATTTAGATGAAAAAAGTAGTGACAAACCCACAACATTCTTCATGATTAGTTTGAGATATAGGAGAATGTACACAAATAGGCCTACTATAAACTTACCAAGCACTGCACAACACTGATGCTGCAGACTGAATATTTCAAGTATTTATTTCAATACTTACAGTATTTCTTACCATAATCAGTTACAGTAATCAACCAACAATGAAATCAATGAAACAAATAAAATCTGTAGACAAATAAAAATTACTGCATGAAGTACATACACTTTGACTCTGAAGAAAAACTACTGTAAAAGCAACAAGAATACTGTAACTATTCATCATCTCTCCGTCTGGCTGGATCAGGCCATAAGATTTCATCCACATCACAGGCTATGTCTTCATTGGCAAGGCACCGTTGGAAGAATCGCCTCATGTGACGAATCCACCCCTGCACAGAAGCTGCTTCGATATGATCACAGGCCTGCTCCATGGCCTGAATGAGGGGCAAACGGTCATAGGGCCGCAGGTCGTATACCTTCCACCGCCATGCTGAAAAAACTATTCTATTGGATTCAGGAAGGGGGAGTATGGGGGAAGGTATAAGACTTCAAATTCAGGGTGCTCATGGAACCAATTCTGGACCAGAGCAGCCCGATGGAATGAGACATTGTCCCAAATGACAATGTACCACATCTGGTCCACTTGGTTTAATGCTGTGACAATCTCGTGCAATCTGTCAAGAAATGCAAGTATTAGATTTGCATTATAGGGTCCCAGATTTGCATGGTGGTGGAGGACCCCATTTTGTGTAATAGCAGCGCAAAGGGTGATGTTACCCTCGCTGCCCTGGCACATTGGTGATTGCCCTGTGTCCAATTACATTTCTCCCTCTTCTTCTTGTTTTCGCAAGGTTAAATCCAGCCTCATCCACATATATAAATTCATGTTGAATTTCTGCAGCATCCATTTGCAAGACTCTCTGAAACACAGTAAAAGACAATAGGATGCTATTCAATATCTATTGCACAGTATTTTTTGTGCCAGAACATTATGAGCAGTGCACAATACCACACCATAGTAAGATGAACAATACATACCTCCACATACTCATTGCGCAGATGTTTCGCTCTCTCTGAATTTCTGTCAAATGGTACCCGATACAGTTGCTTCATGTATATTTGATTTTTCTTGAGGATTCGACCTAATGTTGACAGAGAGACTCGTTGGATGTTATTGAAAATATGGTCATCATTGATGATATTGGCTTGGATTTCTCGCAGCCTGATACAATTATTGGTCAAAACCATGTTCACAATGGTGGCCTCTTGTGCACGAGTGAACATAGGGCCCCTTCCACCTTGGTGTCCTCGACCCTCAATCCTATGTAAAACAAATATATAAAAAAATACACATGCAGCCTACTGTCAAATGTCACAGTAAACAATATTGATGATAAGTACAGCTTCAGTTTCAATGTACTGTGTGGTTAGCTTACCTGTTTTCTCGATGAAATGTCCGAATTACTGACGCAACAGTATTTCTGCTGAGATTTGGTTGAACTCTTTGTCCAGCTTCCATCAGTGTCAGTCCATGGTTGATAACATGGTCAATAAGTGTTGCACGGATTTCTTGAGTCAAATTTGGTCCTCGTCTTCTTTGTTCAGGTTCTATCAACTCTTCAAGTCCTTCTCTACCTCTTCCTCTACCTAGGCCTCTTCCTCTATCTCCTTCTTCTCCTCTTCCTCTACCTCCTTCTCCTCTTCCTCTACCTAGGCCTCTTCCTCTACCTAGGCCTCTTCCTCTATCTCCTTCTCCTCTTCCTCTACCTCCTTCTCCTCTTCCTCTACCTAGGCCTCTTCCTCTACCTCCTTCTCCTCTTCCTCTACCTCCTTCTCCTCTTCCTCTACCTAGGCCTCTTCCTCTATCTCCTTCTCCTCTTCCTCTACCTCCTTCATCTCCTCTTTGAGCTCCCTCTCATTCTCACTCTTCTTCTTCTTCTTCTAGCTCCTTCCATTTTTGTTGAAGACAGGTGAACTCACCTGCTGCCTTTTATAGCACACCTGAGTGCTGCGTTTTCAAATTAGCACATGTGTGCTTCCACACCTGGTGGATGTGATTATCCAATTCGTTCATTAGTGTGGTCATTTGCAATCCGGGGCTTTGTAATGACAAGGAAGTAACCTCAAAATCCTTATCTGTGTCTAAGGTGTGAAAATGTGTGTAGAGTTTTACAAATCACTGTGTGTAATGTTTTGCAAAAAGGGTGAAGCAGACATTGTGTGTAATGTTGTGCAAATCTGTGGAGGTGTTTAGCTCATTGGAGTAGAATTTTGCAAATTGTGTGGAAATTTTTATTTTAGTGTGTAAACAATCGTAAAAAACTGTAATAAATTATTTGGTAACGTGAATATATTTAGTATAGTTTCATCTAAAAAGGATACCTTTTTAAATGTTTCACAACATTTTTTTTATCTGAAATTCACTTAAGAGGATGGTCCTCTGTGTGTGTGTGTGTGTGTGTGTGTGTGTGTAAATGTGTGTGTGCGTGCGCACAGGTGTGTCTACATAATGTGCGTGTATGTGTTTATGTCTGTGTGCGTATGTTCCAATTTACAACCGTGCCTCCGCATTGCACTCTCATGTCACCCCCCCAATGGGTCTCCTATCTTGGCTTGCTCCCCCATATTTCCTCTTGTCCACACCACAAAGTGGCCCATCTCCCTGGGACGCTACAGCCGGCAACACATCTGAGAATAGAGGGATGCACCGCCATTGTGATAAAGCAAGCCGGCACACTGTCACCCTCTCCAGGGACACTCAAGTTCCTCTCTCCTCATAGCTACTTGTTTGTGTTGTTTTTCCATGCAGATAGGGCTTTAGGTAAACAGCATATTGCCTGCTTAGGTTGGCACCAAGATGGTTTGTTAATTATAATTTCCATGCCAAGCATACAATCATGTGGTAATTAGAGTTGGAGTGGAGAATTGTGATACGGCTCTGAATATGTCTTTTTAGTTATCATTATTGCCAATATTATTCGTAGTAGAAGTAGTAGAATTTGGCCTAGTGGTAATATTAGTATTGATAATATTAGTAGTTGTAATATAGTTATAAATCGTGTAGGCCTACGTATTGGAAAAAGACAGATTTTCACCAGAAATCTTTTGGCACACTTTAACCACTATTCAGCCCTTCCATCTTATTTGCATCCAAGTTGAGCAGTAACTCCCTGTTCCAGTCTTTCAGCTATACCTCAGCAGCAGCAGCATCACCTCTCGTCATCTCCTCTCCCCAGCTGTGGTGAGCATCACCAGTCACTAGGCCCCAGCGGTTGAGGAGAGAGACGGCAGATGGCACGGGCCTGGGGGGGAATTCGGACAGGGCACCTCGTGAGGTGAGGAGTTCCCAGGTGGAGCCGGCAGGGAGGAGAGGGGGAGACCTGGCGAGTGGCGGGCTCCCCTCTACATCTATCAGGGCAGGGTGTTAATGAGAGAGGGGAAGGGAGGGAACCCAGGGAGGGGGGAAGAGAGAGAGAACGAGACAGGAGAGGGAGGGAGGGAGGGAGGTGGCGCACATCACTAACAGTGACAAACGATCGGATTAAGTGAAGCACAGGTGAAAGAGAGCGCTGAAGAGGTAGGAGGGGGAAGAGAGAAGTAGAAAGGAGGTGACATATTAGCAACGGTGATCAATAAAGAACAACAGGAGAGGGAAAGTCCAAGCGGAAAGTGGTGGAGCACCAAAAGAGGGTTCCTTAGGGTGCAATAGAAAGGAATATGGAGAGATCATGTGGTTTGCGGTAAGGGAAAGTGCTCAAACTAAATCAGGGAAAAAATGCCATATGATTAGAAATTAGCACTAAATACCGTATTCTGAGCAGGTCTTTCCCCAGGAGTGACTATACCGCCCATTTCTCCCATCATCCTTCGATCTTCCTGCCGATCTGTCTCAGTCTGGGCTCCGACCTTACTCCGCAGAACATTACACATGCATAATGGGATCTCAGGGAGGTGGCTGAGGGAAAGAGGACGCGCTTCATGCATATTTGATAAAACATGAGAGGGACCAAACGGAGGTCGCCAGGAGATAGAGAAGGCCATCAATATTGTATCAGACTTCCACATGTATTGTTCATAGAGGGACCGTCAAGGGACTTTTACGTCCTCTTTTTTCTTCCAAATTTATGGAAGTTGGAAAAAAGTTTGAAGTCAGTGTTCTGCTGCTCTTTTCCCAACTCAAAACAATATTGTATTTTTTGTATCTGAACTCCAACACTATTCGAAGCGGTAGTTGTACTGTGTGGTCAAGAAGGATTTGAAGTACGAGTGTCCCACCAAAACAAATCTAGGCCCCAATAAGTATGAACAAGATTTACATTGATCCAGACCATTGTTCTTAGGACACCCCCAACATGTAAACAATTATTGCAGAGTAGACGGTTTCTTCCATGCCCTATGTTCCATTGTTTTAAAATATTCTGTATGCAAGCATTTAATACAATAACATTTAGAAATTGTTGCAAAAGCATAATAGGTTTTATTATCAAGGGGGAAATACTGCCCCACTGTGTATCAAGCTATGAATAGAATATTACATTGCAAGACACCTTCTATATCTTAATATTTTAATATTTTATTGGTTTTTGTAATAGTCATTTGCACAGTAACTAAAAACACAATTAAATATTGAAAAACTCATGTTGATAAATGTTGACAAATTATTAAATTCTGCATTTCTACATATAATGCATTATAAATTATATCTGTGATATGCACAGTGCCTTGAGCTAGAACAACAAAACACGTATAATCCACTGCACTAACAAATGAGGCACATAGACTAAAGTAAGATTCAATTCCAAATGAAATAGCCTTTGGGAAGATTATCATAACTATTTGCTTTGTCTTCTGATCTGAATCTTACTAATATTCAGCTATTTTTCGGAAACAAATCTTTATATCAACTAATTTCAGCAAACAGTAAAATTGTCCTTTCGCTCTATGAATCAATGTAACAGTTATTATTTGCCCCTGTGTATCATACTCATGACACAGTTGTCCTATAGTCCAAGTATTGTTAAACTATTATGATGGGAAAGTTGTGATATTCATTAGTATTTTTTTTATCTTTATTCCTTACTCATACTTTAGGCTTCAGCGTAACAAATGTAGCATACACTTTATGCTGGGCCATGAAGGAATAAAAGTTTTACCTTTCTCAGTTGTGGGTGTAGTATTGCAGTCAATTCCCTGCCATGTTCCTGAAAGGAATCGAAAGGCGCTCTATATAAACTGCAGTACCGTTCACCTGGTCCTTCTGGGTAATTGGAGTTTATTTTAGTTCCTCTCCGCTGAGAAATGAGTGTGCTCTGCCAAATGGAGACCATTTACACTAAATCTCTCCTTTCGCTGATTGTGAAAGATACACATGTATCACACAAGGTGCAGTGAAACCGGGAACCCTGGGGTAATAAGGTCTTTAAGAGGGCAGTATGCAGCTCTCTCACCTGGTTTAAATCAGCACTCACACACACACACACACACACACACACACACACAGGTTCACTCCCGCTCACACATGTCCACCCATGATCCCAGACAGACACACACACACGTCTCTCTGACTATTATTGCACTGACAGCAGTTGAGCGATAAACCATCTCTACTCCACTGTTTACTGTAAACGTGATACATTGAATCAGTGAAATCTTGGATAGTTAATTATAACACAAATATCTGACATAAATAGAATGAATGTTCAATGCTAGGCCAAAATCTTCCATAAAAGTGATGAAATGGGGAAGTCAATACAAAGTCATGAATTTGCTTTGTTGAAATGGGTTGGTTAGTGTTCACACATTTGTTTTTGTCAAGTTACTGTGACAAATCTATATGTTACATACAGTGGGGAAAAAAAGTATTTAGTCAGCCACCAATTGTGCAAGTTCTCTCACTTAAAAAGATGAGAGAGGCCTGTAATTTTCATCATAGGTACACTTCAACTATGACAGACGAAATGAGGAAAAGAAATCCAGAAAATCACATTGTAGGATTTTTTATGAATTTATTTGCAAATTATGGTGGAAAATAAGTATTTGGTCAATAACAAAAGTTTATCTCAATACTTTGTTATATACCCTTTGTTGGCAATGACAGAGGTCAAACGTTTTCTGTAAGTCTTCACAAGGTTTTCACACACTGTTGCTGGTATTTTGGCCCATTCCTCCATGCAGATCTCCTCTAGAGCAGTGATGTTTTGGGGCTGTCGCTGGGCAACACGGACTTTCAAAGATTTTCTATAGGGTTGAGATCTGGAGACTGGCTAGGCCACTCCAGGACCTTGAAATGCTTCTTACGAAGCCACTCCTTCGTTGTTCGGGCGGTGTGTTTGGGATCATTGTCATGCTGAAAGACCCAGCCACGTTTCATCTTCAATGCCCTTGCTGATGGAAGGAGGTTTTCACTCAAAATCTCACGATACATGGCCCCATTCATTCTTTCCTTTACACGGATCAGTCGTCCTGGTCCCTTTGCAGAAAAACAGCCCCCAAAGCATGATGTTTCCACCCCCATGCTTCACAGTAGGTATGGTGTTCTTTGGATGCAACTCAGCATTCTTTGTCCTCCAAACACGACGAGTTGAGTTTTTACCAAAAGTTATATTTTGGTTTCATCTGACATTCTCCCAATCCTCATCTGGATCATCCAAATGCTCTCTAGCAAACTTTAGACGGGCCTGAACATGTACTGGCTTAAGCAGGGGGACATGTCTGGCACTGCAGGATTTGAGTCCCTGGCGGCGTAGTGTGTTACTGATGGTAGGCTTTGTTACTTTGGTCCCAGCTCTCTGCAGGTCATTCACTAGGTCCCCTGTGTGGTTCTGGGATTTTTGCTCACCGTTCTTGTGATCATTTTGACCCCAAGGGTTGAGATCTTGCGTGGAGCCCCAGATCGAGGAAGATTATCAGTGGTCTTGTATGTCTTCCATTTCCTAATAATTGCTCCCACAGTTGATTTCTTCAAACCAAGCTGCTTACCTATTGCAGATTCAGTCTTCCCAACCTGGTGCAGGTCTACAATTTTGTTTCTGGTGTCCTTTGACAGCTCTTTGGTCTTGGCCATAGTGGAGTTTGGAGTGTGACTGTTTGAGGTTGTGGACAGGTGTCTTTTGTACTGATAACAAGTTCAAACAGGTGCCATTAATACAGGTAATGAGTGGAGGACAGAGGAGCCTCTTAAAGAAGAAGTTACAGGTCTGTGAGAGCCAGAAATCTTGCTTGTTTGTATGTGACCAAATACTTATTTTCCACCATAATTTGCAAATAAATTCATTAAAAATCCTACAATGTGATTTTCTGGATTTTTTTTTCCTCATTTCGTCTGTCATAGTTGAAGTGTACCTATGATGAAAATTACAGGCCTCTCTCATCTTTTTAAGTGAGAGAACTTGCACAATTGGTGGCTGACTAAATACTTTTTTTCCCCACTGTATGTATGGGATATGTAGGGTATATGTAGGGGATATGTAGGGGGAGAAATACAACTTCTTAGCCCAAATTGACAAACTGTCTAGTTTTATCATACTGATAGTTTTATGACAGACTCCTACATGTTAAAGCCAAATGTCTTCAACGGCATACTTGAAGAGTCTGAGAAAAGACAACATCCAAACAACATCCATAGGAAACTAACACTCAGTTAGCATTAACAAATAGCCTACCGACACTTAGATTTACAACAGCAAAATTTTTGTGCAGTAAGAAATGAAAGGCAGGAAGATCATGTTTGATTTGTTAGATCCGATCATAATTAGCAATTTAAATGATGGTGCTACATTCAAAACAACTATTATGTTCAACTGGCCCACTGGGAGCCATAACACCAGGTGCTTCATGCCTTTTTCTGTCACACATGTACAAAACCTTCGGATCTCACAGACTGGTCTATGGTTTACATTGCCGCTGTTATCCCAACAATAATTCACAATGTGCTGCCATGTTCAAACACCAACCAAGTCGGTGATAAGATGCTAGACGTACAGCACATCTGTCATCAGATCCCATCATGGTGATTTTATTGACACCAGGCCTATTTGTTGTTGACTAGCTTGAGAACTAGTTAGTCACTCTGATTTGGCACCGGTGAATGCTGAACTGTGCACATACATGTGTGTATGTGTTTCTATGAAATAAACATGAAAGAAGTTAAAGTTGCAAATTACAATTTTTAAAAAAACGACCATATTTGGTCAAGTCAAAAATGAAGCAGCATTAAATATTTCTGTTATTTGCTGTCCCTGGGCATGCTCTAATATCATTGCTTGGGTTCAGTGCTTCACAGTAAAGGCTAAAACACCATTACACAAGGGCTAATAAGACACAGGAGGATATTGGGGACAGGATCCAACTAACAGAGCTCCAAATACCTGCATGTGAGATTTTATTCCCCCAGAAGAGAGTAAGTGGGGAGGAGCCTGAATGAAGTGTACACTGGAAAACGTGCAACGTGACTTATTTGAATAGCATGTATAACTTAGGAGGAACCGGAAACTCAGCTCAAGTGTTTTCTCAACATTGTCAAAACAAATCTTCAATGCATAATGCAGAAACATCAATTTATCATTCCTTAAAGGTCGGCGGAAGGAAATAAAGTAATACTTACTGCAGTTGAATGGTAAATCCACAAAGAAGTAAAAACATAAAGGCTACTTCCTATACGTATGTCATTCTATTACAATTTTCTAATAATTATTTCCACCCTATGCATTTATCAAACAAGTTCATCAATCACTGTGAGTATAATTTTGTACATTGTCTGATGTGATGACAATTATGTAACATGATGAACTTATATTCCACAAAAAATACTTAGATCAATTAAACTATCAAAGCTGATGTGGCTTACTTATCATGACTATAGTCCGTTAAGTAGACAAGACACTTGAAATGTTCAAACTCAACAAAAGCACAAATAAAAACTATTTCACCCCTACTTTGACCCTCCAAATCTTTATCTCAAACTCTGGTCACTGGCGCCATCTAGTGTGTGTATCTTCCCTACTACTTATTATCCCATTCACAGAATGACCATTTGCATCAAAATCCACTGGCCCTACAATGTTAACGATACGGATCAAGATAAACAATCCAATGTGACAGTTAAATGAAAAGTAAGACAGTAAGCCTGCTTTTATTCAGGCTTTTTTGAATGTCCTATAGGCTACTTGCTGAGCAATGCAACATTGCTTTCGATACAATTTCCATTTGTTTCAGCTCTGTCTTGAAAAAAAATATGGACAATAAATGCAAACGTCGTTTGTCGTTATTTTCATTAAACTTTTATAGAATAATTGTCATTAACATAACATCTTCATTAACTTTCCATCGTAGGTTTTAGCAATTCTTTATCTTCTACATTCAAACTGCACATTATTCTGTAACTTTTATCGTTGTAATACTCAACTATGGTCACTAGACTGAAGCACATCCCTATCAATCTTTGGCAGTCTGATATTAGTCGGAGCAGCTTCTGCTTTTTTCTATCAAAATAGAAGCTTGATTGTATTATATAACTGCCTCATTGTGAACACCATCATTATTTTGCGAATAACTAGAAGGGAAAAAAAGTTATAATATGAATCAAATGTTGAAGATGGTTGATGTGTAGACTGGATGGACAGACAAAGACTCAGTAGGACTGACACAGAAGTAGCTTACAGTCCCCTCAGAATAAAGTTGTAATAAGCTCATATAAATAGGAATGTAATGGTTTATGAAATATATCATTGTTTTGCGTTTAATAATACTCTACAGCCTTGTGAAAAAGTGTAACTTGTGAAAAATGTGTAACTTTTTTAAACTGTCAAACATGGGCTCTTATTGTGACGTTTTTGTAAACGTTCTGGACACAGAACATTATCGGCTGCGGTCCTATTACTTCTGCACGCGCAACTGGTTTGAGGGGACCCCATATTATGTAAATCTATGGGTGGACCTTCATGTGGAGTGGCGGACGTTTAAACGATCAATATTCACCAGCAATGTCTGAAGGGACAGTTATGGTACAAGCCCTGTGCTTTACTTTAGTTGTATCGTTTTGATATGTGGATCAACAACTACAGTGAGGTCTACTTTGGATTATAATAAAACTACAACTGCTGCCGAGAGACGAGATTCTACAACTAAACCAAATACGACCCCTAGCAATAATAGCATCAATTCACCACCAGTAAGGTTGACATCTACAATTACAGCAAAGCCCAAGGTAAGGACCACCACTACTAGACCACCCCAAACGTCCACCACCGCTAACTATAGTTTCAACACCGAAGTTTTAAATGAGGGTATCGACAGCAATGGGGGGAAAAAAAGAGTATGGAACAAAGAACCTGATGATGAACCACTAGAATTAGGTGAGCATTCAAATGTATTTGCTGATGTAAAATACAGGTCAAACGGCTGAAATAATTGATATAGCAATATAATGCATACTAAAGTTTTAATGTGTTATTATAGGCCTAAATTTGCAGACATTTTTAATGATCTCATGTGTCTTTATAACTACATTATCTGACATCTCACTTCTGGATCAAGTAAAATTGTGATATGACTGGAAAATGGCACAGCCCTATTGGTTAAAAAGCACCTCAATCGTTTTCTGTCAGTTCTTACATGGAAAACATGTAAAACAATCATATACCTTGATGAAGACAGCTTGCCTGTCGAAACGTTGGACATAAAATATTTTTTTCATCTGAGCTCCTAGAGTGTGCAGCTCTTTATTTTCGTGGAAAACATGTATATCATGAAAACTGTCCATCAGGTCATTCGACAAACAACTCGGAAAACACACATTGAAAACTGACATGATAAATGATGATAGTGTAGATCACAATGCAGGGAAAACATGATTTGTATGTCCATTCTGCATAGAAAATCTAGAAAACCAAGTCCAGGGGGTTGGTTCTACACCTCTGTTTGTTGAAGTGTTTAGCTGGGGTTATCAGGTGGTGATGGGAACCGGCTGTGTCAGCTAACTCCATTCAGTACCAAGTCACCACAGTTCTGCATAGCCAGTGAATGTGTTGCATAGTCCTCATTACGGACATCATACATTCACATTTCACAATGTTCACCGTTGTTCATGAGATGGTTTGCCTTTTGTAGCCAAGCGGTCCACCAGGAGGGATAAGGTAGTAAAGAAGCCTAAAAAGATATGGAAGAAAATCAAGAAACCCAAAGTCCTGCCAAAGAAGCGCAAGGCCAGTGGGCGCCCTTCGCTGCCAGTGAAGCCAGTGGGACGTATGCATGGGAGAATACCCCTGAGTGACATATACAGTATATGAATGAGGATCACCCAGTGGTGTGGCCCTAATAGCAGACATACTGTATAGAGATCTCTATTTCCTTGCAGTGCAAAACGCAGTGTTCATTTTCGTTTCATGTTGGAAATGAAACATGATCGACATCTGACATTCACATCATTGCTTGATGGCACATAGTTACAGTACTAGTGGTAGTAGAGCAACAACAAAAATATTCCCTGGCTTAAATAGTTGTTGTGCTTGCACTTGTTCTCCAGTGACTGACCCAGTCTTCTGTAGTATTTCCTACCCATCTCTCTCTCTCTCTCTCTCTCTCTCTCTCTCTCTCTCTCTCTCTCTCTCTCTCTCTCTCTCTCTCTCTAATGAAAGCATTGTTTGTTGACATGGGTTCAATATCTTTGGAATCACTTCACTAGTTCAGTAGATAACTTGGCTATTTGGCATGGGACACCACAGGCTAGGCTACTATCAACAATAGTTTTAAACAATTAAGTCTTGGAGCAGTGCAGCGCTTTCCTCACAATGAACCCAGTGGAGAGATCCAGCAGGCCTCTAAGGCAAAATGGTATTAGGTTTTTAAGAGAGACCACTGGCGGCGCTGGCACAGGAACTGGTGTTTAGAGGGCCAGTCGACCAGGCTCAACTCCTCAGGCAATGAGCCCCTGTCTGCTCCTCTCATGGAAACGCAGTAAAAACTGAGGAAGTCTCTCTCTTTTTCTCGCTCTTACGCTCTCTTTCTTGTGAACCCTGCTGCTCTCCCTCTCGCTTCCTCACTTGCCCTATCATTGCCTATCATGCTCATATAATCCTTGTAGAATTGCACTCTCTCAATACCCATGTAAAGGCATCGAATTCAGACTGTAATGCTAGTGTTTATGGACGCGGGTCTTTTTAAAATAATATATGCATAAGTAACCATTGGTTCCCACTCCTCTGCTGGTCAATAATGTTTCCCTCTATCACCATATGACAATCTCATTCTCCGTGTCTGTCAAAGTGCCCTCCTCTGGGGCTGTAGTCTCTGAGAGTGAAGGACACACAGCTGCGGGCCTCGTCCTACAAGCGCCAGGGGCTCGGACCACACCGTGGTTGTCTCAACATACAGGTGAGACACAGTGGCCTACTGGGAACTGACACCGTTTCCATCTATGACTCTGAGATAATCACCCCTGCGTAAAATAAAATCTGATTGCGTATGTGCTTGTCTGTCTGTCTGTTTGTCCGTGTAGTTAGGCGTTGAGGATGGGGACATCTACGATGAGGCGTGGTGTGGCTGGAGGTGGACGCCCGTCGACCCACAAACTTCACCGGGGTCATCCTGCAGGGACACCGCTCAATCGGGAGGTCAGTGCAGGTTTTTGTTCCACCCCAGCACTAACACTTCTGATTCAACTATTCACAAAGTTGCACTCACTGTGCAGTGATTTAGCCGTTGCATAGATTTGTATGTATTGTAAATGTTGCATGGACATCGCTAAAGAGTTGCCCCGGTCTTTCCTAACCGTTGGGGTTTCTCACTCAGATACAATGTGCTGTTCAGTAATGATACCCTGGTCTGGAAGACAGCTATGAATGGGACTAAAGAGGCGGTGAGTTGATTCAATACAATATATTAAAATATGAATTGTAGTAACCATAATCTATTGCCTTCTTTCCATTACTTTTACTGCAAATTTGATATTCCACACATTTTAATCTCTTGAATATCTTACTATTCGGTTCCTCATGATCCAGTTGTCAAGTTGTGTTTCATTATGTGGTCCAGTGAGGTATTATATCTACCATGCTCTGACATCATTGACCAATGACATTCCACTGCCGCTGGCCTATTTACACTGTAATGGAGACTGTGGCTATTGGCAAGCTGATCATGGCCCTGTCAGTGGTTCTTTTGGAAAGTGTGCCCTGGCCAAAGCTGACTCCATTGTGCCAACCTTGCCAACTGTGTCAACCTTGCCAACTGTGCTAACCCAGCCTACTCTCCATGGACACACTGGCAGATTGCACCATCTAATTACCAGTCTGTGGCACTGGTTTGGCAAAATGTGACTGGCAGAGAAATGTACACTGTACAATGAGTGTACAAAACATTAGAAACACCTTCCTAATGTTGAGTTGCACCCTCTTTTGCCTTCAGAACAGCCTCAATTTGTCGGAGCATGGACTCTACAAGGTGCCAAATGCATTCCACAGGCCCATGTCGACTCCAATGTCAAGTTGGCTGGATGTCCTTTGGGTGATGGACCATTCTTGATAAACACAGGAAACTGTTGAGCATGAAAAAAACAGCAACGGGTGCGCCTGGCACCTACTACTATACTCCGTTCAAAGGCAATTAAATCTTTTGCCTTGCCCCTTCACCCTCGGAATGGCACACATACACAATCCAAATCCTTCTTTATCCTGTCTCCTCCCCTTCATCTACACTGGTTGAAGTGGATTTAACAGGTGACATCAACAAGGGATTATAGATTCAACTGGATTCCCCTGGTCACTCTATGTCATGGAAAGAGCAGATGTTCCTAATGATTTGTACACTCAGTTTATAACTAAATACAATTTATACATTTTTCATAAATCATATTTTTTATTTAAATGAATTAAGCTCTGCAGTGATTAAGTCTTGTTTTGTACACTCAGTGTTTTCCAAACTCTGACATTGTTCATTCTGATATTTCTTAATTACTTTCTTTTTACTTTCTTGATTATGTGCGTATTGTTTTGTATTGCTAGGATATTATTACTACGCTGTTGCTAGAAACACAAGCATTTCGCTGCACCTGCAATAACATCTGCAAATCTGTGTACATGACCAATAAACTTTGATTTGATTAGATTTGTTTTAAACTTTTAACATAGGCCAGGCCCTGTTCTTACCTCATATCCCAGCGATAATGCCATTATGTCTGGGAAGAAAACATTTCAATTTGCTCAACTTGCCATTGGCTGAAACATTGGCTCAACTTACCTCATGGCTATTGGCTCAACTTACTCCAAGGCAAACATTTTGATTATATTAGCCAACAAAGCTACAAGGATGTGCTTTAATGCTAAGTTTAGGGACCTCATATTAAAGCTTATAGAGACCCCAACTGATGTACAGAACAATCATTAAATTATCAACTTTGGTTTAGATACAAGCATCATGAAACCTATAACACAATAAATTAATTTGACTTGGTGAAACTTGCTTACCACTTTTTCCATGTGGTTTCTTCCTTCACAGACTCCAAAAATGATGAACTCTTCCTAAATATTTGGTCAAATGATATGGTTTCCTAGAAACAACACTGGCTCAACTTACCCCACTCTCCCCTACTGTAGGTATTTGAGGGGAACCAGGGGAACCATCCGGCATCAATCCACAGACCTGGTACTAGAATGGAACTATGTCTTAGAGCTAAGGTTCTGGGCTGTACCCTCCCAGGCATGTCCACCATCATCATCACAACATCCTCACAACACTAGCTTAACTTCTTAGGGCTAGGGGGCAGAATTCCTAGTTTCCGCCTGTCTGACGTGCCCAAAGTAAACGGGCTGTTGTTCAGGCCCAGAAGCTAGGATATGCATATACAGTGAGGGAAAAAAGTATTTGATCTCCTGCTGATTTTGTACGTTTGCCCACTGACAAAGAAATGATCAGTCTATAATTTTAATGGTAGGTTTATTTGAACAGTGAGAGACAGAATAACAACAAAAAAATCCAGAAAAACGCTTGTGAAAAATGTTATAAATTGATTTGCATTTTAATGAGGGAAATAAGTATTTGACCCCCTCTCAATCAGAAAGATTTCTGGCTCCCAGGTGTCTTTTATACAGATTGGATAGAAAAGACTCTGAAGTGTCCAAAACCGTTGGAATTATGTCTGTGGCTATAACAGAACTGATTTGTCAGGCGAAACCCCGAAGGAAGTCTGACCAGAAAAAAAATTAAACATTCTCCCATGCTCTAGCTTAACACTCAGGAAACATAACCTCAACAACATTCAAATGTTACCTTTGAATTTTTCCATTATGTTGTGTCTTTTCACTCCTGTAGATCCCAACAACATCTATGCTTGGCAGCAGACGGAGCAAGGCACCCAGGACAAACTGGACTTCAGACACCACAACTACAAGGAGATGAGGAAAGTAAGTCCTGAAGTGGAGACCTTCAACACTCACCCATAGACTACTGGTGTAGTTTGAGGGTTATTTAGATGGTGGATGGATGACTCTCTATGTAGACAAACACTGAATGATGACTTGTTAACATTTTTGCATTCATATCAAGTAGGTCAGGTGGTTTCTTCCACATATGGCTGGGAAAGATCCACTTGAACGCCGATCCAACTGGTAATTACTAGTGGGAAACTTGTCTATCATCCCTAAGCTCCGATTTCTCCCACATGTTGACCTCTGACGTCACCTACTACGGAAATGACCTCGAAAGCAGCCTTTTTGGCAGTAATTCTTTTTACAACATAACATTATTTATAAAAAGCAATCTATTAATATGTTTTTTTAACACTATATATTGTTTACAAGCATGTTAGCTGTACTTTTAGTTTATGGTTGGCCATTAACCAATTGACGTTTCTCAACGAGGTTAAAGCATTTGAATGCATCCAACTGGTATTTACGACTTCAACTGGTAATTACCACCTTCCCACTTGGTTATGAACTCAGCATAGGTCGCATTCCCCTGCTTAGACGTTGCATGCATCAACCAATGGTTGCGTGCAATGTCATCGACT
This sequence comes from Brachymystax lenok tsinlingensis, assembly GCA_030435695.1. Lineage (NCBI taxonomy): Eukaryota > Metazoa > Chordata > Actinopteri > Salmoniformes > Salmonidae > Brachymystax > Brachymystax lenok. The sequence continues at coordinate 26,707,105 of CM059789.1, read as the reverse complement.
GTGTCATCGGGCACCAGATTGCTATAACATATTATGTGGTTAGATTTAAAATACCTTTTGGGGACAAGAGCCCTCTATACATCTCTATGGAACTGACCACATTCACAGCCATATATCTGTTGCGTTCCACTGCTTAGACTTTGCATGCATCAACCAATGGTTGCATTGTGTGCCACGTTATCATCTGTGTCATTGACTGACAGATTGCTATATCATATGATGTGGTTAGCTGATAGGTAAAATACATTTCTAGGTATTTTAAGATCTGGCAACGTCTAAGCAGTGAAACGCGACCACTAACTCAACTACTTCCTGTTTTCCTCTAACAATTAGTAAACTTCTGACCAATAAGAATAGAGCCAGCTAGTTGCTAGGTAGATAATCAATCATATTACCATTCTAAACAACTGACTCACTATATTTTAGAACTACACAGTGACTTAGAAAATTATAATTTCTCTCAAAAAAGAATCATACACTGGCTAAAATGTTGTGACCTTGTGCACTCTAAATAAGTGCAGTAGGGACCTTACAAAGGTGCTATCTAGAACCTAAAAGGGTTCTTCGGCTATCCCCATAGGATAACCCTTTGAAGAACCCTTTTTGGTTCCAGGTATAATCTTTTTGGGTCATTCTAGGATCCTTTTCACAATGTGTTCTACATGGAACCAAAAAGTGTTCTCCTATGGGAACAGCCGAAGAACCCTTTTGGAAGCCTTTTTCCTTTTTTCTTTTCTTTTTTCTTGCATCCATTGCATGCAACAGTTAGCAAGAAACTCCCTCCCTTCCATTCAATCTGCTCTGTGTGGCGCTTGACTGACCTGTCCTGGAAGCAGAGGGTTTGTGGTTGTAGCTACCTCCCTCAGTCTCACCGAAAAACAAATATTCTTCAAGTTTTTTTTCTTCTTTTCCCCTCCTCACTACACTGCCACTACCGCTCAGTAAAGAGCTTGAGGTGAATCTGACCATTATGATGTAACACTGGGCTCTTGTGTCCACACACACCCCATGTGCTCTGCAAACTAATCCAAGACTTGGATCTATTTGTAAAGTAGTAAAACTCTACTGTACATACTGAAGCTTTCTTCTCACACTTAACCACAGGAGGTTGGTGGCACCTTAATTGGGGAGGACGGGCTCGTGGTAATGACTGGAGCGGAATTAGTGGAATGGTTTCCATGTGTTTGATGACATTGCATTTGCTCCATTCCAGCCATTATTATAAGCCGTCCTCCCCTAACCAGCCTCCACTGCACTTAACCATCATAAGGCAGTGTTACCCAATCCATTCCTGATGGACCCTGTGGGTGCAACAACAACAAAAAAATCTCTCCCCCAAAAATGTGCACACCCTGGGGGTCCCACAGGAATGGAAGACTTCTGCCCACCAGACAACACCATAATGCTCAGTACCATTTAACTCTGTCCCTCCTCAGCTCATGAAGTCAGTGACCGAGTCCTGTGCTGACATCACCTGTATCTACAGCATCGGTAAGAGCCACATGGGCCTCAAGATGTACGTCATGGAGATCTCTGACAATCCTGGAAAGCATGAGCTGGGTAAGTAGATATAGACCTACTTCAGTTTATGAAGTTTTATCATAAGGCAATACTACATAACGTATCTACAGTACCACTGCTATAGTACTTTGTACAGTATGCTCTCAGAGACTGGAGTCAACCCTTGTATACACTGACATGTCTAAAGTGTTTTCTTTGCGCCCATTGAATCGGTCTGCCAGTACTGGCAACCACTAATACCCCTTACCGACAGCACTTATAATGTAAGAGAGAGAGCCAGGAATGCCGCAGCATAGACTGAGAACTGGTTAGCCTGCACACTGGATTAGAGAGGAAACCCCTATTATATAGAGGGTGACAAGTCTTAATATGTCAACACTGGAAATTGTTGGCCTGTTTTAAAGCTTTCAATGGTTTTTGACTGTCAACTTGACTGTATATATTTGTTAATCTCCAACTCTCTTGGCAGGTTAAGCCAGACTTTAGTTTAATGTTCCACTAGTAAATGACTCTGTCTCTCCATGTCATGTTCCAGTATTTACAATGTGAACTCACAGATAGTGGGTTCATAGTGAGAGAAATGTTCCGTGTTTCTTTTTTGTGGGGTTCCTTCTTATGTGACGTAATCCCTATTGTTTTGCTGTAGCACAAGGCTTAAAGGACAACTGTTCTTCCTGATTTGGCCTCGTTTTGAAGATAACTCATTAAGAAATGCTAGCGGCCATGATTGAAGCTAAACAAGAGTTGTCTTAAGGGTGTGGTTTGATGTGGGTGTGTTATGTTTTTGCAGAGGTCTTAGTCGCGCAATTTTACATCTAGATAAGGTGTTTGGTCTGGCTGCATGCTCAGAACTGATTTCTGAGAACAATAACATGTTTACAACGTCATCATCTGCAAGCTGTCAAACTATCGTTAATAAAGCACGAGCTGCACACTGTTTGTCAGTGCCCAAAATCACTTGTTATCTAGCTAAATTCAAACTCTGTGTTTGTTAATGAAGCTAGCAAGTAGTAGCTAGCAGGCACATTGAGCAGCCAGGCCACAATCAGCTTATCAAGTCACTGGCGAGTGGAGACGTGTGCTTCGATGCTGTTTAGTTTTTTACAACTTTCTCACTATCTATTACCAGAGTGTGAGTCTGTCTACCAGTGTTTCATAGAGAAAAAAACTGTCACGGGAGACACAAGATGCTCATGAATGGGTTTTGGAATATACAAGTTCACTCTGATCGTCTGAATTCTAATTTTGCCGAACAAAGTGGCAGACTCGAGTGATTGACACTATAAAAAACATCAGCAAGTGGCCACTCCATGAAGGGCTTAGGGCCAAGGGTTATTCCAACATAAGATTGGTGACGTGTTGTCTTATGTAAACAAGTCTGAGGCGCTGCGTAAAGGGCAGATCTGCTGTCTGGAGATTCTGGCTGCTATCTAGAACCTAAAAGGGTTATTTGGCTGTCCCCATAGGAGAACCCTTTGGAGAACCCTGTCATAACTCTCCTGTGACTATCTGAAGGATCAGGTTCCAGTGGGTCCGCTCTACAGCGTGCTCTCTCTCGTAGAGGGGGAGAGCGGGAAGTCGTCTGTTTTATGGGCGGTCATAAAATACGCTGCCTCTTTGCTCTGTTGTGTTCGATATTGGAATGTAACTGTGGAACACAGAGAGACCCTTGGACATCAAAAGTTTGAATAATTAAACAATGTTTATATTTTTGAGAATGTGGGAATGGTCAGTGGACACTCAAGTGTGTTTCATTTGGTGATCTCATGAAGGACAGGAAACACACATAACTGTATCTCTTAAAGTGTACATTTCCCAGCTGTCAGGTTTACATATAAATATTGTGAAACGTATGTGATTAAAAATGAAACTCTTTGTGAAAAGATGTAATGTGATGTTAACCTTCTAAATGAGAGTATGGATTTTCATATAAAGTTTTACTAGTCAGTGGCCACACCCCCGTGAACCCAGACATCACATTAGGCATCATAGAACCACCCCTTCTTCCACAGAGTACAAAACCACTTCCTACAAAATGTACATTAAGTCAGAGAACGCTGGGAATGGCTACAATTCTATAGGCCATCAGACCAGAAAATATGGAGATGACGCTACCTGTTGAAATGGTTAGGCGCTACAACTCTACCAAAGGACAAGACCATACAGCGTGGAGCATTGGCTACAAGGCTGGAAATGGTTCAACTCTGAGACTATCGATTCACTACAGAAGTAAGAAATCAGGAAAACGACAAGAATACCGCCCCCACCGAAACATCTACCCTATGCGACAACCATGGGTACGCCTGACGTATCCATTATGAACACAACCAGAGACTTTCTGTCGATTGACTCTCCAGCAGACGGACCGGCGACCACAGAGAGAGACAGCAAGACATAGACCCGTAAATATGTAAATTGCAATTCATTTTCGAATGAGTGGTCGTTTATGTAAAGTATTAGCAATTTCTAAGAGTGTAGTTATCAGCTATGAGTTTCCCGCTCTTGAGCGGTCCATACCCCCTTTCCTTTGTCCACCAAGCCGTCATATCGGTTTCGTCCGCTAGAGACTTTGTCTTTGTATCATGTAGTAAACTAATTGTGTGTGTGATTATGTATTCCTGTGATTATTTAGTTAGTTAGAAAATAAATAATTATGCCAATTTGTATATCGCTGATTCATCATTTAGGCTAGGTTTCGTGCAGATATCCAAGGGTTTGCAACGTTCAGTAATGAGAACTGATGAGGTACAATACATTAATGAGAATACTTATTGAATACTTATCGAAACATTTTCCTGTGGTGCCCCGACTTCCTAGTTAATTAAAGTTTACATGATTAGTTTAATCACGTAATAATAATTACAAATAGAGATTTGATTTGATAAAATAACATTTAATAACAGTCACAGACACGACAACCCTTTTTGGTTCCAGGTAGAACCCTTTTGGTTCCAAGTAGAAAGAAGAACCCTTTTGGGTTCGGTGTACAACCCTTTTCACAGAGGGTTCTACATGGAATCCAAAAGTGTTCTAACTGGAACAAAAAAGGGTCCTCCTATGGGGACAGCGGAATAACCTTTTTGGAACCCTTTTCTCTAAGAGTGTATGATTGGATATAGTGCACGGAGCTGATAAAGCACAATCACCACAGCTGCTTCTCTCGTGTTAGTGGGCACTGGGCAAGTGGGCATGATTTCAATCCATACCCAACACTCCTCGAGGCGAACTCACTTACAAAACTCTGTTTTGCACAAGACTGACTTTATAACTAAAATTATCCTATTAACACTATGTAGTGTTAAATGTTTCTGACTCAAATCAATGCAACATAGGCCCCAGAGAAGTTGGTTCTAGGGGCAATTGACCTTTAATATGCTGCTGTTACTGGACCTTATAATCACTTTTATGGCTGTGAAAAATACAGGCAAGACCACAGAAAGAGAGGACAGAATTGTCGATAGTATGTGGAAGGGTGTTGTTGGTGTCAAAAGGATTTTCTGTCTGTGATTTCCATTCTTTGTCATGGTCAGATCCTGTGCCATTTAGACTCCCTGGACATGTGTTTTCGATCAGCAATGCATTTAATCTGTGGCTAAGACTAGTAGCTATATTTTAACCAAAACTAGTGTTTCTAGTACAAGGCTATAAATCCATTATTGTTGTGATGTACAGTTTGGGATTTATGGGATCAGCAATACAGTGTTGAGTGTGCGAGACATAAATAAAACTCAACATCATCTTTTTATGTTTTCACAATACACGAAAGGGTCTTTGTTTTTAATAAAATTTTAGAGATCTATTTAGTAATTTTGACTTCATCGGGCGATTTAAACTAAATATATCTAACTTAACACAGATTACTGGTTTGAATGGGTCGTGTTGTGTGCTGATTTGAAGAGGGGAGGTTGAAAAACATTTCAAGAATGTTGCACTATGAACCTGTAGAAGCCCCTTGAGCATGGGAACAGACGTGGCTTGTGCTCCTCCAAAGCCAAGAGTAATCTTCCAGCCAAATAAATATTTGTATGACTGCACCGGGTCATTAAGTAATATTCAGTCCAATCACAGCAATGTTTTGTTATTATGCCAAGTAAAAGCTGCAAAATAAAATGCTGTTGATTGAACAAAAACTAGTCTGCTTCTCACAAATTGCTTTCTGAGAGGCAAAACTATATGGGAGGATGGGCTAGATTTCAGAACCGTCTGCCAGTGGATTATGTAAGGGATATTCAACAAGAGTCTATGCATTCCACGGAAAATAATGAACGAATAGCTAGCAAGTTTACTAGATAGCTACAGTAGTTGCCATGGTAACTTGCTAGTTTAGCTAACCAAACCATCTGTCCTAGCACTCTATTATGAAAATTGAATTCAACAATACCAATACTGTTTTCAATTAAACTTTTGCTTTCAAAATCAGCTAAAAAAAACTTGTAAAAATGAACTATAGCCATTGACTGTCACGGTCTTGTACAGAATTGGACCAAGGCGCAGCGGGCATAGCATTCCACATGTTTTTAATACAAAATGGAACCAATTACAAAACAATAAAGAATAAACAGACCATAACATCAGTAAAACACATGCACTAACAGAAACAATAACCCACAAAGGCAGGTGGGGAAGGGAACAAACTAAATAGGATTCCCAATTAGAGGCAATGACTAACAGCTGCCTCTAATTGGGAACCAACACAAAACTCAACATAGAAAACACAACATAGAACAAAAAAAAACCCTGGTCACGTCCTGGCCCAAAACCCCATAGATAACCCAGAGGGCTATCTATTGCCAGGACGTGACATTGACTTCTACCTGCAAATACACTGTGCATTATAGTGAATTATACAACAGGTGGGTCTAATCCTGAATGCTGACAGGATAAAAACGCATTCCAGCCGTTGCCTAAAAAATCTATGACGTTAAAATGCCTATTTACTGTGTTCCATCTGACTGCGCAATCCACTGTCTCATCAGCCCAGCCAGGCAACTTATAAACTCGATATCCACTATAAAAAGCATCTAGACATTATCTCACATTTATTTTAGACTAACATTTAGTTTTCAACAGTGGAGATTTGTATAAACCTTGCTGTCTATCTCTCCGACATTTGCAACACTGTTTCAATATTCAAATTCAATCTCCTGCTGTCCCATAGTAATGAACGTGTTGGGAGTCGGGATGAGACAGACAGGCAGGCAGCATTTCTCAGCCAGTCTAAATCATGAATCAGATGGCATCCTTGTTATACACCCCAAAGAATCTATTGAAAATAGGTACAACGAAACGCAGCTAATTTGCTAGCTCCTCTGAACAACAGTGTCCTTACGAGTGACCGCATTTTCTATGCCAGGCGAAATCGCGCCTCATTAGCTCCATGTTATGGATGTCTCCAAATAAATGTCACTAGAAAACAGCTTAAACAAATGCAAATGTAGCTACTTTGCTGTTATTCTGACTGCACTTTTTGACATGACTAAGTTAGCCACAGTTGGCTTGCTAGCAAGCAAGGGATAAGAACGTTACCAGCCAGTATGAAAATGGAACATTTAGAACGAACGACTGGGACGCGTCCATAGATACAGAACAAAAAGACTGGGTCGCCAGTCGTTCAGTAGTAGTATGAATCGAAGTAGTATGAATAAATTAATCAAAATAGAAGTTTTTAATAAAAATATGTCAATACTTATTTGAATATGTTGGTAACCCGTTGTATAAAAGTGATAATGCCCTCGAAGCCGGTGTTTGGAGGATATATTGGAACGATTTGCCGGCACTTGACTTCGTCTCGGGCCTAACAATAACTGTGGCAATATTTCCTCCAAACACCAGCTTCTCTGGCATTATCACTTAAATAATGCACACTCTAGAATGCTCTTCAAGCCAATCAGAAAGGAGTATTCCACAATGCTATGGTATAAATGAGGGTAAACTTTAATATATACAGTTATTGGGGTAAACCAGAGCGGCATGGACGAGTAGCTTCTAACAGTAGGATACCCCCACCCCAGTGATGAAACCTTCTTCCCGTTAGATTTCAAATGTCTGTCATTAACCAAGTTTCCATCCACAGTTTTTATGCGAGTAAAGTCATGGCATAGTATAAAAAAACATCTGTGACAAGTGTGATGGAAACAGAAAGTTTAGTGTTTAGCACTTTTGAAATGTACAGCGACAGAATTCAGAACATGGGCCGTTCTTAGTGTTGTCCCTGTACACCAAGTCAGAACCGTAGGATAAATAAAGGGGGCATATAAGCAGACAATGAAAGCACTTACAATATTCAAAGATTACATTTCTCTAAAACAGGTTAAAGGCTACATGTGCACCACCAATTCAGAACAGTAGGCGAAATTAAGAGGGGTAAATAGACCAAATTATTATGGTGAGGCACATGGGCTACTAACGTCTTACTACACAACATACACTTAGTATTACTTTCTTAGCTACAGTATACATATCTCCCTGGCATATTTCATCATTTATGCAGCAGCATACAATACATTTTTGGAATCACCTTGTTGTGCTGTGCTCACGTTAACAGGAAGGTGGCATGGCGGTCCTTCGCTGGCAAATATTGTCATCAAAGTCTGGCATTCTCTGGATTTATGGTTCTTTCAAAACAACTCTGAAAAAAACAAGGTTGAATCATGATGACGTCATTGATCTTCAGGTCGTAGCTCTAGAAAGAGGCCGGATTTACAATTTCGAGTTGGATGACCGTTCAAAACATATTTTATTTTATTCCCAACTTCCCAGTTGTCTTGAAGTTTTCGCAGTTCCGAGTTAACAGTTGTTTTGAGCGGGGCACAAATCATGCTTTTTTGACAGCCTGGCCAATGTTGAATGTTTATCATTTTAAAGTTGGAAAAGAGCCCGTTTTATCTATAATTTCTCTTCAATATTTCTCTTCATATGAGAAGGATTAAAAAGGATTTGCCAGTGGATTGTCAACTTGATTCATGATGATGACTGCTAGCTAAGATTTTGAAAGTATGATGTTGACATGATCAGTCCAATCAAAGCTACTGTACTTATAACGTGATTTGATGTCATTTTATCTGTGGCCAATGACCTTGAGCCTTCTTGGATGGGCACTTCTAATGTAACTCTATGGCAGCACCCAAGGGGCTAGAATTTTCAAGGTCTAACCTTAGACTTGGCGGTGACGTAGTGTCCCCATGAGTGACAGAACACTGAGCCAATCACGGTGCAACGCTCCGTATTTTCTGCTGGCTTGCCCCACCACCACAGAAAGCACTGAGCTAGGCTGAAAAACCTGCATTTTGAAGCTGCCTTACTCAAGAAAACAAAAAAGAGACCATGTTTGTATGCAGCTTTATTAACCATGTGTTTGACGTATTTGATACCATTCCACTATTCCGCTCCAACCATTATCATGAGCCCGTCCTCCCCTATTTAGGTGCCACCAACCTCCTGTGATTTTGAAGTAGTCCATTTTCTTCTTCACGATTGGCTGATTCCTCCTGAAGACCCGGTTGGACATGACTCCAACAGGGTCACCAGGAGGGATCAGCCAATGAAGTTGGAAGTCCCATGCAGTTGACTACATTAAAATGGAGGAAGCCCTCATACTGTGTTTACAGATGTGCTTTGTCTCTTTCTGCAGGTGAGCCAGAGTTCCGCTATGTGGCTGGTATGCATGGTAATGAAGCCCTGGGCCGGGGGCTGCTGCTCAACCTGATGCAGTACATCTGCCAGGAATACAAAGGGCAACCAGCACATCGTCCAGCTGGTCAAAGAGACACGCCTCCACCTGCTGCAATGCATGAACCCAGACGGTTATGAAATGGCCTTCAAGAAGGTCTCAGGCAACATGTTATAACATTATAACATATAGTAGTGTTATAACTGACTTTATCTTTTAACGCTCAAAAGGAACGGTCAAATATTCCTCAACCAATCTAAGAGGCCTATGTTGACCTCTGACCCTCCTCTCTCGTCCCATCCCAGGGTTCCGAGTTGGCGGGCTGGGCGCTCGGTCACTATAGCTACCAGGGCATCGACATGAACCACAACTTTGCTGACCTGAACAAGGTCATGTGGGATGCAATTGAATTTGACTACCAAAATAACGATAAGTCCAAACGCATCAACCACTACATCCCCATACCAGAGTACTACACTTCAGAGGACGCCTGTGTACGTTGGTATTTAGAAATCACATGCATACAGCAAATCACCAAATAGTATCCACTCTCTGATATCCACTCTCTATTCAGGTAGCAATATCCTTGAGAATATATGTCAAAACTATCACACATGGAACATAAACAATTTAAAATGGTGTACTTCACTCTATTGTTTAAATACAATTTTCCTGTGCCATTGACCTGTTCTCATATCCTATATGCCAGGTGGCCTTAGAGACACGTGCTGTCATTAATTGGATGCAGATCATGCCATTCATACTGAGTGCCAACCTCCATGGGGGAGAACTGGTCGTCACCTACCCTTTCCTCAGGACTGAAGACTGGGCATCTCATGACGACACCCCTACACCGGATAATAGTTTCTTCCTCTGGCTGGCCAAGGTCTATGCCAGCACCAACCAGGTCATGTTGAATCCAGACCGCCGGCTTTGTCACAATGAAAACTTCCAACGCTACAACAACATCATCAATGGCGCCAACTGGCACACCGTCCCAGGAAGTGAGATTTCAACCGCTTTTATGGTCACATGGTCATGCATTTTGTGTTTATGTACCCGTCTTTGAAAAGAAGGATACTGTTCTGTTATTTCAAGAATCTTTATAAGATTGAAATGCTTGATTATTTGTCTGAAACCTCCTTATCTGTTTTCCAGGCATGAATGATTTCAGCTATCTACACACCAACAGCTTCAATGTAACAGTGGAGCTGTCCTGTGATAAGTTCCCTCGTGCCAGTGAGCTGCCCATCGTGTGGGAGAACAACAAAGAGTCTTTACAGGTCTACATGGAGCAGGTCCGTCCATCAATAGTGTCTAGTGCAGTTTAAACACAACATGATGTTGTTGTTTATCCTAACTCTATATTTTCACTTTGTATTGAAGGTCCATAGAGGACGCAAGGGTGTAATCAGAGACAAATACACAGAGGCTGGCATTGAGGATGCTATAATCAAAGTGGATGACATAGACCACCATATTAGATCAGGTGGGCTCTCTCCCTCACTCCTCACATGCACATTTTTTTATGTCAGTAAATGATACAAGAAAACCAAAAAATTATGCTGTCAAATTGCCCCTAGATGGCACTACAGGAATATGTTATGAAATGAGTAGGCCAAAGAAGCCAACCACTAACCAGTAGCCATTTTGTGTCCTGCCCCTACTGTAGTACCTGACGGGGACTACTGGCGCCTGCTAAACCCTGGTGAGTATGAGGTCACGGTGAGTGCCGGGGCTATAACCCATCCACACGTACCTGCCGTGTGATGTACGACCACTACCCCACCATCTGTGACTTCCACCTCACAAAGACCCCCAAGCAGAGGCTGAAGGAGATCAGCTGAGGCTGCAACAACTGCGTCTGCGCAAACTGCGCGCCAGCACTAAGGCCATCAACCAGCGGCGGCTAGCAGGAAGGCACATGGGTTGTGATTTTGAACAATCATAGCCCACTTTGTCTGGAAGGTTGTTGTATTTCATTGGCTCTTGTTAGGGCACTTCCTGGTGTAAGTCAGTTTGGGTGTTTGGAAGTCTTTACACCATGTGGGCAGGCAAAAATAACTGTTTTGGGAGAGCAATGGTAAAACACATTGCACTTTCAGTATGGTGTAGCTTTATTACTGAAGAAAGGGACAGATTGTAGCAAAAGATTGCAATATGATTGTATGACAGGGCAAAATATTATTTTCACTTGATAAGCTCTCAGAAAGCAGTTACAACAACAACAAAGTGGCATGATACTGGACAAATGCAGGGATATACCACTATTCTAGGAAAGTTCATGCTACAAATTAAAGACCAAACTCATGATTCTAAAATGACTTGTGTATTTTGCCATATAGATAAGAGCTCATCTGTTACAGTCTAGAACTGATAAGAGTTCTATACATGAGATATTGTATATCTATTAACATAAAGTTGTGTTCTTATATTTTTGTTTGTTTGATACATTTTTATAATACTTAATTAAATAAAAAAAATGCTGGCATTTGGATGTCCTTGCAAGCCAAGAGACAATTTTACAAATGTAATCCAAGTAAAGGTTTTCTTCTAACATAAATAGTTCAAATCCATGTCTTATTTTCTATGGAGTTGTATATCCTGTTGCAGCCGGTGTCCTCCACGGCGTTTGCGGCTGACAAAACGACACCACAGGGTCGTGATCAGGGACAGGACCACACAGGTCAGTGCCACAAAAACACCCACCCACATCACCAACGACAGCTGCCCGCTTCTCTGCCAATGAGGAATAACAAGCATCAGACACAAACCATCTAGACAGTATGAACATATCAAACACACAGCCGGGCCTCCAAAACAACATCAGCACTCAAGCACTCAACAAGCATCAAACTCCCCTAAATAATGTGACAAATGCATCAAACACTCACATTTAGTAGTTTAAAACATGAACATTTTCAGATTAACCAAAGATAGTCTCTGACACAGATATCTGGGAATATATTTTCTCCCCCTTCAGATGTGCTACACTAGCTAAGTTTCCATCCAATTGGCGACAGATTTACATGGGAATATTCTAAAATCCGCATTAAAACAACATTCGAATTTTCCCACCAGAGGTGTTTCCATCAATTTGGCTTGTTGCAGATAAAAGGCTGTGCTTGATGGCATAGTGCAGATAAAATTTCCATGTACCGAATAAAAAAATACAAGTAAAATGGGTTTACATGGCATTTTCAACTCTGAGGGTTTTCTTACAATTTATTTTTGGGGCATTATAGCAAATGTGCCCACTCTGGTATTGGCATGCGCTTAAGCCCACAGCGCTATTTGAAAGCAGCATCAACCTCATCATCATGCACATTCACCACCCTGTGAAGTTCAACATAAACATATTTAATCTGCTGCCTAATAAACTGTATGCTTTCCCGACAAGTCGTAGTGGGAGGACCACACACGTCATAGCGTGACTCCAAGTTTACTTCCACATGATAGTTATTATTTCAATGTTTGGCCATAAAAGCGTTTCCACCGACATTTCTTGCATAATTATTTTTGCTGACACAAAAAGATCCCACCTTGTCTAGTTTATTTTGTTTTCTTGACATTTAGAAAGTTTTCCGAAACATTTTCTGTTTCCATCAGACCTGTCATGACATTTTTCATCTGACATGTACTTTCCTCGCATAAAAAGGTCGGATGGAAAAGTGGTTAGTGTTCTCATCACCTTTTCCTGATGGATTCCCTTCAGCAGAGCGAATGTGCTGAGATGGTTGCAGGAGCACACAGTGTGGGTGGAGTTTGACATCACCGAGGTGCAACCCCGCCCAGACCACACCCCCGGTCCATTCTCATCCGACCAATAAACACAGGTGGGGTCAACATCACTGGACTAGGATACAGTGTATATGGGTTGGGGTCAATTCCATTTAGACTCAGTAAATGATGTGACTTCATGGAAAATATATCAATGAAAAACATGTTTTACTGACAGCCAGAAACTATTAAGAAGAGACAAGTGTTACCTGCAGGTGATTGAAGGTGATATTCACCGGTTGGGGCAGGTTTGTTGTGTTGGTGTTGCTAACGGACACCGTCGCAGCACTTGACATGAGCTGCTGGCTCTGATGAGAAGTGTTGTCCTTCAGACTATCCAGATTCTTATAGCTGAGCAGAACAACAAATGCAAACCCTGCACACAAAAAAACAACACAAGAAAACATAAGGCATGACACAAAAACATGTACAACTCACAATATCCCAAGTGAATCCATCAATGTATGCCTTTAATAATATTTTGAGCAGATGATTGGTACTGTAGGACTCCGGGTACCTGGGTAAATCTGGTCATCTCCAACCACCGTCTCCCAGGTGGTGTCAAGTTGAGTGTTCTCATTGGTCAGGCTGACTGGTCCCTCAGGTGGAGTCTTGTCTCTCCTCACCATAATCTCAGTTTCTGGTTTTCAACATATTGACAAAATAAAAATACCAGAAATCACCATTACTGAACACAATATTGCATTTATTTTATTTTAAAGTTGACACAATCTAATGTGCTTGTTAGTGCTCCGTTTATGGTCAGTATGGTGTTCAGATTGTGGTCAACCTGTGGTACTGTAACGTCTGCTTCCAACTCACAATCTCAAACATAGATCCCCTGAACACAGCTCACTCTCCAGATCCCAATCACCTGAATTCTGATCACCTGTTCAAATACCTGTATGTCATTATCACACACTATTTAGTTCAGTTCTTTGCACCCCATCATTGTGAGGTATTGTTTGTTCTGTTACACACTTCTATTCAGAGCTCTGTTTTTCCCCGTAATTGAATCCTCCTGTGTTAGTTTTTGCTTGCCTCACTAACGACGCCTTTTGCCTATTCCCTGCCTGTACTTTAGCCTATCGGATTTCCTATTGCCTGATCTCCCGGACGTTACTAGCCTTTTCCCTGCCTGTACTGTTGCCCTTTTGGATTTTTTGTGTATGACCTTCTGCCTGCCCCTGGGCCCAGCTACCTGCCTCCTCCTGTGGTCCTTTACAATAAACACCTGCTGCACCCTGTGCTTGAAACCAGCTCTCTGTCTCCCATCATGTTCAAAACAGGTACCTGCGAGGTGGTCAGTAAATGGTAAATATGTGGTCAGCGTGTGCTCAGTGTGTTTATGTTACCTGTGTGGTTGGTCTCTATCCTGGTCACGTCCTCTGTCAGCAGCGGAGCGATCAGTCTGATAGAGATTTCAATCGTCCTCAGTAACTTAGTCACTTCACTGCTACTACGGTGACCATTGGACTGGAGGCCCAGTTGAAGAACATCAGTGGTATTAACCAGTAACTAGAGAAGAAAGACATAAGTACGTGTGTGTGTGTGTTTGCATGTGTGTTTCTGTGTGGTGACTTACTGTCAAAAGCACATTTCCAGTCAGCAGCGGTCTTGTAGATCCAGACAACGTAGAGTTGCTCAACACCAAACAGTTGTTTCTCAACAGAGACAAGAAACTATCAAAGCCTGGTAGAGTCTGGGAGGGAGGAAGGGGGAGGGGGGCATGTACAGCGGTGGGAAAAATGCATAAAACATTTAAAGATCAAGGAAAAATACCCTTTTCTCAATTCTTAGTGTAATAATTCTAAAGTAAAGCTCTACCTGTCCGGGCTGTGTTTCGTACTGGTCACAATTAAGCTCTAAAGTAAAAACATGGAGACATATTACCTCAATAACTATTCTACAGTACACTACGTACAGAATAAAATTTGACACGTAATGTTATGGTGGTGCAGTAGTCAGCCAGCACATGGAAGACAGACAAAAGGTTGCCCCCTTAGAGGATTTAGACAAAACCCAATACAAAAAGACCCAAGAAGAAATGTTTCTCTCACCTGAACACTGAGTTTGTTTGTTGTCATAGTTACTGAATCCTTTAGGACACTTGCACTGGTAGCTGCCCATCTGATTGAGACAGATTCCCCGTTCCCCACAAATATGTTGGTTCTCAACACACTCATCTATGTCTGACAGAGAAAGAGAGTGGTGAGGGGAGACGTAGTGGAGATGGAAAGATGATTAAAGCTTGTATGTTGACAAAGAGAGGGTGATAATCCCTCACACATTAACACAGTCACACTTTAAATAAGATTGTGGTGACCACCGCATTATTCAAAGCCAAGCAATCTGAAGCCAAAATAGCATTGATAGTAGTTGCATCCAACGGTGTTGATGCAAGTTGAATAGCCTTTACAGATGTTCTTCTCATTTAAGCACTCATTTATATCTAAATAAGGGAGATAAGGGGTGAATTTAGAAATAATAGATTATCCCAGTAATAAACAGTATATAGTGTTGAATGTTCATAAATAGGGTCTGTTAAATTCTGGAGATTATCAGAGGTCAACATTACTGACCAAAGCACATTACTAAAGCAAAATACTACACATGAAACTATAATCATATTTTTCATCATTACCAATACAACTCAGAAACTCTGGATTGGAATACGGTTGAGTGAAGCCATTCACACATCTAGTAACTCTTGCTCCTTGGTCCTTGAGTAGAGCTAAATTAAGACAGAAAGAAAGGTTGAACTGCACACATACACATGTTATATAGCTTTTAAACAGACTATGATGTGTTGGTAAAAAAAAAAAGCAGAAAATTGACCGACCCACAATCAGGAGAAATAGAATGGCTCCCATGATCTCTGACAGGTGGTGAGTTAATGTCACACGTCAGCTTGGTTTTAGTTCTAAATAATAATTTGGTGACTTCACGCATGTGGTTAGCGCAAGGAAGTTAAATTATTTCCCAATAACTAGCAAAGTCGAAAACAAAGAGGAACTGACTGTGTAGCAAGAGAAGACCATTTGCATCGCAATTCACATCAGGTTGATTTGTCGAGTTTCACGTAGACCACTTCCATGAGTTCCATCCCTGAATTACTCTAGTGTAGAGGTTATATCTCCAAGATCAGACATAAAAGGACACACTGATCTGAAACACCAACATGCACAGTATAGACACTATCTATTGCTTATCAACAGGGCCACATAAACCAGCTGCCTTACGAAAAAGTGAAATTAGAATCCATATTTCACTCTGAAGCACTGCTACTTATCTTTTTCTCTCCTTTTCAAAATATCTTGCTCTTGATTTCTTTTGAAGATGTCTGACCTTTTTTAATATTTGAAAAGTCACTGTAGCAGTATTTCCCGTAATTTTCACATTCTCACTTGCTCTATCAGCATTGACGGGGAAGGGGTTTGAATGCTTAACATTTAGTGTAATCACAAAGACACAAAACTGAAGAGGGTCTCTGGGTTTTTCTTCAAGTGGTGGTGGGACTATTTGTCCATGAAATTAATAATTTTCCTGACGAATTCCTGACGGATTCTCCCTCCATAGCTTAAGTATCCTAATACATTGATTGGCTACATTATCTAGATTTAGGTTAGCTCAAAAGGTAGGTCGATTAACCAATGAAGAGAGAAGTTTCAAGAGCTATTTGGAATGAGAGATATCAAAGTCATGATGATGATGGCAAATGCATTTGTGTGATAAACAGCCTGTTGGAAAATTAAGAAGCAACTATGATCAAATGGTGGAAGACATTAGATTTACGATATTAATATCACTCATACTATGTTCCTTCATGATGATCAACGGTAGGTTTCAGGGCAGACATACATTTCTCTAGTCTGGTTGACACAAAACTCGAAGTTTTCCTGACAAAGCTATCTCTCGCTGTGCACTTGTCGTCACTAGTTACTACAGCCACAAAGTCATAAACCCCGCTTATTTCTAAAATGTCTCTTATTAATTAAAATTTGATTTGAAACCTTACCCTAACCTTAAACACATGGCTAACCATATGCCTAACCCTAACCTTAAACACATGGCTAACCATATGCCTAACCCTAACCTTAAACACACGGCTAACCATATGCCTAACCGTAACCTTAAACACACGGCAAACCATATGCCTAACCCTAACCTTAAACACACGGCTAACCATATGCCTAACCCTAACCTTAAACACACGGCTAACCATATGCCTAACCCTAACCTTAAACACACGGCTAACCATATGCCTAACCCTAACCTTAAGCTTGTTTTTTGAGGGGAGAGGGGATTCTTATGATACAGCCCAGGTTTGGAATGCTCTTTCTTATTGATCTATTAACTAATTTACTGCCTGGTGATGTCACCAGCAAGCCAAAACTCCATCCTACCAAAACAGGCTGACATTTCAAACAGCTCTTACACTAAATGGTAATTATTAAAAATAACAATGTTTTGGGTGAGCAATGATCAAATTCATTGTACTTTCAGTATGATGTGGTGCTTTAATTTTGAAGAAACAGACACCTCATATTTAGACATTTAAATCAGAATGGAGGAAATAATAGCGAGATGATTTTTGGATTAAAATACCTTTTCAAGCACTGTATAATAAACAGGAAAAATATGACTTTCACTTAAAATAACTCGGTTACAACAACAACCAAGTGGCATAATACTGGAAAAATGCAGCGTTGAGTGCATATACCACTATTCTCATCGCTACAAATTACAGACAACGTTTATGAGACTAAAATGACTTATGTATCTTGCCATAGAGATGAGAGCTCATCTGTTACAGTCCAGAATTGATTAGAGTTCTATACATGAGATATTGTATATCTATTAACATAAAGTTGTGTTCTTATATTTTTGTTTGTTTGATACATTTATAGTACTTAATTAAATAAAAAATGCTGGCATGCGGATGTCCTTGCAAGCCAAGAGACAATGTTACAAATTAATTCCAAGTAAAGCTTTTCTTATAACACAAATAGTTCAAATCCATGTCTTATTTTCTATGGAGTTGTATATCCTGTTGCAGCCGGTGTCCTCCACGGCGTTTGCGGCTGACAAAGCGACACCACAGGGTCGTGACCAGGGACAGGACCACACAGGTCAGTGCCACAAAAACACCCACCCACATCACCAACGACAGCTGCCCGCTTCTCTGCCAATGAGGAATAACAAGCATCAGACACAAACCATCTAGACAGTATGAACATATCAAACACACAGCCGAGCCTCCAAAACAACATCAGCACTTAAGCACTCAACAAGCATCAAACACCCCTAAATAATGTGACAAATGCATCAAACACTCACATTTAGTAGTTTAAAACATGAACATTTTCAGATTAACCAAAGATAGTCTCTGACACAGATATCTGGGAATATATTTTCTCCCCCTTCAGATGTGCTACACTAGCTACAGTAGGTTTCCATCAAATTGGCGACAGATTTACATGGGAATATTCTAAAATCCGCATTAAAAAAATATTTTCCCACCAGATATAATGTGCGTGATGACATAGTGCACATAAAATACCATTTGCGGTTAAATTCCCATGTACCGAATAAAAAATACAAGTTAAATGGGTTTCCATGGCATTTTCAATACTACTGATGGTTTTCTCACAATGTATTTTGCTTTATATAGTAAGTGTGCCTACTCCGCTATTGGCACGTGCGCTCTAGCCCACAGCGCTGCTTACAGATATGTGCGCTGTGCGCTGTTGGCTAGAGTGCACGTATAGCCTACACGATGCGATTATTACAAAAGAGCAATATTATTTTTATTTGTCAAACTTTAGCCAAGCATCAATGATCATGTCATCAGAATAAGACCCTCAATATTTACTGGAAAGCAGCATCAAGCCCATACACTTGCACATTATTTTATTTATTTTACCTTTATTTTACTAGGCAAGTCAGTTAAGAACATATTCATATTTTCAATTACGGCCTAGGAACAGTGGATTAACTGCCTGTTTAGGGGCAGAACGACAGATTTGTGCCTTGTCAGGATTTGAACTTGCAACCTTTCGGTTACTAGACGGTGAACTTGCAACCTTTCGGTTTCTAGTCCAACGGTCGAACCACTAGGCTACATTCACCCCCATGTTGCCTAATAAACTGCATGCTTTCCCGACAAGTCGTAGTGGGAGGACCACACACGTCATATCGTGAAGTTTACTTTGATAGGATGGTTATTATATCAATATTTGCGCATAAAAGCGTTTCCACTGACATTTCATGCATAACTATTTTTTGCATATTTAGTTTTCTTGACGTTTAGAAAGTTGTCCTAAACATTTTCTGTTTCCATCAGACCTGTCATTACATTTTTCATCTGACATGTACTTTCCTCGCATAAAAATGTTGGATGGAAAACTGGTTAGTGTTCTCATCACCTTTTCCTGATGGATTCCCTTCAGCAGAGCGAATGTGCTGAGATGGTTGCAGGAGCACACAGTGTGGGTGGAGTTTGACATCACTGAGGTCAACCCCGCCCAGACCACACCTCCGGTCCATTCTCATCCGACCAATACACACAGTTGGGGTCAATTTCACTGGACTAGGATACAGTGTATAAATGGGTTGGGGTCAATTCCATTTCCACTCAGTCAATTCAGGTAGAAATTTGACTTCATGGAAAATATATAAATGAAAAACATTTAAACATATTTTACTGACAGACAGAGACTAATAAGAAGAGACACAAGTGTAATCTAAAGGTGATTGGTGAGATTCACCAGTTTGGGCAGGTTTGTTGTGTTGGAGTTGCTAACGGACACCGTCGCAGTACTGGACATAAGCTGCTGGCTCTGATGAGAAGAGCTGTCCTTCAGACTATCCAGATTCTTATAGCTGAGCAGAATGACAAACACAAACCCTGCACACAAAACCAACACAAGAAAACATAAGGCCTGCTACAAAAACATGTACAACTCACAAAATCCCAATGTGTGCCTTTAATAATATTTTGAGCAGATGATTGGTACTGTAGGACTGCGGCTACCTTGGTAATTCTGGTCATCTCCAACCACCGTCTCCCAGGTGGTGTCAAGTTGAGTGTTCTCATTGGTCAGCCTGACTGGTCCTTCAGGGGGAGTCTTGTCTCTATTCACCATAATCTCAGATTCAGTTTTTCAACATCATGACAAAATCAACACAGATCAGAAATCACCATTACTGAAAGAAAACAATATTGCATTCATTATATTTTAACGTTGACACAATCTAATGTGCTTGATAGTGCTCCATTTATGATCAGTATGGTGTTCAGATTGTGGTCAACCTGTGGTACCTGCGAGGTGGTCAGTAAATGGTAAATATGTGGTCAGCGTGTTCTCAGAGTGTGTGTTACCTATGTGGCTGGTCTCTGGCAGCAGCTGAGCGTTCAATCGGAGAGAGATTTCAATCGTCCTCCGTAACTTAGTCACTTCACTGTTACTACTGTGACCATTGGACTGGAGGCCCAATTGAAGAACACCAGTGGTGGAATTAACCAGTAACTAGAGAAAAGAGACGTAAGAGTTATACACGTGTGTGTGTGTGTGTGTGTGTGTGTGTGTTTCTGTGTGGTGACTTACTGTCAAAGCACATCTCCAGTCAGCAACTATCTTGTAGGTCCAGACAACCTAGAGTTGCTCAACACCTAACTGTTGTTTCTCAACAGAGACAAGAACCTGTCATAGCCTGGTAGAGTCTGGGAGGGAGGGAGGGAGGGGGCATGTGCAATAGTGGGAAAATACCCTTTTCTCAATTAATAATATAATAATTAGATTATCTCAATATTCTTCTACAGTACACTATGTACAGACCTGTGCATGATAAAGGAATACATCATGGACGACAGGTGGAATGGTGCTTGACTCTCACCTACACACTTCATTTGGTTTTTGCCGAAGTTAGTAAATCCAGCAGGACACAGGCACCATTAGCTGCCATTCAGGTTTTGGCCCGGGTAAATAAAACTTGACACAGAATGTTATGGTGGTTCAGAAGACAGACAAAAGGTAGCTACCTTAGAGTATTTAGACAAAACCCAATACAAGAAGACCCAAGAAGAAATGTGTCTCTCACCTGCACACTGAGTTTGTCTGTTGCCATAGCTACTGAATCCTGTAGGACACTTGCACAGGTAGCTGCCCACCTGATTGAGACAGATTCCCCGTTCCCCACAAATATGTTGGTTCTCAACACACTCATCTATGTCTGACAGAGAAAGGGAAAAGTAGTGGAGATGGAAAGATGATGAAAGATTGTATGTTGACAAAGAGAGGGTGATAATCCCTCAAACATGAATACAGTCACACTTTAAATAAGATTGTACTGACCACCACATGATTCAAAACCAAGCGATCTGAAGCCAGAATGGCATTCAAAGCAGTAGCTTTCAACTGTGTTGATACAAGTTGAATAGCCTACAGATGTTCTTCTCATTTAGGCACTCATTATATCTACAGGAGGGAGATAAGAGGTGAATTTAGAAAGAATAGATTATCTTCTGAAAAAAAGATCCCACTACTAAACAGTACATAGTGTTGAACGTTCCTAAACAGGGTCTGTTTAATGCTGGAGATTATCAAAGGTCAACATTACTGATCAAGGTACAGTACCAGTCAAAAGTTTGGTCACACCTACTCATTCAAGGGTGTTTCTTTATTTTTACTATTTTCTACAATAATAGTAAAGACATCAAAACTATGAAATAACACATATGGAATCATGTAGTAACCAAAAAAGTGTTAAACAAATCAAAATAGATTAGATTCTTTAAAGTAGCCACCATTTGCCTTGATGACAGCTTTGCACACTCTTGGCATTCTCTCAACCAGCTTCACCTGGAATGCTTTTCCGGCAGTCTTGGAGTTCCCACATATGCTGAGCACTTGTTGGCTGCTTTTCCTTTACTCTGCGGTCCAACTCATCCCAAACCATCTCAATTGGGTTGAGGTCGGGGGATAGTGGAGGCCAGGCCATCTGATGCAGCACTCCATCACTCTTCTTCTTGGTCAAATAGCCCTTACACAGCCTGGAGGTTTGTTTTGGGGTCATTGTCCTGTTGAAAAACAAATGATAGCACCAACCAGATGGGATGGCATATCGCTGCAGAATCCTGTGTTAGCCATGCTGTTTAAGTGTGCCTTGAATTATACATAAATCACTGACAGTGTCACCAGCAAAGCACCTCCACACCATCATACCTCCTCCATGCTTCACGGTAGGAACCACACATACGGAGATCATCCGTTCACCTGCTCTGCGTCTCACAAAGCCACGGCGGTTGGAACCAAAAATCTCAAGGACAGATTTACACCGTTCTAATGACCATTGCTCGTGTTTCTTAGCCCAAGCAAGTCTCTTCCTCTTATTGGTGTCCTTTAGTAGTGGTTTCTTTGCAGCAATTTGACCATGAAGTCCTGATTCACGCAGTCTCCTCTGAACAGTTAATGTTGAGATGTGTCTGTTACTTGAACTCTCTGAAGCATTTATTCAGGCTGCAATTTCTGAGGGTGGTAACTCTAATGAACTTATTCTCTGCATTAGAGGTAACTCTGGGTCTTCCTTTCCTGTGGCAGTCCTCATGAGAGCCAGTTTCATCATAGCGCTTAATGATTTTTGCAACTGCACTTGAAGAAACGTTCAAAGTTCTAGTAATGTTCCACATTGACTGACCTTCTTGTCTAAAAGTAATGGTGGACTGTCATTTATTTTGCAATTATGTTAGCACAGATGAAAACTGTTGTACTGATTAAAGAAGCAATAAAACTGTCCGCCTTTAGACTAGTTGAGGTTCTGGAGCGTTAGCGTTTGTGGGTTCGCTGAAAGGCTGAAATGGCCAGAAACAAATAACTTTCGTCTGAAACTTGTCAGTCTATTCTTGTTCTGAGAAATGAAGGCTATTCCAAATTTCCAAGAAACTGAAGATCTCGTACAACGCTGTGTACTACTCCCGTCACAGAACTGCGCAAACTGTCTCTAACCAGAATAGAAAGAGGAGTGCACAACTGAGCAAGAGGACAAGTACATTAGAGTGTCTAGTTTGAGAAACAGACGCCTCACAAGTCCTTAACTGGCAGCTTCATTAAATAGTACCCGCAAAACACCAGTCTCAACGTCAACAGTGAAGAGGTAACTCCGGTATGCTGGCCTTCTAGGCAGAGTTCCTCTGTCCAATGGCTGTGCTCTTTTGCACATCTTCATCTTTTCTTTTTATTGGCCAGTCTGAGATATGTCTTTTTCTTTGCAACTCTGCCTAGAAGGCCAGCATCCCGGAGTCGCCTCTTCACTGTTGACGTTGAGACTGGTATTTTGCGGATACTATTTAATGAAGCTGCCAGTTAAGGACTTGTGAGGCGTCTGTTTCTCAAACTAGACACTCTAATGTACTTGTCCTCTTGCTCAGTTGTGCACCGGGGCCTCCCACTCTTCTTTCTATTCTGGTTAGAGCCAGTTTGCGCTGTTCTGTGAAGGGAGTAGTACACAGTGTTGCAGAGATCTTCCGTTTCTTGGCAATTTCTCACATGGAATAGCCTTCATTTCTCAGAACAATCATAGACTGATGAGTTTCAGAAGAAAGGTCTTTGTTTCTAACCATTTTGAGCCTGTAATCAAACTCACAAATGCTGATGCTCCAGAAACTCAACTATTCTAAAGAAGGCCAGTTTAATTGCTTCTTTAATCAACACAACAGTTTTCAGCTGTGCTAACATAATTGCAAATGTTTTTTTGAATTATAATTTATCCTTTTAAATTATAAACTTGGATTAGCTAACACAATGTGCCATTGGAACACCGGAGTGATGGTTGCTGATAATGGGTCTCTGTACACCTATGTAGATATTCCATTAAAAATAAGCCGTTAACAGCTACAATAGTCATTTACAACATTAACAATGTCTACACTGTATTTCTGATCATTTTGATGTTATTTTAATGGAAGAAAATTTATATTTTCTTCCAAAAACAAGGAAACTTCTAAGTGACCCCAAACATTTGAATGGTAGTGTACAGTCATGGCCAAACGTTTTGAGAATGACACAGATATAAATTTTCACAAAGTCTGCTGCCTCTGTATGATGGCAATTTGCATATACTCCAGAATGTCATGAAGAGTGATCAGATGAATTGCAATTAATTTCAGCCCCTCTTTGCCATGCAAATGAACTGAATCCCCAAAAAACATTTCCACTGCATTTATGCCCTGCCTCAAAAGGACCAGCTGACATAATGCCAGTGATTCTCCCTTTAACACAGGTGTGAGTGTTGACAAGGACAAGGCTGGAGATCACTCTGTCATGCTGATTGAGTTCGAATAACAGACTGGAAGCTTCAAAAGGAGGGTGGTGCTTGGAATCATTGTTCTTCCTGTCAACCATGGTTACCTGCAAGGAAACACATGCCATCATCATTGCTTTGCAAAAAAGGGCTTCGCAGGCAAGGATATTGCTGCTAGTAAGATTGCACCTAAATCAACCATTTATCGGATCATCAAGAACTTCAAGGAGAGCGGTTCAATTGTTGTGAAGAAGGCTTCAGGGCCCCGAAGAAAGTCCAGCAAGCGCAAGGACCATTTCCTAAAGTTGATTCAGCTGCGGGATCGGGGTACCACCAGTACAGAGCTTGCTCAGGAATGGCAGCAGACAGGTGTGAGTGCATCTGCACGCACAGTGAGGCGAAGACTTTTGGAGGATGGCCTGGTGTCAAAGAAGCCACTTCTTTCCAGGAAAAACATCAGGGACAGACTGATATTCTGAAAAAGGTACAGGGATTGGACTGCTGAGGATTGGGGTAAAGTCATTTTCTCTAATGAATCCCCTATCCGATTGTTTGGGGCATCCGGAAAAAAGCTTGTCCGGAGAAGACAAGGTGAGCGCTACCATCCGTCCTGTGTCATGCCAACAGTAAAACATCCTGAGACCATTCATGTGTGGGGTTGCTTCTCAGCCAAGGGAGTGGGCTCAGTCACAATTTTGCCTAAGAACACAGCCATGAACAAAGAATGGTACCAACTTCTCCCAACCGTCCAGGAACATTTTGGTGACAAATAATGCCTTTTCCAGCATGATGGAGCACCTTGTCATAAGGCAAAAGTGATAACTAAGTGCCTCGGGGAACAAAACATCAATATTTGGTCCAAGGCCAGGAAACTCCCCAGACCTTAATCCCATTGAGAACTTCTGGCCAATCCTCAAGAGGCGGGTGGACAAACAAAAACCAACAAATTCTGACAAACTCCAAGCATTGATTATGCAAGAATGAGCTGCCATCAGTCAGGATGTGGCCCAGAAGATAATTGACAGCATGCCAGGGCTGATTGCAGAGGTCTTAAAAAAGAAGGGTCAACACTGCAAATATTGACTCTTTGCATCAACTTCATGTAATTCTCAATAAAAGCCTTTGACACTTATGAAATGCTTGTAATTATACTTCAGTATTCCATAGTAACATCTGACAAAAACATCTAAAGACACTGAAGCTGCAAACTTTGGGGAAATTAATATCGGTGTCATTCTCAAAACTTTTGGCAAAGACTGTATGTTATATCTTTTAAACAGACTCAGTGATGATGTGTTGGTCAAATGAAAATAAGTAAATTGACCGACCCACAATCAGGAGAAATAGAATGGCTCCCATGATCTCTGACAGTGAGTCACACGTCAGCTTGGTTTTAGTTCTAAATAATAATTTGGTGACCTCACGCATGTGGCTAGCTCAAGGAAGTTAAAATATTTCCCAGTAACTAGCAAAGTCGAAAACAAAGAGGAACTGACTGGGTAACAAGAGAAGACCATTTGCATCGCAATTCACATCAGGTTGATTTGTCGAGTTTCACGTAGACCACTTCCATGAGTTCCATCCCTGAATTAGACTCTAGTGTAGAGGGTCTATCTCCAAGATCAGACATAAGAGGACACACTGATCTAAAACACCAACATGCACAGTATAGACACTATCTATTGCTTATCAACAGGCCCACATAAATCAGCTGCCTTACGAAAAAGCAGATTTAGAATCCATATTTCACTCTGAAGCACTGCTACTTATCTTTTTCTCTCCTTTTCAAAATATCTTGCTCTTGATTTCTTTTGAAGATGTCTGACCTATATGAATATTTTAAAAGTCACTGCAGCAGCGTTTCCCGTAACTTTCACATTCTCACTTGCTCTATCAGCATTGACGGGGAAGGGGTTTGAATGCTTAACATTTAGTGTAATCACAAAGACACAAAACTGAAGAGGGTCTCTGGGTTTTTCTTCAAGTGGTGGTGGGACTATTTGTCCATGAAATTAATCATTTTCCTGACGAATTCTTGACGAATTCTCCCTCCATAACTTAAGTATCCTAATACATTGAAAGGCTACATTATCTAGATTTAGGTTAGCTCAAAAGGTAGGTCGATTAACCAATGAAGAGAGAAGTTTCAAGAGCTATTTGGAATGAGAGATTTCAAAGTCCTGATAATGCTAGCAAACGCATTTGTGTGATAAACAGCCTGTTGGAAAATTAAGAAGCAACTATGATCAAATGGTGGAAGACTTCAGATTTACAATATTACTATCACTCATACTATGTTCCTTCATGATGATCAACGGTAGGTTTCAGGGCAGACATACATTTCTCTAGTCTGGTTGACACAAAACTCGAAGTCTTCCTGACAAAGCTCTCTCTCTCTCTGTGCACTTGTCGTCACTAGTTACTACAGCCACAAAGTCATAAACCCCGCTAATTTCTAAAATGTCTCTTATTAATTAAAATTTGATTTGAAACCTAACCCTAACCTTAAACACACAGCTAACCATATGCCTAACCCTAACCTTAAACACATGGCTAACCATATGCCTAACCCTAACCTTAAACACACGGCTAACCATATGCCTAACCCTAACCTTAAACACACGGCTAACCATATGCCTAACCCTAACTTTAAACACATGGCTAACCATATGCCTAACCCTAACCTTAAACACACGGCTAACCATATGCCTAACCCTAACCTTAAACACACGGCTAACCATATGCCTAACCCTAACCTTAAACACACGGCTAACCATATGCCTAACCCTAACCTTAAGCTTATTTTTGGGGGGGAGAGGGGATTCTTATGATACAGCCCAGGTTTGGAATGCTCTTTCTTATTGGTCTATTAACTAATTTACTGCCTGGTGATGTCACCAGCAAGCCAAAACTCCATCCTACCAAAACAGGCTGACATTTCAAACAGCTCTTACACTAAATGGTAATTATCATAGTGTCCACAATTTCACAGTCTTATTCCAACCTCAAAGTGTTTAAATATACATAAAACTCAGGTTATCATGTTTTTGACTGCACTGGGCCTTTTAGTCAGTTTGGGTGTTTGGAAGTCTTTACACCATATGGGCAGTTCTGTAGGGCTAGCCTAATGAGAGGCAAAAAAAAACAATATTTTGGGTGAGCATTGATCAAATTCATTATGATGTAGTGCTTTATTTTTTATGAAAAGGACAGTTGATATTTAGACATTTAAATCAGAATGGAGGAAATAATAGCGAGATGATTTTTGGATTAAAATACCTTTTCAAGCACTGTATAATAAACAGGAAAAATATGACTTTCACTTAAAATAACTCGGTTACAACAACAATCAAGTGGCATAATACTGGACAAATGCAGCGTTGAGTAGATATACCACTATTCTCATCGCTACAAATTACAGACCACGTTTATGAGACTAATATGACTTATGTATCTTGCCATAGAGATGAGAGCTCATCTGTTACAGTCCAGAACTGATAAGAGTTCAATACATGAGATATAGCATATCTATTAACATAAAGTTGTGTTCTTATATTTTTGTTTGTTTGATACATTTATAGTACTTAATTAAATAAAAAATGCTGGCATGTGGATGTCCTTGCAAGCCAAGAGACAATGTTACAAATTAATTCCAATTAAGCTTTTCTTATAACACAAATAGTTCAAATCTATGTCTTATTTTCTGTGGAGTTGTATATCCTTTTGCAGCGGGTGTCCTCCACGGCGTTTGCGGCTGACAAAGCGACACCACAGGGTCGTGATCAGGGACAGGACCACACAGGTCAGTGCCACAAAAACACCCACCCACATCACCAACGACAGCTGCCCGCTTCTCTGCCAACGAGGAATAACAAGCACTCAAGCACTCAACAAGCATCAAACTCCCCTAAATAATGTGACAAATGCATCAAACACTCACATTTAGTAGTTTAAAACATGAACATTTACAGATGAACCAAAGATAGTCTCTGACACAGATATCTTGGAATATATTTTCTCCCCCTTCAGATGTGCTACACTAGCTACAGTAGGTTTCCATCAAATTGGCGACAGATTTACATGGGAATATTCTAAAATCTGCATTAAAACAATATGTGCATTTTCCACCAGATAGGTGTTTCCATCAAATTGACGTGTTGCAGATAAAAGGCTGTGCTTGATGACATAGTGCAGATAAAATTTCCATGTACCGAATAAAAAATTCAAGTAAAATGGGTTTACATGGCATTTTCAACTCTGAGGGTTTTCTCACAATTTATTTTTGGGGCATTATATCAAATGTGCCCACTCTGGTATTGGCACGTGCGCTTAAGCCCACAGCGCTATTTGAAAGCAGCATCAACCTCATCATCATGCACATTCACCACCCTGTGAAGTTCAACATAAACATATTTAATCTGTTGCCTAATAAACTGTATGCTTTCCCGACAAGTCGTAGTGGGAGGACCACACACGTCATAGCGTGACTCCAAGTTTACTTCCACATGATGGTTATTATTTTACAAAACAATATTGCATTAATTATATTTTAACGTTGACAATCTAATGTGTTTGTTAGTGCTCCGTTTATGATCAGTATGGTGGTCAAACTGTGGTACCTGCGAGGTGGTCAGTAAATGGGAAAGGGGGAAAGCTAGTCAGTTGTCCAACTGAATGTATTCCTGAATTGTGTCTTCTGCATTTAACACAACCCCTCTGAATCAGAGAGGTGCGGGCAGCTGCCTTAAATCGACATCCACGTCTCTGGCGCCCATGGAACAATGGGTTAACTGCCTTGCTCAGGGGCAGAATGACAGATTTTTACCTTGTCAGCTCGGGGATTCGATCCAGCAAACTTCCGGTTACTGGTCCATCATTCTCACCACTAGGCTACCTGCCTCCCCATTGTAAATATGTGGTCAGCGTGTGCTCAGTGTGTTTATGTTACCTGTGTGGTTGGTCTCTATCCTGGTCACAAGATTTCAATCGTCCTCAGTAACTTAGTCACTTCACTGCTACTACGGTGACCATTGGACTGGAGGCCCAGTTGAAGAACATTAGTGGTATTAACCAGTAACTAGAGAAGAAAGACATAAGGGTTTTGTACGTGTGTGTGTGCGTTTGCATGTGTGTTTCTGTGTGGTGACTTACTGTCAAAAGCACATCTCCAGTCAGCAGTGGTCTGTAGGTCCAGACAACGTAGAGTTGCTCAACACCAAACAGTTGTTTCTCAACAGAGACAAGAAACGATCAAAGCCTGGTAGAGTCTGGGAGGGAGGGAGGGGGTCATGTGCAATAGTGGGAAAATGCATAAAACATTTCAAGATCATGGAAAAATACCCTTAGAGTACGAATTCTAAAGTTAAGCTTTACCTGTCCGGGCTGTGTTTCGTACTGGTCACAATTAAGCTCTAAAGTAAAAACATGGAGACATATTATCTCAATAACTATTCTACAGTACACTACGTACAGACCTGTCCATGAAAAAGGGGTACATCATGGACGACAGGTGGAATGGTGCTTGTCTCTCACCTACACACTTCGTTTGGTTTTTGCCAAAGTTAGTAAATCCAGCAGGACACTGGCACCAGTAACTGCCATTCAGGTTTTGACAGATGCCCCCTTTTCCACATACTCTGTCTGTCTTACACTCGCTAATGTCTGAAAGAGAAAGAGAGAGATGAGGAAATAAGGGAGAGAGGATGAAAGTGTGGGATGACAAGGAAAGGAAGTCACACACAAACATTTTATCAGTGATATTCTCAGGCTCTAATCTAAACCCAGGAAGACACCGTATTAAACAGCCTGCGGTGTTGACGCAAGTTCAATTGTCCCCACAGACGGGGAGAATGTCTATGCACTCGTTGATATCTACAGTGGGGCAAAAAAGTATTTAGTCAGCCACCAATTGTGCAAGTTCTCCAACTTAAAAAGATGAGAGAGGCCTGTAATTTTCATCATAGGTACACTTCAACTATGACAGACGAAATGAGAAAAAGAAATCCAGAAAATCACATTGTAGGATTTTTTATTTATTTATTTGCAAATTATGGTGGAAAATAAGTATTTGGTCAATACCAAAAGTTTCTCAATACTTTGTTATATACCCTTTGTTGGCAATGACAGAGGTCAAACGTTTTCTGTAAGTCTTCACAAAGTTTTCACACACTGTTGCTGGTATTTTGGCCCATTCCTCCATGCAGATCTCCTCTAGAGCAGTGATGTTTTGGGGCTGTCGCTGGGCAAGACGGACTTTCAACTCCCTCCAAAGATTTTCTATGGGGTTGAGATCTGGAGACTGGCTAGGCCACTCCAGGACCTTGAAATGCTTTTTTACGAAGCCACTCCTTCGTTCGCCAGGCGGTGTGTTTGGGATCATTGTCATGCTGAAAGACCCAGCCACGTTTCATCTTCAATGCCCTTGCTGATGGAAGGAGGTTTTCACTCAAAATCTCACGATACATGGCCCCATTCATTCTTTCCTTTACACGGATCAGTCGTCCTGGTCCCTTTGCAGAAAAACAGCCCCAAAGCATGATGTTTCCACCCCCATGCTTCACAGTAGGTATGGTGTTCTTTGGATGCAACTCAGCATTCTTTGTCCTCCAAACACAACGAGTTGAGTTTTTACCAAAAAGTTATATTTTGGTTTCATCTGACCATATGACATTCTCCCAATCCTCATCTGGATCATCCAAATGCTCTCTAGCAAACTTCAGACGGGCCTGAACATGTACTGGCTTAAGCAGGGGGACACGCCTGGCACCGCAGGATTTGAGTCCCTGGCGGCGAGTGTGTTACTGATGGTAGGCTTTGTTACTTTGGTCCCAGCTCTCTGCAGGTCATTCACTAGGTCCCCGTGTGGTTCTGGGATTTTTGCTCACCGTTCTTGTGATCATTTTGACCCCACGGGGTGAGATCTTGCGTGGAGCCCCAGATCGAGGAAGATTATCAGTGGTCTTGTATGTCTTCCATTTCCTAATAATTGCTCCCACAGTTGATTTCTTCAAACCAAGCTGCTTACCTATTGCAGATTCAGTCTTCCCAACCTGGTGCAGGTCTACAATTTTGTTTCTGGTGTCCTTTGACAGCTCTTTGGTCTTGGCCATAGTGGAGTTTGGAGTGTGACTGTTTGAGGTTGTGGACAGGTGTCTTTATATACTGATAACAAGTTCAAACAGGTGCCATTAATACAGGTAACGAGTGGAGGACAGAGGAGCCTCTTAAAGAAGAAGTTACAGGTCTGTGAGAGCCAGAAATCTTGCTTGTTTGTATGCGACCAAATACTTATTTTCCACCATAATTTGCAAATAAATTCATTAAAAATCCAACAATGTGATTTTCTGGATTTTCTTCCCTCATTTTGTCTGTCATAGTTGAAGTGTACCTATGATGAAAATTACAGGCCTCTCTCATATTTTTAAGTGAGAGAACTTGCACAATTGGTGGCTGACTAAATACTTTTTTGCCCCACTGTAAATAATGTTGATGAGTCCAAGTGTAAGAGAGTTTAAAATGTTTCCAACTGCATCACCGAAATTACCTTTTCGGTGGCGCAGCTGGCTAGTGTGTTGTCAAGCGGACAGTTATGTGTGTTTGTTAATCAGAGGATAATTAGTTTGAGCCAGGGACAGTAAAGCAGGCACAGTGAAGCCTGTAACACAAGGAGTAAATAAAAGTTGAAACATTTTGGGTCAGTCAAAATAACACAGCAGTGGATGGGACAGTCAGAAGACTCAAGAAGAATTGTGTTTCTCTCACCTACACACTCAGTTTGTCCGTCGCCAGAGTTGCTAAATCCATTGGGACACTGGCACAGGTAGCTACCCACCTGATTGTGACAGGTTCCCCATTTCCCACAAATATTTGGGTACTGAACACACTCGTCGGTGTCTGACAGAGAAAGCGTGTGGTGAGGATGAAGTGGAGATGGAGAGATGAGGGTGTGAGAGTGTCTTATTATAAGGATGTTACTAAAGACACAGAATTCTTACCCACGCATTGTCGTGTGGCACCAGTAACGTCGATAAACTACACACACAGTAGTAGCTACCCGCAGTGTTGAAACAAGCTGAATTCTCCCCACAGATGAGTGAGTTGTTAGTACACTCATCGATATCTAAAGGACACAGCATATACAAAAGAATGGTATGACACGTGTAATGTCGTTACATGGCCATTTAACAGCACTGGTTTCTGCTAGTCCTGCTTACATACGATTCACTCTCAAACTCAAGGTAGCCATAAGAGTATTGGTTCAAAGCTCTATACATCAGAGGAAAAGAATGTTTAAAGTTATGACAGAGATCATATTTAAGTCACAATAAATACATGTTTTCTGAATAAAGACCCCCCTTGAATTGAATGGTGTTGAATGTTCTTGAGCAAGGTCTGGCTAATGCTGGAGAATGAACAAATGAGTCATGTATAAATTGCTGATTTAGGTGCATATTACTGATCAACCTAACAATACAATAATTTACAAAGATTAAGTGTAAAACCTTCACCATCAGTCTTCATCATCATTAACATCACAAATAGCATAGCAAAAAATCCCCTTAGCTTCAGCGCCACCTTTCTCTGACGCTCCGTGACCATAGTCCTTGAGAAGCGCTAAATGAAGACATAAAAGAAAGGTTAAACTGCACACATACATAAAATATATAGCTTTTAAAACAGACTCAATGGTCAAATAAAAAGCTGAACATTTACTGACCCAGAATCAGGAGAAATATAATGGCTCCCATGCTCTCTGACATGCGGTGAATTAATGTCCAATTCCAGCTTGGCTTTAATTCTAAATAATGATTTGGTAACATCACACATGTGGTAAGCACAGTGAAGTAACAATAGTTCATCTGAACTAGCAACGGCTTTCTCCTTAAACAGCAACCGCCCCTAAAAACTTCTCATTTAGAAAACAGCCTATGTGGCATCGATATGAGTCCAAAATGTATTCTTCACTGTCAGAATTGACTACTAAGTGTAAATAGGATAATTTGTCATAAAGTCAGTCTTTAAATGAGTTTTGTGAGATTGTGGTCGTGACTACTGCATCACAACATAAATGAAGGTTGGGTTTGTTGGAATGGAGTGGAATGGATGGAATGGAGTGAATGGAATATTATCAAACCCATGAAAACCATGTATTCCATTTACTCCATTCCAACCATTATTATGAGCCATTCTCCCCTCAGCAGCCTCCACAGCTGTTCAATACTGCCCACATGTCCACAGCTGGCAGCACACAAGTAATCATCAATTCAGAGTGCAGCTGCACCCGACCCAATCGTAATGCCTGTGGTAAATTTGGATTAACTTTGGATATCCATATGGGGCTAGATGGGGACCATCTGTAAATTGCACAATGTACATGGGATGGTATTTTAACATTCAAATAGCTCCAAATGTCAATGACTTAAAAACCTCAAACCAACTATAAATTGTAGAAATTCATTTAACAATATTGAAAGCATTTAATCAGAAAACTAAAAGGTGTGCAACATGAAAATGTAGAACCTTGGCATGACCCTGGACAACACCCTGTCGTTCTATGCAAACATCAAAGCAGTGACCCGCTCCTGCAGGTTCATGCTCTACAACATCTGTAGAGTACAACCCTGCCTCACACAGGAAGCAGCGCAGGTCCTTATCCAGGCACTTGTCCTCTCCCGTCTGGACTACTGCAACTCACTGGAGGCTGCGCTCACCATTTGTGCAATCAAACCCCTGCAACTTATCCAGAACACAGAAGCCTGCATGGTTTTCAACCTTCCCAAGTTCTCTCATGTCACCCCGCTTTTCCGCACACTCCACTGGCTTCCAGTCGAAGCTCGCATCCACTACAACACCATGGTGCTTACCTACAGAACAGCAAGAGGAACTCCCCCTCCCTACCTTTAGGCTATGCTCAAACTCTACACCCCAAACCGAGCACTCCGGGGGGGTTTCTGGTTAACCCTTTACATTTTGACAAACATATTTTATACTTTGTAAACACAAGTGGTCAAATATGTTTTTCTGAATATGACAACATTTGTGACTCCACAGATGACATTTGTGACCTGCATTTTACATATTTGTGACTTGCATTACATTAGTAAATTGACTGACATTTGTGCTTCGCTCCACTTATTTGTGAGTTGAGTTTTACAGATCAATTAGGATGCAGAATCCAAATGAGGACATCCTCAATTATCATAATAAAAATATAAAATGAATATATCACAATTACTTTTAGAAACGCATCTGTTTGGTATCCAAGCTTCCTTTCTTCCTTTTCATATTTTCTTCCTTTTTAGCTTGCTTTCCCTGATCCCCTTCTTTCCTTTCCTCCCCTCCTTGCTTTCCTAGCTCTCTTTCCTCCTATCCTTTCCTAATTATCTTTGCTTTCCTCCTATCCTAGCTTACTTCCCTTCATTCCTTGCTCCCTTTCCTTCACTAGCTCCCTTCCTCTCTTACTTTCTTTTCTCCCTTCCCTTCCCCTGCTTCCTCTCCTCATCTCCTTACCTAGTACCCTTTCCTTTCATCATTGCCTAGCTTCGTTACCTAGCTTCCTTTCCTCATATTATTTCCTAGATCCCTTTCCTTGGTCTTTCCTATCTTCCTTTCCTTCTTTCCTAGCTTCCATTCCTTGATCCCTTTCCTTCCTTTCCTCCCCTCCTTTGCTTTCCTAGCTCTCTTTCCTCCTACCCTTTCCTTTCCTCCCATCCTAGCTTCATTTCCCCCTTTTCTTGCTCCCTTTCCTTCCCTAACTTACTTTCTTCTTTTCCTTTGTTAGACCCCTTTCCTCATTTTTAGCTTTATTTCCTAATTTCCTTGTTCCTTTTTTTTTCCTCTAACTTCCTTTCCTCTTCTCTTCTCCTTTCCTAATTTATTTTCCTTTATATCTTTCCTTCCTTTCCTTCCCCCCTTTGCTTTCCTAGCTCACTTTCCTCCTATCCTTTCCTAGCCACTTTTCCTTTGCTCCTTTCCTAGCCTTCTTTTCTTTGTCTTTCCCATCTTTCGCTCATCCTGCCCTAGCTTCCTTTCCTAATTTCTGGCTTTATTTCCCTAACTTCCTTTCCTCTTCTCCTTTCTTATTTTCCTTTCCTTTTATCCTCTCATAGCTTCCTTTCCTTGATCTCTTCCCTTTCTTTCCTCCCCTCCTTTGCTTTCTTAGCTCCCTTTCCTCCTATCTATTCCTAGCTTCCTTTCCTTGGTCTTAACCATCTTCCATCGCTCCTTCCCTAGCTTCCTTCCTCTGCTCCTTTTCCAGATCCATTTCCTCCTTTCCTAGCATTCTTTCTTCATTTCCTTTTCCCCTTTCTTTCCCTAACTTCCTTTCTTCTTCTCCTTTACTAGTTTCCTTTCCTTTCCTCAATTCCTGTCCTTGCTCTCTTTCCTTCCTTTCCTCTCTGCCTTTTCTTTCCTAGCTCCCTTTCCTCATATAATTTCCAAGCTAAATTTCCTTTCCTCATTTCCTAGCGTCCTTTCCTTTATCGTTTTCCTTCCTTTCCTCCTTTGCTATGCTAGCTCTCTTTCCTCCAATAATTTCCTAATTCTCTTTCCTTTCCTCCTATTATAACTTCCTTTCTTTTTTTCCTTTCTCCCTTTCCTTTCCTAGATACCTTTCCTCGCCTCCTTTCCTATATCAATTTCTTCCTTTCTTAGCTTAATTTCCTCCTTTCCTTACTCCCTTCCCTTCCCTAGCTTCCTTTCCTACATCCCTTTCATATTTTCCCAGCTTACTTTCCTCCTACTACAGTATGGCATTCTACTAGGGCATTCTACACTACTACTACTGAATGTCACACCAGCCTTCGCTTTGGCTCCCCCTCCTGTCCAGCTCAGGCGTTCGGCGTAGCCGGCCTTCTAGCTGCTGCCGAACCTGCTGTAGGCAAACGCCCTTCACTCATCAACCCCGGACTTCTCGTCATCATTACACACACCTGGTTCCAATCCCCACTCTATCAGTGTATATATACTCCCTCTGTCATTTGTATTTGTCGGTCATTGTAAATGTTCCTTGTTTTCCTGAGAGGAATCTCGCCTACTATTTCCTGAGTACTTTATTATTTTGCACTTTGGGTTTCGTCACGCTTTCATATATGGCTGTTTAATAAATTCAGTAGTTCTATACCTGTGACTGCCTACTCCTCTCTACACTTGTGACACTGCTACTAATACAGTTACTTTAACAGTACCAGCAAATCAGTGGTAGTGTCCACCCTGAGATTGGAAGGGTGAAGGAAAAAAAATGACAAATTGAGATCGCCTCAATGTCGCTGTCCAAGTTGTTGCAGACGCTATAATCAAATATTTGTATAACTAACCTAAGACCAGATAGAATCTGTCGTTCCCAACGGGAGCAAATTAATCATAGTTGGCAGAACAAGCAAGGTGGTTGGCAGAGTGAGATCCTATTGGCTCGTTGATTTAACTTGCTGGATTGTAATGTACAGATTGCGGATTTAATTCATTTCAATATTAGTTTCTGCATTTGGAATGAAGGTGAGAATGTATAACTTTATCCGAACTGCATGAGATAGCTAGCTCATCTGCAATACATTATGTACTAGTAGCTAAGCTACAGAGCCAGGTTTGTAAGATAACCTTGCTGCTGCTCGTTTGCAATAGCTTTCTTGGGTGGTTCCTATTCTTCTAAAGTAATGGGAAAGTTGCTGCTAGGCAAACATTTTTTTTTTAAGTTCCAATGTCCATTCACCTTGTTGCCCGTGTAGCTAACTAGGTAAATTAAGCTGATCAATCAGACAGCTACCAGCTTCCTGGTAACACAGCCTGAAACAAAGCACTGCAAAAACTTGGAAAGCTGGTATCACAGTCTGATTTACCAGACTACCTAGCTAGCTACACAGGCAACAGGTTATAAACAAATGTGCCAATGGTGACTGTTGGTTTCTATATTACTGTGCAATTTATTTAGCCCATTCACAAATGAAGCCTACTTCTCATAAAGAATGGTCCTCTCCTCTTAAATATTTGTCACAATACTGCCACAGAAGATTAGCAAGCACTTGGGGCTCTCGAGTGTTGCAGCGGTCTAAGGCACTGCATTTCAGTGCTAGAGGTGTCCTACAGACCCTGGTTCAATTCCAGGCTGTATCACAACCGGCCGTGACTGGGAGTCCCATATGGTGGCGTACAATTGACCCAGCATCGTTAGGGTTTGGCTGGGTTAGACCTTCATTGTAAATAAGAATTTGTTTTTAACTGACTTGCCTAGTTAAATAAAGGTTAAATAAAAAATCCTATTATACAGCATCCTACTATACAGTGTGTTTTTTCAGCCCTTGTTGGTGCACACACTAGTCTCAACAGGGTCAGAGTTGAGCTTGAGAAGCCCTGGGGTGAATCTCCACAGTCTAAAGTCAAGTAGCATCCTTCCTCATCTTATTTCCTTAATTTACACATGTGAAAGCAAATATCCAGGAAGCATCGACAAGTGGTTTCGCCTATTTTGTGAATTCAGATGGAAGCAGTTGAAGGAAAAGAGATATGAGGAGGAAGCTACTTTAGACTATTGAGGTACACCCCTGGTGTAATGTATTATTTGCTAAACAATTTAAAATGTAAATGTACAGTATCCAAACAACCACATCAGATTTTATGAGGAAAGAAGTGCTCATCCATATTGTTATGTTAAACAAGTGAAACATGATATAATCACAATGGGGAGATGTTCTCTGCTGCTCACAATTCCACCAGAGGGAACACGAGACACTTGTTGAAACTCCCTTGTCTCCCATCGTTTTGTCTGTTATTGAAGCATCCCAGGAAGATGTGTTTACACACATTCTGGGGAACTATGACAGGCATTGCTGTGACTGGTGCAAACATTGCTGAGCGCTTGGCCTTATTAAGCATTCTTTCCCACTCCTCCATCTTTCCTCAGCTGTGGGATGTAGTTTCTTTTCCTGCCTCCACTTACTCCCTTTTCTCCCTTCGCAGTGCTGCTCTCTCCCCCACTGTGTGAGAACAAGGGTCAGCATATTGCTCCCCCCTCTCACAGGCTTGACACACACACACAAAGACAGACATAAACGCACAAGCATTCTATTCTACTCATGTCTGTGAATGACCTTCATGAGGAAAACAGCATTTTGACTTTAATATTTGGCTGTAATACATCAAGGTCCCTGACTCTTGGAGGACTTTGAGAACTTGATTTAACAAAAAGGAGCAGTCAGGTTGAATGTGACGTTGTCACAACTCAGAGAGAGTGCTCCCTTGTGACCAGGCTACTTGGCTACCCTGATTCCCTCTCTGACCCATGTCCAGTTTTGGGTTACTAATGTGTGCAGTGTAATTTTATAACTTTTGGCTGCAGGGGAAGTCTATGTTGAATCAAAGTTAACCACCGTTCTTCTCTTTGCCTCCAGCTAAGTTGAAGACCTAAAAGTGGAGATAGCGGAGCTGGCTAAGAGGTTGCACTACGAGATCTCAGTGCGAGCCAAGTGAGAAGGGCTGGATGGAAAAGCACTGCCGGTAAAGAAATTACCTTTGACCCAGGCTCCTGGGGGGCTGCCTCTGGGAGCTTGGCGCCAACCTCAAGACTATAGTCTTTACATATCAACAGAAATACAACGCATAGACTGGAATATGTTCCAGGATTCATCCGATGGCATTGACGAGTTTACCTCATTAGTCACCGGCTTCATCAATAAGTGCATCAACGACGTCGTCCCCACAGTAACCATATGTACATATCCAAAACAGAAGCCATGGATTACAGGCAACATCCGCACTGAGCTAAAGGCTAGAGCTGCCGATTTCAAGGAGCGGGACACTAATCTGGACGCTTATAAGAAATCCCACTATGCCCTCCAACGAACCATCAAACAGGCAAAGCGTAAATACAGGACTAAGATTGAATCTTACTACACCGGCTCTGAATCCCAGACAAGCTAAATGCTTTCTATGCTCGTTTCGAGGCAAGCAACACTGAACCATGCATGAGAGTACCAGCTATTCCAGACGACTGTGTGATCACGCTCTATGTAGCCGATGTGAGTAAGACCTTTAAACAGGTCAACATACCAAAGGGCGCAGGGCCAGACGGATTTCCAAGATGCGTACTCAGAGCATGCACTGACCAATTGGCAAGAGTCTTCACTGACATTTTCAACCTCTCCCTGGCTTAGTCTGTAATACCTACATAGTCCCTGTGCCCAAGAAAGCCAAGGTAACCTGCCTAAATGGTAGCCATGATGTGCTTTGAAAGGCTGGTCATGGCTTACATCAACACTATCATCCCAGAAACCCAATCCCCACTACACTTCGCATATCGCCCCAACTGATCCACAGATGATGCAATATCTATTGCTCTCCACACTGCCCTTTTCCACCTGGACAAAAGGAACACCTATGTGAGAATACTGTTCGTTGACTACAGCTCAGCGTTCAACACCATAGTGCCCCCAAAGCTCATTACTAAGCTAAGGACCCTGGAACTAAACACCTCCCTCTGCAACTGGATCCTGGACTTCCTGATGGGCTGCCCCCAGGTGGTAAGGGTAGGCAACAAAACATCTGCCACGCCGATCCTCAACACGGTTGACCCTCAGGGGTGAGTGCTTAGTCCCCTGCTGTACTCCCACGACTGGGTGGCCATGCAAGACTCCAACACCATCATTAAGTTTGCAGACGATACAACGGTGGTAGGCCTGATCACCGACAATGATGAGACAGCCTATAGGGAGGTCAGAGACCTGGCAGTGTAGAGCGTTAAGTCTAGGTCCAAAAGTCTCCTTAACAGCTTCTACCCCCAAGCCACAAGACTGCTAAACAGTCAATCAAATGGCTATCCAGACTATTTGCATTGACCTGCTTTTTTACGATGCTGCTACTGGCTGTTTATTATCTCTGCATAGTCACTTGCTACCTACATGTACATATTACCTCAATTACCTCGACTAACCTTTACAACCGCACATTGACTCGGTACCGGTACCGCCTGTATACAGCCCCATTATTGTTATTTTATTGTGTTACTTTTTTTTAAACGTTAGTTTCTTTAATTTAGTATTTATTTTTCTTACTTACTTTTTAAAAACTCTGCATTGTTGGTTAAGGGCTTGTAAGTAAGCGTTTCATGTTAGTCTGCACCTGTTGTATTCGGGGCATGTGACAACATTTAATTTGATTAGCCTTGCCTTTTGAGTTTTTCTTAAAAGAAAAATGCTCTCTTGATCTTATCTGTCAATGCAATGGTGTATGACAGTATCCTTTTTAGATCTATTTTACATTTAACAAAAATATAAACACATTTTCTAAGATCTATTGAGTTACAGTTCATATAAGGAAATCAGTCAGTTGAAATAAATTCATTAGGCCCTAATCTATAGATTTCACATGGCTGGGAATACAGATATACATCTGTTGGTCACAGATACATAAAAAAATAGGTAGGGGCATGGATCAGAAAACTAGTCAGTATCTGGTGTGACCACATCTCCTTCTCATATAGTTAATCAGGCTGTTTATTGTGGCCCGTTGAATGTTGTCCCACTCCTCTTCAATGGCTGTGCGAAGTTGCTGGATGTTGGCGGGAACTGGAACACGCTGTCGTACACATCGATCCAGAGCATCCTAAACATGCTCAATGGGTGACATGTCTGGTGAGTATGCAGGCCATGGAAGAAGTGGGACATTTTCAGCTTCCAGGAACTATGTACAGATCCTTGCGACATCGGGCCATGCATTATCATGCTGAAACATGGGGTGATGGCAGCGGATGAATGGCACAACAATGGGCCTCAGGATCTCGTCACAGTGTCTCTGTGCATTCAAATTGCCATTGATAAAATGCAATTGTATTCGTTGTCTGTAGCTTATGCCTGCCCATAACATAACCCCGCCATGGGGCACTCTATTCACAATGTTGACATCAGCAAACTGCTCGCCCACACGATGCCATACAAGCTGTCTGCCATCTGCCCGATACAGTTGAAAACGGAATCATCCACTAAGAGCACACTTCTCCAGGATGCCAGTGGCCATCGAAGGTGCGAATTTTCCCACTGCAGTCAGGTCAAGACCCTGGTGAGGACAACGAGCACGCAGATGAGCTTCTCTGAGACGGTTTCTGACTGTTTGTGCAGAAATTCTTCGGTTGTGCAAACCCACAGTTTCATCAGCTGTCCAGGTGGCTGGTCACAGACGATCCCGCAGGTGAAGAAGCCGGATGTGGAGGTCCTGGGCTGGCGTGGTTACACATGGTATGCGGTTGTGAGGCCGGTTGACCATATTGACAAATTCTCTAAAACAACGTTGGTGGTGGCTTAAGGTAGAGAAATTAACATAAAATTATCTGCCAACAGCTCTGGTGTACATCTGTGGCATTGTGTTATATGACAAAACTGCACATTTTAAAGTGACCTTTTATTTTCCCCAGCATAAGGTGCACCTGTGTTATGATCATGCTGTTTAATCAGATTATTGTTATGCCACACCTGTCAGGTGGAGGGATTATCTTGGCAAAGGAGAAATGCTCACTAACAGGGATGTAAACACATTTGTGCACAAAATATGGGACCAACTTAACATGTTGCGTTTATATTTTTATTCAGTATAGATCTGGTTAGTTATGAAATAAAATAAATTACACTGTATCAGGTTTCCATGTCAACTATGAGGTTTTACAAGTAGTAACTAAATTGAACTTCCGCAAAA
The DNA here is from genome assembly GCA_030435695.1 of Brachymystax lenok tsinlingensis. Classification (NCBI taxonomy): domain Eukaryota; kingdom Metazoa; phylum Chordata; class Actinopteri; order Salmoniformes; family Salmonidae; genus Brachymystax; species Brachymystax lenok. The sequence continues at coordinate 26,665,161 of CM059789.1, read as the reverse complement.
AATCATTTGTGTCCCATTAGATACCAATTCAAGAAGAACCTGAAGAGAATAGTGTCTGAGCTGTATGCGAGGGATAACTGCCAACCCTTCAAGGCCAGCCTGCTGGTATGGGTGCAGCTGCCCATGTGGGTGTGACTCTCCCTGGCCCTGCAGATCCTGAGCCTGGGGGTTGTCTGATGATCACTCACCTACTTAATCAATCAATCAAAATCAATTCACAATCAAGGCTGTTGTATCTTCTACAAGAGACATAATCAAATTTGTACTGATTTATTCTGACTATGGAATATTTAAAATATTAATTGATTAATACTTTTTTTTTTCAGTGTTGCAGAATAGAGCTGACAGTAAGGGGCGCTCTATGGTTCTCCAACCTGGCGTTGTATGACTCCACTTGTCTCCCTGGGCCTCATCAACCTGTTCCACAGAGGTGAGGCACTGGTCTAACTAACACACCCTGGCTTATGCAGCAGCTCCATTAGACACACAATACGGACTCCCCCCACACACACACACACACATTTTTCTTACAAGAGGACACTCCTCACCTGTTGTGCTTTCAGCTAGATCTGTGTTAAACTCACAATAGATTTCAGGTGGTGGAGTGGAGTCATGTTTCGGTGAAACAAAATACAAAAACTTAGGCTAGGACAGAACATACTGTTAAAGATGATCTACTGTGATACGTTTGCAAAGGATAGAAATATGAGCAGGGTTGCTAAACTATTTTTACATTTACATTTTAGCAGACGCTCTCATCCAGAGCGACTTACAGGAGCAATTAGGGTTCAGTACCTTGCTCAAGGACAGGCTTTTCAACTAGTCAGCTCAGGGACTCAAATCAGCGACCTTTCGGTTACTGTCCCAACGCTCTTAACCGCTAGGCTACCTGCCGCCCATGTTCAGATTTACTGTATGTGATTGACACATCTGTTTGGGATTTTAGTTTGGTCATTCTGCATCCCTCACTGACCCATGAAAATAAATAATTTATTTCCCACTAGGAATGAGAATATTGAGACGTTGACCTTATTACGTCTGGTTTCTATGTGTTGTCCAGTATTTTCTCTGCGGAGGATAGAAGCATCCAGGTTCCAGAAGTATGTAACCAACTTTGTCAGAGGGATCTCTCTGGTGATGATGCTCATAGCTGCCACCGTGCCCTCAGTAAGTTTATGTGTGTGTGTTTGCATGCGTGCGTATAAGTTCTCGTGTTCGTGCCCGTTTGTGTGTCCATCCGTGCTCATGTATGCGTGTCCGTATATCTGCATGCTTGTCTGCACACGCACACGCAACCACAAACCAGAAACACCCTCCCACTAGCTCTGAAACAAAATACTTTAGCCACACCTCTGTCTCCCTCATGTCTCCCTAACTCCAACTGCCCCTGTGTGCCTATCCACCCATCACATTACATAAGGGATGGATGAGAGGAACACTATTTAGAAGCCCACCTAAATGGTAATAGTTGAAAACACACTGAGGATGTTTTCTCCCCGACTTTAGTGACAATTCCACCAAATCCACAGACCCATGCACAGGACGTCTCTCTTATATGGAAGATATATATACACACACACACACACACACACACACACACACACACACACACACACACACACACACACACACACACACACACACACACACACACACACACACACACACACACACACACACACACACACACACACACACACACAGTCAGAGAAATACACACACACACACATGCTGTACATTTTATAGTTGGACAGATGTTGCGAGAGACAAACCCTGCTTGTCCCTAAATAGCCTTCTCTGGTTTTGAAAGCCCTCTCTTGCTCTTTCCCAGGTACACTGAAGGATCTTCCCAATCTATCATCAGAGAAAAATCAGACATATCCAACACGTCCATATCTATCAAACCAAGTCAGTATCAATATATCTATGTGACTGGTGTATACTGGAACATGTACGTGCATGTTTACTTTGTGAGGCAGCCAATCGCTGTTCTACCCAGGATAACTTGGTGTTGTGATTAATGACTGTAACTGGCAATGCAACTTTAACTGGCATTGTAACTGGCAAATAATGTATTTAAGATGACCACCATAGTCATGGATGATCAGTGGATGCTAGATTTGTACTTTGAACATTCAGTGTAAATTGCATAAAAATGTATATTTAATGAATGTGAATCTCATTATGTGATCCAGAAATTGTTGATTACAGATGTGTTCACAAAGTTGAAGTAATTGGGTTGAAGTTACTTCAGTAAAATTAAACATGATTTTGTATTAACTGTGGTGTTTTGGTTAATTGCAAAGTCAATTTAAAATGAGGATTTAGACCAACCCTTTATGGAGACATGGAGGTCAAAGGAGGGGATTTTGGGGGGCGGGGTTGAGCTTCAACAAAATCGCTAATAAGAACTGTACAGTGCTTTACACTGTATGAGACAGCCATGGCAATACAGACCCACCACTGTAAACTCAACATCAACATGTTGGTGCTTTTCGCCGTGGCCGTATCGTTGTCACTTGCGTCCGCATCTGCGGACCGTGTGCCGCGCACCTGTGGCACGTGTGAAACCAGCCTGTGCGACCCTCTTCCAAAGGAGGGCTGCAAGTCTGGCACGATTTTCGACTCCTGCGGTTGCTGTTCACTTTGCGCGTATGGAGCCGGGGAACCATGTGGGGGGCGCGGAGCCACAGCCAAGCGTTGCGCCTCTGGACTGGAGTGCGTAAAGAGCGAAAAGGACAAAAAGACAAAGCTCGGCGTTTGCGCCTGCAAAACCAACTACGAAGTGTGTGGCTCCGATGGGGTGACTTATAAAACTGGTTGCGACTTGAAAGTTGCCAGCCTGAAAGCGGTGAGCGAGGAGAAGCCTGAAATCAAGATCTTGAATAAAGGAAAATGCTCAACAGGTGAGAATGGGGGGAACGGCAGATAACGGTCTACTTATTATATAGAGCGCAGTAGCAGTTTAGTGGAAATTGAATTCTGTCTATTTTGGAAACACTGTTTTTATTTGGTGTATCGCGCTACAATAATTCTCATCCATCTCAAATACATGTTGGTGTCACTTTCATCTTGACTAATCTTTCCCCTCGATCAGTAAGAGTTATTATATGTATTTTTAAGTGTGATATGCTTGCTATAAGCTTTCTGGCATAATCAATAACCATTTACACAATGCAAATAGTGTTCATGTATTAACCCCAACGGATGGTATCTCTCTGTGACCTGTTGTCAATGTTTGCCTTGCATGAACTGATTCTAAATGGTCTTGATTTGACTACTGTCCAATGCACCATCAACTTACATTGTTATTGTACATCCCTGTCACAATACACTGATTTGTATTGGGACCTATGCAGAGACATGAGTGTTCTCTAGTTACTGGATAGAATAGCTGGCTGAGAACTATGGAAAATCTGTGGCACTGTCCACTGGGTGTGGACAAGGTTTACATAAACCTCTATCTCTATAACCCTTCCTAAACAACCAGATCTAACTAATGCCAGCCACTGAACAAGCTGAAAGCTGTTGTCTCCACTCTGGGGTGGCACCCTCTATAGAACATATAGCCCTGAACAGACATGTCTGAGATTTTCCATTTTGTAAAGGAGGATGACTGTCGATCAAACAGCAGCGCCTCGCCTACAAGCACACAGACAGGCCCTGTTGGTTTAAAGCAAAGCCAGCAGTGTCTAGTTCAGTGAACCTTCACATGATTCATTATAACTGCATGCCGGCTCTGGATTAGGCAGGCGACAGGGTTCAGGACGTGGAAAAAGAAGGGAGGAAAAAAACTGGCTAGCTGGCAGAAAAAGTCATGCCACACGAAAGGCCCCAGACTAATTTGCCCATATACAACAGGACGAGGTCAGACAACCACTTTAGCTGCACCCTTTGGGCTCTCAGACAGGTCAAAGTGAATATAGCGCTAGGTTCAAGTTCAAGGCCAACATTCCTCTCTCTTGGCTAGGCCTAGGGCTGTGTTTTCAGGGGAGGATTTAGTTGACCTTACTTAACTGGTGACAGTAAATTTCACCGGAACTCAAAACAACAGGGGCCTCTAGCAATATGAGTCAGCGCTTATTTATGATCCTCATTATTATATCATATCCGTTCCTTGGGTTGGAGTATAGAGCATTGAAAAGACAACATAGTCAATCTTCCATAAGCCTGCTGTTTCATCATAACATTGTTCTAAAGCGGCCCTTACTTTGCAACCCTTGTCATTCAAAGCCTATTCATCAGAACTAAAAAAAACATTTCAGTAAAGCTACATTTCTGCCCACACTTGTGGATCGCATGTGAAGTATTATGTGCCAGAAGTGTGACGTGATGTAATTGCACAAATTATTTTCTGAATACATAGAAATGACAGATCATTCGGTTTGAGCTAAACAGATTACCAACTTTGTTTTTCAGAATGAATAATAGAGTTTTAATTGGTGCAAGTCAGCATAAAGCCTGTGCCAATGTTTCAAAGGCAATTACAGTAATGTCCAGGTTCACATGGAGAAACCAAACAGAGGTCATGTTTAACTAATTCTTACTGGCATGAGAAAATCGAGGGGAGAAAGTATGCTTAATATTTCACCAAATTCCTAACTAACAGAATGAACTGCCAAACTCCTTGATGTGGTCCATGTTATATCAGCTTCACCACTTACTGTAAGATCCACATTCATTCTTTCTGAACGGCTAAAAGGACTATCTGTTCATTTATAACACGCTCACTCATTTAGATAGCGCATAAATCAGAACACGAACATTGAATTCCTGCTGACATTTCCATCCTGTACCAGCTTGTCCCAAGGGATAACACCAGAGCTCTCTCTGATTCCACCCAAGGTAAAAATACACGTTACAGGTTGATTTGAAGGAGATATTAAATCCACTCAATTGTCTCGCCTTTTTTTCTTTTCTTCTTCTCCTCCTCTATAGCACCGGTCATTGTGACAGCCCCTGGTGAGGTCTACAATGTCACAGGCTCCCAGGTCTACCTGAGCTGCGAGGCCATTGGAATCCCCACCCCCGTGATCACCTGGAAGAAGGTACCAGAAAGTCCAACAGTGAAAAGACAAGTGTTGATTCAAATTTGAATCAACACTTTTCTAGGTTGTGGTACAAAAGAAAAGGCAATCACCCCATGCTTTGAGAAAACATTTCTATACGGGTATCAGAAACACTCCCATGTATAGTTTAGTATGATGGTCCAAATAACTGTACGTACGGTAGGTTGTTAATGTATTTTCCTATGTCTAGATATTCATACGTCCCCTTCAACTGATTGTTGATTTGGGCTCTATATTTGAGGACACAATGGATGAAAGAGACCATGGAGGATATGAAGCGCACTATTGTTAACCGCACACTGACACAATAGCACAGGACATGAGGGGTTAGAGGGGAAATCCTCAATTATTATCTGATCTTTACAGTCAAGGCTTTACTTATACTCACAGTCAGCAGATATCATTCATAACATTTAAGATAAAAAAAAAACTAAGAGGCATGAAATGACCATTGGTTTCACAGAGACAAATAATGTCAGAAAGTCAGTGAGGAAAATTGAGGATGAGGCCAAGAAAATAAGGAAAGAAGAGGGGAGTGGAGATAAACAGAGCCATGGAAAGACAGGATGCGTGACGTCAATGTGGAGAACACAACTCATCATTCCTGGATAAACCATGAAGACAACCCCCTGATTGCTTACTCTCAAAATAGAGCAAGTTTTTGGTGGTAAACAAAAAAGTCTTCCTGCACTGAAAGAGAGAGTGCGGGTTTGAATTTAGTACATTTTGACATTGTAAGCATGGTTTTATTGATTCGATTAGCACAAACGCCCACACTCTCGCAGCTCAACATAATGTTGCTTTGTTCGAATGGAGCCCATAGATTAGAGATTTGCCTTGAAATGTTAATTCTGACCTATTTAGCAATCAATGCCTATGTAACTGGTGTTAGGGATTTTCCATTAAAGAGCCAGTTATACACCTTAAATAGCAGAACTTGAGGAATTAAGGGTGAGCTTAGCAACCACATTCCTCTTTCTCTTGTAGTGGAGGGGCCCCATTATGTTTTAATTACAGTAGCTAGTGGGCCTGTCATGGTCCTAATCAAATCAAATCACTTTTTTTTTGTCACATGCTTCGTAAACAACAGGTGTAGACTATCAGTGAAATGCTTACTTACGGGCCCTTCCCAACAATGCAGAGAGAGAAAAGGAGAAATAGTAGAAAAATGATAACACAAGGAATAAATAGAAAAATAAGAACACACAGAATAAGAACAAAATGAGTAACGATAAGTTGGCTATATACATGGATACCAGTACCGAGTCGATGTGCTGGGGTGCGAGGTAATTGAGGTAGATATGTACAGTGCTTTCAGAAAATATTTACACACCTTGACTTTTTCCACATTTTGTTGTGTTCCAGCGTGAATTTAAAAAACAAATGTTACTGGCCCACACACAATACACCATAATGTCAAAGTGGAATTCCGTTTTTTGACAATTTTACAAATTAATTAAAAATGAAAAGCTGAAATGTCTTGAGTCACTAAGTATTCAACACCTTTGTTATTGCACATCGAAAGAAGTTCAGGAATCCACATTTGCTTAACAAGTCACATAATAAGTTGCATGTACTCACTCTGTGTGCAATAGTGTTTAACATGATTTTTGAATGACTACCTAATTTCTGTACCCCACACATACAATTATCTGTAAGGTCCCTCAGTCGAGCAGTGAATATTAAACACAGATTCAACCACAAAGACCAGGGAGGTTTTCCAATGCCTCACAAAGAAGGGAACCTATTGGCAGATGGGTATAAAAAAGCAGACAATGAATATCCCTTTGAGCATGGTGAAGTTATTCATTTCACATTGGATGATGTATCAATACACCAAGTCACTACAAAGATACAGGCATCCTTTCTAACTCAGTTGCTGGAGAGGAAGGAAATCACACAGGGATTTCACTATGAGGCCAATGGTGACATTAAAACAATTACAGAGTTTAATGGCTGTGGTAGGATGGATCAACAACATTGTAGGGGTCCACAATACTAACATAATTGACAGAGTGAGAAGAAGGAAGCCTGTACAGAATACAAATCTCCAAAACATGCATCCTGTTTGCAAAAATGCACTAAAGTAATACTGCAAAAAATGTGGCAAAGCAATTAAATGTTTGTCCTGAATACAAAGTGTTATGTTTGGGGCAAATCCAATACAACACATTACTGAGTACCGCTCTCCATATTTTCAAGCATAGTTGTGGCAGCATCATGTTATGGGTATGCTTGTAATTGTTACAGACTAGGGAGTTTTTAAGGATAAAAATTAAACGGAATGGAGCTAAGCACAGGAAAAATCCTTGAGGAAAACCTGGTTCAGTCTGCTTTCCATCAGACACTGGGAGATTAATTTACTTTTCAGCAGGACAATAACCTAAAACAGGCCAAATCTATACTTGCTTACCAAGAAGACACTGAATGTTTCTGAATGCCCGAGTTACAATTTTGACTTAAATTTCAGTATATCATTTTGAATACATTTGCAGAAATGTCTAAAAATGAGTTTTCACTTCGTCATTCTGTGTAGATGGGTGAGAATTTAAAAACAATCCCCTGAGGGGCCCCCGTGTTGAGGGTCAGTGTGGCGGATGTGTTGTTGTCTACCCTCACCACCTGGGGGTGGCCCGTCAGGAAGTCCAGGATCCAGTTGCAGAGGGAGGTGTTTAATCCCAGGGTCCTTAGATTAGAGATAAACTTGGACGGGACTATGGTGTTGAACGCTGGGCTGTTAGAGTGAAGGTGATGACTATGCCCGGGTTACGTCCTATCTACTGTAGAGGACTAGATCCTGGAGACAGTAATATCCGGGCCTCTTGAAGAATAGCTTTCAGCTTGCCTCAAAATCCCCTCAGATAGGGAGGGAGAGGGAAAGAGGGAGGAAAAGAATGGGAAAGGGAGAGAGAGGTAGATAAAATTGAGGGGGAAGAGTAGGAGACGGAGACAGAACTGATGAGTGAGATAAGTAAGAGACGGAGAGAGAGAGTGAAAGAGAGAGAAAGGCCAAAAGATGTTACAACATTTACATTTGACTAATTTAGCAGGTGCGCTCTTATCCAGAGTGCATACCTTTTCATACTGACCCCCCGTGGGAATTAAACCCACAACCACCCTGGCATTTCTCTCTGGAATTCAATGACTTCTCTGGTGTGTGACCTTCAACGTCTTCTACACACCAAAACAGGCCAAACTCACGTCCAGCTGGTTCTCACACTTCATCTCTTTGAGGGGAGAAAGAGGAAAAACATGTCAGTGAGCTCGAAGTTACAATACAACCGAAGATGGATGGTTTGGATCCAACAGATCATGTCATGTGTTAGTTACATCCATCTTTCCGTACCAAAACTTTCTTGTGGCCCACTGATTTCCCAAATGAGCCTTTACTTTATTTGCTTATGTCATGTGTTTTTATAGCTGTAGATGTCAGTGTCTGAGCTTAGGTCATATGAAGAGAATGTGATTTTAGATGACTTGAAATAACATTGGGCAATTTACTGAAACCTACTATAACATGATTAAGTTGGTTGCCTCGTGAGCGTAGTAGCTGAAGCGTAAAATGTTTTCAGTTTCACAGCAGCTGTGTGCTTTTAATGAGTTGATTCGATTAGTTAGTTATTAAGTTAACGGTTGTTTTCCCAGGTCACCAGCGGAAAACAGAGAATGGAGCTGCTTCCTGGAGACAGAGACAACCTGGCCATTCAGACCCGTGGAGGACCTGAGAAACATGAGGTCACCGGCTGGGTCCTGGTGAGTCCAACCAGCCCACACACACATAAACACACAGATATGCACACTACTTGAAATATTTTAGCTGTCATACAGACTTGTGGATGTTCCCCCCACAGACACAAATCAGTCAAATACCTCAAAGACCACACACAGAGTTAGTAAAGGTAAAATTAAAGACGTTGCTGATCAATTTATAATAGCAATAAGGCACCTCGGGGGGTTGTGGTATATGGCCGATATACCACGGCTAAAGGCTGTATCCAGGCATCCGCGTTGCGTCGCACTTAAGAACAGCCCTTAGCCGTGGTATATTGGCCATATACCACACCCCCCCTCATGCCTTATTGCTTAAATATTACCTGAGGCAAATTCCAAAGTTATCCATCAATGCTCCTCATTGACTTGTTCTGTTCAGAGCCTCTACATAACAGAGTTGAATAGAAACGCAACTCCTTCTTCAATGTCTCAGTGAAGGAACAGAAAACATTGGTGGGCCCTGTTCAGTGGTGAGATCTATCTCTTCTACCCTCTCGGTATTCTGCTCCCCTGCTGTCAAACATAAAATTCTTTAAATTTCTTGATCTCGTTTCAGAGTATTTATCTTCCACAATGATTTGTTGCCATGTTTTCTTCATTGGCCATCTTCCACTGTAGATGTTTGTACTTGTGAGAAGTAAATGTCTAAACGCCTACACAGGGGCAAGCCGGCACTGGACAGCAGTTATACAACTGCAAACAATCCTGAACACTTTGAATGGCGCAAGTGCTCTGTCGAAATGAGCCGAGTTTGGCTGGGAGGGAGAGTTTGAGGCTGTGTTTGTGTCCCCTTGCAGCTGCTTGTTTACTGCAGACCACATCATGTGTTCTGCTAAAAATCACATTAAGGTATAATAACCACCGCCGCCATGCTTTTCAGATCTCGCCGCTCACCAAGGAAGAGGCGGGTTCGTACGAGTGTCACGCTGTCAACGCCAAGGGAGAAGCCTCAGCGGTGGGCACCATTCACGTGGTGGAGTCCATCGCTGACATCCCTGTCAAGAAAGGTACTGAAGCACCCCTGTTCTATTGCACTCCTATTTCACTCTTATTTCTACTTTGTTTCATGTTAAATCTAGACCCACACAATATGGCACCAAAGGGCGTGTCTACCTTTTTCTACATTGATTTTGTCTCTTCAGGTTTGCATGATGCTGTGTCTGTACATGTACGTCCTTGTATGCGTACATTTTGTGTGTGTGTGTCTGTGCATGTATGCGTACATTCAGTGTGTGTGACTTCTAGCCCGTGGTGACCATCCCGTCCTGACATGTTTAGGAGTGCCTGCTTTGCTTTTGGCTTTTGGCTCGGCCCACATCCCTTGGCTCTCTTGACAGGGCTAGATGGTTGCCTCGACAAGGCAGCACGTGTCACTGGGGTTGACACATGCACTTTATTGACCTGCCTTTAAAGCTTCGCTCCATGGGAAAGAACCTGGATGTTTGAGTGAAAACGCCATCACAATAACAAGGTTAGCTTTACCTTTAGGTGATCTCCCATCCCTGGTGGTCTGTGATGACGGATACTATTAAAAACAACAAACCTTTTCCAAGGCACGCTCTCCATCGTGCAAGATCCTGTCTAAGCACTTCTCCTTCATTACCAGTGATCTAAAAAAAAATCAGGGCTAGATAGGTGACACAATCTGATGAAAACCAATCCAAGTATTCAGGTCTTCCCCAAATTTGGTCATAATTTGTATGTTTGTTTTCTTGCACCTTGGGTCTGAGAAAGCGCTTTTAACAATTCAATTAAGTATTATTATTTATTATAAACCGGACCAGTTAAGGACCCTTACCCTAGACATTCACTTACCTCTTTAATAAATTAACTTATCTGTCATCGTGTTCTTGTCTGTGTCTCTTCCAGTGACCAAGGATGATGAGCTGTAAGGCTTCTCAGCACAGTAGGGACTCAGTGGCGGCTCCTGGCAGGATCAAGAGAGGAGGAGCAGCCCCCCACCCCCAACTATCCCACCGCTGGCACAAGTAGACCTGTACACTGACTGAGAAAGAGGACCAACACCCACTATTAGCATCAATCATAGTTATACTTGATTTGATATTTGATAACAAGTCATAGGTTTCATAGTTACACTCAGTATACTGTGTATGCACAAGCATCAAAGTTGCATCTCACAGCATTGAAAGTTACCATCGTAGACATCCATAAGACACATCTAAGCCTCTCACACACATTTTTATTGTCAGTGGCACCACACACAAGTCATTCTTTAATATGTACAAGTAACTGCCAAAATAATTTAAACACTTGAGTAAATGAGGGATACAAAGTATATTGAAAGCAGGTGGGATTCCTGACTTAATTAAGCAATTATAACATCCCATCATGCTTAGGGTCATGTATAAAAATGCTGGGCAGGCCATGGCTATGCCCCCATAGGATGACAATTCCCGCATCCACAGGGCACGAATGGTCACAATGGTTTGATGAGCATGAAAACCATATGGCATGGCTTTCTCAGTCACCAGATCGCAACCCAATTGAACACTTATGGGAGAATCTGGAGCGGCGCCTGAGACAGCATTTTCCTCTACCATCAACAAAACACCAAATGATGGAATTTCTCATGGAAGAATGGTTTCGCATCACTCCAATAGAGTTCCAGACACTTGTATAATCGATGCTAAGGTGCATTGAAGCTGTTCTGGCTCGTGGTGGCCCAACGCCCTATTAGGACACTTTATGTTGGTGTTTCCTTTATTTTGGCAGTTACCTGTATGTGCGCACACACAAAGTAATTGCACATACGCATGCTCAATAAAACTCAGCAGTATTTCACATCTGCCTTACTCTTCCACCATCTCTTTTGACGTAGTTTTCTATGTTTTTGTGAATTGATTTACTCTAAAGAATTTTACCCTGAGTGCCTCAAGAAGATTACATTTCAAGACAATCATGGTTGGCCAAGGCAGAAACATACTGACACGCAGGCTAAAAATAACTAAAATCACAACTTGAAAAACGAATGAATATGAAAAATCATTACATTCGAGATTCAATTTTTTATTTATAATGTACACAGTTTTTCTTTGACCTCCTGAAAAGTACACAAATCATTCTTTCCCTTGACATGGTACTTGACAAGCCATAAAGCCATGCCTTTGCAAAAGCCATTGTGAGGAGTGAGCGATCTGGAATGACAGGCAGGCAAACCAGACACAAGGCTTTCTCTAGCATTCATGTAACCCTAGTGCTCATACCACAGGTTTAGCTAACAAACCACACAGTGGCTGATGTCTGGGGATGTACTGTAGGGTATATTGAGCAAACGACAAGTTTGAAATGGCGTAGAAAAAAGGAGGATTTATGTTGGAATGTAGAGATCCACTTTCGGTGCTATTGCTAAAAGTCTGTGACTCCAATGAAAAGGCCAGTGGACATTGCTTTTACCAAAATTTTGCTAGTTTTTCAGCTTAAGTATGTATTTGATGTATTCACTTTGGTGTATGGTTTACTAACACTGATGTTACTACCATGTGACACGTGCTGTACATCACTAATAAATACAAAATGGACTACAAGTTGTGGCTATTTCGATATTATATGATCAAGACTTCTGCACAGAACAGTGTAACACTATTAAATAAATATATATACAGTTGAAGTTTACATACACCTCAGCCAAATAAATGTTAACTCAGTTTTTCACAATTCCTGACATTTAATCCTGGTAAAAATTCCCTGTCTTAGGTCAGTTAGGATCACCACTTTATTTTGAGAATGTGAAATGGTTGAGAGAATGATTTATTTCAGGTTTTATTTCTTTCATCACATTCCCAGTGGGTCAGAAGTTTACAGACACTCAATTAGTATTTGGTAGCATTGCCTTGAAATTGTTTAACTTGGGTCAAACGTTTCAGGTAGCCTTCCACAAGCTTCCCACAAAAAGTTGGGTGCATTTTGGCCCATTCCTCCTGACAGAGCTGGTGTAACTGAGTCAAGTTTGTAGGCCTCCTTCCTCGCACACGCTTTTTGAGTTCTGCCCGCAAATTTTTTATAAGATTGAGGTCAGGGCTTTGTGATGGCATCTCCAATACCTTGACTTTGTTGTCCTTAAAATCATTTTGCCACAACTTCAGAAGTATGCTTTGCTCGCTTTGAGGACAATACAGTGCCACCGACACAGCCCGCTACCAAAACCTGTGGGCTCTCCTTCACCACAGCCAACGTGAGTAAAACATTTAAACGTGTTAACCCTCGCAAGGCTGCCGGCCCAGACGGCATCCATAGCCACGTCCTCAGAGCATGCGCAGACCAGCTGGCTGGTGTGTTTACGGACATATTCAATCAATCCTTATCCCAGTCTGCTGTTCCCACATGATTCATGAGGACCAACATTGTTCCTGTTCCCAAGAAAGCTAAGGTAACTGAGCTAAACGACTATTGCCCCGTATCACTCACCTCCGTCATCATGAAGTGCTTTGAGAGACTAGTCAAGGATCATATCACCTCCACCCTACCTGACACCCTAGATCCACTCCAATTTGCTTACTGCCCCAACAGGTCCACAGACGACGCAATCGCAATCACACTGCCCTAACCCATCTGGACAAGAGGAATACCTATGTAAGAATGCTGTTCATCGACATCATAGTACCCTCCAAAATTGTCATTAAGCTCGAGACCCTGGGTCTCGACCCCGCCCTGTGCAACTGGGTCCTGGATTTTCTGAAGGGCGGCCCCCAGGTGGTGAGGGTAGGAAACAACATCTCCACCCCGCTGATCCTCAACACTGGGGCCGCATTCTCAGCCCTCTCCTGTACTACCTGTTCACCCATGACTGCATGACCAAGCACGCCTCCAACTCAATCATCAAGTTTGCAGACGACACTACAGTGGTAGGCTTGATTACCAACAACGACGAGACGGCCTACAGGGAGGAGGTGAGGGCCCTCGGAGTGTGGTGTCAGGAAAATAACCTCACACTCAACGTCAACAAAACAAAAGGAGAGGAACGTGGACTTCAGGAAACAGAAGAGGGAGCAGCCTATCCACATCGACTGGACAGTAGTGGAGAAGGTCCAAGTCCAATGCTCTAACCACTAGGCTACCTGCCGCCTACCTGAGTGGCTGCTGCCAACATACTGACTCAAATCTCTAGCCACTTTAACAATTAAAATTGGGTGTGATAAATGTATCACTAGTCACTTTAAACAATGCCACTTATATATATATACACTGTTTACATACCCTACATTACTCATCTCATATGTATATACTGTATTCTATACCATCTACTGCATCTTGCCTATGCCGTTCAGCCATCGTTCATCCAGATATTTATATGTACATATTCTTAATCATTCCTTTACACTTGTGTGTATAAGGTAGTTGTGAAATTGTTAGATTACTTGTTAGATATTACTGCATGGTCGGAACTAGAAGCACAAGCATTTCGCTACACTCGCATTAACATCTGCTAACCATGTGTACGTGACCAATAAAATTTGATGCTTTGGGTCATTGTCCATTTTGGAAGACCCATTTGCGACCAAGCTTCAACTTCCTGACTGATGTCTTGAGATATCCACATAATTTTCCTTCCTCGTGATGCCATCTATTTTGTGAAGTGCACCCGTCCCTCCTGCAGCAAAGGACCCCCACAACATGATGCTGCCACTCCCGTGCTTCACGGTTGGGATGGTGTTCTTCGGCTTGCAAGCCTCCCCCTTTTTCCTCCAAACATAATGGTCTTCATTATGGCCAAACAGTTACATTTTTGTTTCATCAGACCAGAGGACATTTCTTCAAAAAGTACAAAAAGTTGCAAACCATAGTCTGGCATTTTCATGGCGGTTTTGGAGAGGTGGCTTCTTCCTTACTGAGAGGCCTTTCAGGTTACGTCGATATAGGACTTGTTTTACTGAGGATATAGATACATTTGTACTTGTTTCCTCCAGCATCTTCACAGGGTCCTTGACTGTTGTTCTGGGATTGATTTGCACTTTTTGCACCAAAGTACGTTCATCTCTAGGAGACATAACGCGTCTCCTTCCTGAGCGGTATGACGGCTGCGTGGTACCATGTTGTTTATTCTTGCATACTATTGTTTGTACAGATAAACGTGGTACCATCAGGCGTTTGGAAATTGCTCCCAAGGATGAACCAGACTTGTGGAGGTCTACAATTTTCTTTCTGAGGTCTTGGCTGATTTCTTTAGATTTTCCCATGACGTCAAGCAAAGAGGCACTGAGTTTTAAGGTAGGCCTTGAAATACATCCACAGGTACACCTCCAATTGACTCAAATGATGTCAATTAGCCTATCAGAAGCTTCTAAAGTCATGACATTTTCTGAAATTTTCCAAGCTGTTTAAAGGCACAGTCAACTTAGTGTAGGTAAACGTCTGACCCACTGGAATTGTGATACAGTGAATTCTAAGTGAAATAATCTGTCTGTAAACAATTGTTGGAAAAATGACTTGTGTCATGCACAAAGTAGATGTCGTAACCGACTTGCCAAAACTATAGTTTGTTAACAAGAAATTTGCGGAGTGGTTGAAAAACAAGCTAATGACTCCAACCTAAGTGTATGTAAACTTCAGACTTCAACTGTACATACACACAAATATATATCTCCATTTTTCAAATCCACATACAGCTAGCTAGCTCAATACAAACACGGAATGAAGAAATAGTGTGACAACAAATTAAAAACCAACCTTTATTTATTCTAGTTTGACAAAAACAACCGAGACGATGTTCCTTCCGTTCAAAAACAGCGATATCACAACAAAAATAATTTTGTGAGACAAATCGTGGGTACTTGACCATTAGCGTCAAAACAAGTTGACTGTTGCGTTTAGTTTTTGTCTCCTGAGGCTCCATCTCTCCCACTGAAGAGATAAGCGATGTCCTCGACATTCCTACAACACGATTCAATTCCTGTTGACTCGACAGGGGTTTGGTAGTGCTCCTAACTGGTCATCATACGAGGGGCGATACTCATGGACATGAGCTCCTGGAAGAGCAGCTTGCAGGCGTATGGCATTCTGACCAGAGAGATCTGACAAGAAAGGGTGCAAACAGTTACATTGTACAAACATCTTATTCGATAAATCTTCAACAAAACTAAGGCTATAGAGGCAAGACATTTCTATAGTCCTGTTGGAACACTTTCAAATCTATTTCACTATACTGTATTGTAGTTCTAATTTGGAATTGACATTCTGGTTACAGTAATAAAGGTATAATGGACACAAACAACATGTGAATAGGCCGGCCTAAGTAATAAACAGGAATAACTGGGAAACTGGCGGTGGTGTTGTTGTTCCGTACCTGTGTTTTGTTGCGACAGCCCCTGCACTCGTAGGTGTGCGTGCGGGTGTTGGCGATGGCCATGAGGCCACAGAGGTTGCAGACGTGGACCTGGTAGGGGTCAGACGCCTCGAACAGCCTCTCACGCAGGAACTGAGCCGCGCCGTGGGCTATCTGACAATCCCGCTCCATCTCCCCAAAACGAAGACCTCCATCACTGGGTGCAAAATGAGAGCGTGGTTAGTTAAAGCGGCAATCTGCAGTTGCTACATCAAGTTTTGGACTTCTAAAGTAATGATATATAGCCATTGATTCTTAAAGAATGTAACTTAGAAATGCCTCATGCGCTTAGTTCAACTGTCGTACCACATCAGAACACAAAATATGAGCTTGTTTTACTGCATTAGTGTTGCCTCAAAACATGGTTAAAACTATAAATGTTGATATCATGGATGGTCAGTCCTTGCATCCATAGCTCTGAATTTCAGTGGTTACATTTCTCCAGGCCCATCCCTCAGGTTTTTACCAAAACAGAAGTGGGGTGCCTGCTTTGTTATTGTTTCAATTAAGGATTCTAGATTGAACTGGGCAAGATCAGGGCCTGTACTCATAAAACATCTGATCTAGAAGTGCTGATCTAGGATCAGGTCCCTCTCCCCCAGTGCATTTATTATCATCTAAAAGACAGAACTGATCCCAGTTCAGCTCCTACTTAAAGTTGCTTAACGAATACAAGCCCAGGAATGCATACCCAGTGCACTCAAATAGTGCCATAAAAAGGGAAAAAGTCCTACGTTGAATAATATTTAGCATTCTTACCGTGATCTGCCCTCCATGGGCTGTCTGTTGAGGATCTGGACTGGGCCCCGGGCCCGAGAGTGGATCTTGTCGTCCACCATGTGCTTTAGGCGTTGGTAGTATGTGGGCCCGAGGAAGATCTGAGAGGTAATCTTACGGCCGGTGAAACCGTTGTACAAAACCTAGAAGGGAAAGACGAGGCCAGTTAATTGTACTCTATAGACAGACTAGTGTGAAATAGCACTGTCTGAAATAGCTACTATAGAAGGTAGATGTGAATGGTAAAGGAGGCTGATGTCCTGACCTCGTTGCCCCTCAGGTGATAGCCGTATTCAGACAGCAGGTTGGAGACTTTCTGCACGTTGACCGCATCGTTGAAAGGTGTGGCGTCACCAATCTCCCCTTTGTTGGCTGAAACCTACACGGTGAAAGAAGAGGGTGAAAACAAGAAAACTCCCATCCATACACTATACTTGATTTCCATGACGAAAGTCTCTGACCTTTAACAAACAAATTCACACTGACCTTTGTAATTTCTAAAAGACCCAATCTAGATACCGTATTAGTTTACTGTCACATTCTTCAGAGGTCTCAACATCGGAGTAATACAAGTTCAAATGAAGTAGGGGGATGAGTGATTAGATACCTTGCCCTGCAAGCACTCGATCAAATGGCCGACTGTCATACGAGAGGGGATGGCATGGGGGTTGATGATGATGTCTGGGGTAATTCCCTCGCAAGTGAAGGGCATGTCCTGTGGAAATAAACGGAACAAAGGACATAGTTCACTTACAAAAACTTGTGTGAGGGTTCCAGTTTTCTGAACCAGTCTTTCTAAGGCATAACCTCTTGCAGGAATGTTGCACGTTCTACAGAGACTTCCATGTTCTATCTAAATCAGTTTTATAGTATATACTGGGATGTGGTTGACTTATCATTTCCTGTGAAGAGGCCTTCGGCTTTATTTATGTTTAGGCTCAGTCTAAACACAATGCCTCTAGACCATTGACTAAACATCATGATAAACATTTCCTGGCTCAATGTCATACTGTGTAGTCTACTTAAGAGTGAGCAGTCCTGTAGACTATGCAGGAACAGGTGTCTAATACGTTACCTCCTGTCTGTACTGAATACCACAAGTACCCTTCTGGCCGTGTCGACTGGCAAACTTATCACCAATCTGGGGGATACGAACAGAGCGAACCTGCAAGAAGAAACAAATGGAGTTTGAGTTAAATCATGCCACAAGTTGGGCCATAAGGCTTCAAAACCTTACGGCCCAAGGTTAGAGGGTGCAATATTCAACCAGTGGAGCTCATGCTTCATTTAGTCAAATCTGTCAACAAGTCGGATTTGGTATCTCGGGCGTGTTGCTTCTACGGAAGCAATCATGCTCGTAAAACTCAACTCCAACCTGCCCATACTATGATGACCTTCCTGCCTACTCTAAACTGGACAGATAGGTAGATCTGCCAACAGGGATAATGGATTACCGTTTGTTAGTAATTTTTACAGCCTACTAATGCATTGTCAACTTGACACAATATGCCTACTGTGGGGAGCTAGAGGACTCAGGACGCACCCTGATCTTGCAGAACTTGTAGCCCTCCTGGTTGAGGGTGACCATGACTTGGTCCACGATGCCCGTCTCGCTGGTGCGGAGGAAGGTGCTACAGTCCCTCTTGGTGTAGCGCCGGTTGGTGCTGTCCAGCTCGTCGTCGATCTCCGGCAAGGTCACCGTCTTGCCGATGATCACGTCCTCGCCGGAGACACGCACGCCGGGAGCTATCAAGCCGTCGTCGTCCAGCTTGTCGTAAATGGCGTGCCTCATACCTGGGGGAAGGCAGGGGCATTAGGTTGTTCACTGAGCAGTTCTTGTTGTATGAACGCCAATTTAAATGGAATCTGCCGATGGAACATTTTATGAGATGATGGAAATAGTACGCTCTTTCCGACTCCTTTATATTTGTAGTGGCCAAGATGCCTAGGACGTACCCGAACATGTTTCGCGTGTGGGTTTTTCAAAGATTTCCTCCTGATCGAAGCCTTTCTTCGACTCTTGTTCTTTATAGGAGCGGTAGAACACAGACCTGAAATAAACACTGTTAATTACACCACCGTGTTAAAAGTCATTTTCACAGCAAATTTCTATCTTCAAATCACAGCGCAAACCTGAAGAATCCACGGTCCACCGCAGAGCGGTTCATGATGACAGAGTCCTCCTGGTTGTAGCCAGTGTACGCCGCAATAGCCACAATAGAATTGATACCTAAACAAGGCACAAATGAGAGTATTTCAACGAGCCAGAACTAGAAATGTCAGAAATCTTTAGGTCAGAGTTAAGGAGTGTTTTTGGCTGCTAATTCGGCAGCGCTCCAGTTCTCACCTGCTGGGAGCTCTCTGAAACGCAGGTACTCCATAGAGCGAGTGGTGACTAAGGGTTTCTGGGGGTAGTAGAGCACATGGGCCAGGGTGTCCATCCGCACGTGGAAGTTGGTGATGTACACACCCATGGCTTGTTTACCCATAGCAGACTGGTACGTGTTTCTTGGAGACTACAAAGGGGAAAAGATGAGGGGGAAATTGTATTAATAGGGTTACAGTTAAGAGGCATATAAATTACAAATAGTGTGATACTGTATACCAAGACTGATAAAAATTCTTAATTTAGGATGTTTTATAGCCTTGTCTTGTCATAGACAATACCATTGCCACCGCGCCTAATCAATCATGCCAACAAGAACGTATATTTTAGGAGCGTAATATTTTGAGCCGTACCTGGTTGTGATCGGGGAAGGGGATGATGGAAGCACAGACTCCCAGGATCATGGAGGGGTGGATCTCACAGTGGCTGTATGTAGAACAGTAGGCCACGCCCTTCTCCTGGAGGTCGTCAGGGGTCATGGCCAGCATCACGGTCTCTTCCTCCAGGGTGTCGATGTACTCCACCACACCACTGGCCACCAGGTCCTGCCAACTGTAGTTGTTGTATTCCCTCTCCTTCAGCTGGTCAATGTGTCTCCTCTTCAGCAGCAGCTTCTGTTTCTCTACGATCAGCAGAGGACGACAGATCCTCCCGGCGTCTGTGTAGATGCGGATCTCCCTCTCTCGGATGTCTCTGATCATGGACACCTAGAAACAGAGGTAAACACGGATCAGAACAACGTAGAACATCAGGATAAGGGATATTGTGTTTGTAGGTTAATCAAATGAATAATAATATAATAAATAATGAAACATTTTAGAAGAGCTGAAATTCCGGGAAATAAGCATATCCCTTACCTCAGACACAATGATGTCCATCTGCCTCCTCAGTTTCCTCAGTGTGTTCATCAGCTGCTCTGGGTCCTTGTGTATGCCCACCCAGCAGCCATTCACAAAGATCTTTGTGGCACTGTTAGTGTTGAATTAATGAAGAAAAACTTCTGTTAAAATGCAGATAAGATAGGTTGACAAACTATACAAGTCACTCAGCATGAAAGACTGAACGCTTAGATATCTTCTGGACTGATAAAGAGCAGTGTGCTGCCATCTGCTGGACTAACTCTGCGATGGCTGCCGGTGAGATCTCCTCCAGGTTCTCCATGCTCCACTCCTCCAAGAACTCCAGGATGGGAGAGGGCTGGGAGCCCACAGAGATGTAGGCCATGAGGGCCAGATTCTTCACCAGGCCTACAGCATGACCCTGGAGAGACCAGATAGACAGAGGGGG
This sequence comes from Brachymystax lenok tsinlingensis, assembly GCA_030435695.1. Taxonomy (NCBI): domain Eukaryota; kingdom Metazoa; phylum Chordata; class Actinopteri; order Salmoniformes; family Salmonidae; genus Brachymystax; species Brachymystax lenok. Next base: position 26,644,532 of record CM059789.1, on the reverse strand, counting down.
GGCACAAAGACAGGAACAAAGTAAGAAGGGCCAACAGCATATCAATGACAAGCCTTAATTGACTGAGAGCTTAATTCTTTGAGGGTAACCTCAACCTTAAAATATGGTATGACGCAACAATAGCCTATGATATGAACACACATGTCATTTGGGTTGGTTTTGAACGTACCTCGGGGGTCTCGGCAGGGCACACCATGCCCCACAGCGTGTTGTGAAGCTGCCTGGGCTTGGCTAGCTTGCCGTCTCGACCAATGGGGGAGTTCACCCGTCGAAGATGGGAGAGGGTTGAGGCAAAGGTCAAGCGGTTCAACACCTAATGAGATAAAGAACACAAAAAGTTCTGGTTCGGGAATGACAACAATCATCTTGTAGCAGCATAATGGCAAACTGAGCCTAAACTATATAGGAATGTGGACCAGATGTCTTCTGCACTGTGTTACCTGGGACACTCCAGCTCTGGCCTGATGGGCCTTCTTGACGTCACCCCAGTTCCCTGTGGCCAGAGAGTACTTCAGGCCATCGGAGATGATGCGCGTCTTGATGGCCAACTCCAGGTTGAAGTCTTTCCCTCTGTCAATGAACTTCTGGGCATAGATGCGGATCTCTTTCAGCAGGTTCTTGAACATTCTAAACGTGTCCAAATAAATTGAAAAGAGCTTGATTAAAGTTACAGGCTTAGTATCCCATTGACATCCCATTAAATATTCACCAAATGCTCAGTTTGGATAGGAGTGTGGTTCGCACAAAGTAGTCCTGCATCTGTGAATCATAGCTTTATAGATATTGTATAGTTTTATAGAGGTGTTCCTTCAGGCCTTACCCTCGGAACAGGAAAGCCAACAGAGGCCCAGCCAGGTCCAATCTTTTGTTGCCGTAGTGATCCCTGTCATCCAGCTCTCTTCTGCCCAGGGCAGCCAATAGCAGTCTGTGGACCATGTACCTACAAACAGCCCCAAATATACAACACTGCGTTAGGCTAATACATCAAGCACAACAACAACATATTGGTCTTTATACAATCAGTAACACCATGCTGTCATAACCATAGAATTACATATAGGATCATTATAGCATCTCTACGATTATTACATTAATATAACATAATAAAAAAAAACACACCCTAAGAAATAGGCCTTTTTGGTCTCACAGAAGTCACTGACTCCGACGTGGGGGAGCACCTCCTTCTGCAGCACCTCTTTGGCGTACTTGATCCTCCTCTCTTTGGTGACACCGGGCTTGGCACCACGAGAGCCGATGAAGTTCAGGGCCACGTTCTGCTCCTGGATCACAAAGGCCTCGTCCAGGGAGGGCTTGACCTGGTGGAGCACAGCACATCAGATTAGAGGTGTGGATGGATGGGTGGGCGATGAGAAAGAGAGGGGAGGGGAGGGAGGGCAGGAGTATGTTTCATGTGTCAGTTACAATGTAGAACTTTTACCATCTCCATCATCTCAGGATCGTCAAAGTCGTAGATGATGTGCTCCAGGATGTCTCTGTCGGACACAAAGCCCAGGGCTCGGAACACTATGATGATGGGCACCTCCTGTCTGATGTAGGGCAGAGTGGACACGATCCTCTGACCAATGGCACTTTTCTTCACCCCCTGGGGGAAAAAGAAACAAAGAGAGTCAACATTTGGGTGCAGTAGCAGAGGAAAGAGAACCTAAAGGCAACTTTGCCAGCAAATTCAGGATATATGTTGGTGTTCAAGGATGTTTGTTTCTCACCTGTCCTCCCCTGGCCATCATGCTGACCCAGATGGAGCTGGTGGGGCGCGAGGAGTTCTCCAAGCAGGAGCGGCACTCCCCTGTGTACGCGTACTTTGAGTCCTTCTTGGCAAAGACGTACACTGTGTTTGTGGCCATCTTTTCTTGGGCAATCAGGACCTGCACACCAACACAACAATTGTTATCAATAAAATATCCTCTTCAAACAAAAGCGTGTGCTTCTCAGGTGCTTCGTGAAAAGTATTGAACAAACAAGGGTACCCAAACAAGGCCAGACATACAGTACCAGTCAAAAGTTTGAACACACCTACTTATTCAAGGGTTTTTCTTTATTTTTACCTATTTTCTACATTGTAGAATAATAGTGAAGACATCTAAACTATGAAATAACACATATGGAATTATGTAGTAACCAAATAAGTGTTAAACAAATAAAATATGTTTTATATTTGAGATTCTTCAAATAGCCACCCTTTGCCTGGATGACAGCTTTGCATACTCTTGGCATTTTCTCAACCAGCTTCATGAGGTAGTCACCTGGAATGCATTTCAATTAACAGGTGTGCCTTGTTATAAGTTAATTTGTGGAATTTCTTTCCTTCTTAATATATTTGAGCCAATCAGTTGTGTTGTGACAAGGTAGGGGTGGTATACAGAAGATAGCCCTATTTAACCAAATCCACATTATGGCAAGAACAGCTCAAATAAGCAAAGAGAAACGACAGTCCATCATAACTTTAAGACATGAAGGTTAGTCAATAAGGAAAATTTGAAGAACTTTTAAAGTTTCTTCAAGAGCAGTCGCAAAAACCATCAAGCGCTATGATGAAACTTGCTCTCATGAGGACCGCCACAGGAAAGGAAGATCCAGAGTTACCTCTGCTGCAGAGGATAAGTTCATTAGAGTTACCAACCTCAGAAATTGCAGGCCAAATAAATGCTTCACTGAGTTCAAGTAACAAACACATCTCAACATAAACTGTTCAGAGGAGACTGCGTGAATCAGGCCTTCATAGTCAAATTTCTGCAAAGAAAGCAGACAACAAGTGCTCAGCATATCTGGGAATTCCTTCAAGACTGTTGGAAAAGCATTCCAGGTGAAGCTGGTTGAGAGAATGACAAGAGTGTGCAAAGGTGTCATCAAGGCAAAGGGTGGCTACTTTGAAGAATCTCAAATATAAAATATATTTTGATTTGTTTAACACTTTTTTGGTTACTACATGATTCCATTTGTGTAATTTCATAGTTTTGATGTCTTCACTATTATTCTACAATGTAGAAAATAGTAAAGATAAAGAAAAACCCTTGAATTATTAGGTGTGTCCAAACTTTTGACTGGAACTGTACAAACCACCCTCCGACCCCTGTTCGTTCTTTCTTCTTCTACCTTCTCAGAGCCGTTGATGATGAAGTAGCCCCCGGGATCTAGCGGGCACTCGTTGAGCTCACAGAGATCACGGTCCGTCAGACCGCTGAGCAGGCAGTAGGTGGAGCGCAGCATGATCGGGATCTTGCCGATGAAGGTCTTCTGGTGCTGGGTCTGCAGCTGGTCCTCGCCCTCCTTGATGATGGTCTTGGTGATGTCCACGTACAGGGGGGAGCAGAGTACCTGTATAATACATATGTCAGCTTGGTTGGCATTGGCAGGAATAACGGTTGCCTATGACGTGCACGGGAAATATATTGTGATAAAATGATGGCTCCTAACGGGACAACTTACGTGAGGTTCCGGAGTCTGGCTTCGTTGGGCATCATAGGGGGAGGGTGCTCCATCTCTTTCCCAGTGAGTGGGTTTGGAAAGGTAGATCTGTTCAAACTTCAGCAGGTAGCGTGGCTGTAGGACAAAGCAACAGGCTCATTAGTAACAGGCCATGAGTGAGTGCCCTCAGAGAGAGGCCCTACATAGAGCAGCATATCTGACAGTTCCTGTCTGTCACTCACCGGGTCCTCCACCTCTCCAGAGGTGTGCTGGGCCTCAGCCTGCAGGTCAATGGGCGGGGCGTCCTCCACAATCCTCTGCACGGACATCTGAATGAACTCGTCAAAGGAGTCCAGTTGCTGTCGCACCAGACCCTTCTCATCAAAGTAGGAACTGTAGGGTGCATCACAGAAGACAGTGTTATTTGAACATAAGCAAGCTGCATAGTGTATGCTACGTGATCATCAAAAGAGTGTTAGGTAGGGAGAGCATCATTTTACCTGATAACAATCCAGCAAGCTTCCTGCCATAAATCGGGGGTGATTTCATCCTCATCCTCATCATATTGGATATCTGCAAGAGATCACAGAAAATACATCAACAAAGTGAATGCAGACCCAGTGATTTAATGTTAGCCTAGGCCCCGGATCTAGTTCATGGGAGTTTTCTACAGAAGAACAACTGATAGGCACAAAGAAAGGTATTTCAGCTCTGCAGATATCAAAGACTGCTTTTTTTGCACATAATGTCATGATGTGATGCTCATATAGATAGGCCTATTTGAAAGTGTGCTATAGCTAGCTAACGTTAGGTGTTTAGTCTGGTGAAACCATATTTGGTATGTAACAAACGAATCAACATATATAGCGCTAGCAGGCTTGCTAGCTATCTCTTCTTGTTGATGCTCCTGGCGCCATATATTAGCCAATATGCTAACTTAGCTAGCTGACTACATTATGTAAAATAGCTGAAATACCTTCATCTTGGTCATACATGGTTACTGCTTATTCCCTCTCGTGTTCGCCTAAATAAGCAGAATCCGACGTTTAAATCATCAACAGTGTCGGATTCAACGTTGTCCAACTTTGCAATCTAAATGAAGACCAAAAAAATTATTGACGGTCAATCCTAAAACGTCATTTCCTGCAAAAACAGTTATTTTGCCGGGGAAGAAATCAGTCTTAACTAAATATTTGTACTATTCTGCTCTAATATTAACTATGAGAATCATATTATTGTATCTAATAAATAATATATGTTATTATTATTATTAGATGACGAATCTTAATAGTTGTAAACGTGAATAAACATTTCCACCAACGTCAGTTCCGTCAGGATATACATGGATTTTTGTTGCAGCAACTCACGTGTGTTAATGGGTTTATACTATAGTTTCACAGAACAATTAGATATTTCGCCGGACGTATAAATGTGAAGCATCCGCTTGGCGTTTCCACTCATGACCAAATATGGCCGTGAGAGGAAGCCCTTAGCCCACTGGCCGGCAGTGGGAGAACATGGAACGAGATGGATTTTGGCCGACACTCTGCAAATGTTTTCATCGATGAAACATTTGATCTCAATACAGTTTTCTGTTCCCAAAACTAGAATATGTTATGAACAGAGTGGACTAGGTTTTGTAGACTTTATATATGCTAGAGCGCACCAATAGGATCTCTCGAGCTCGAGTTTTGTAGACTTTACCTTTTGCAAAAGTGTTTAGAAAGAGAGCAAAGGCGAATTAAGTTATTGCACACGTGCATTTTACAGAGTAGGCGTTCCCTAACGAAAATATGCAGATGATGCTAGAACGCGCCAATAGAATCTCTCTAGCTCGTGCTTGGCTCTACCCACCTCCTTGCTTGTTCTGTCCACTATAACTAATTAGTTCTCGTTGGAAAAGACAGGCTGTGGAAACGACATGCTGTGGTATATCTTGGTTTACTTATATACATCTTTGATATTTCAGTTAGGGGCGGTAAAGGCTTCCAACCGCCGTTAAACTCCATCAAAGAAGAAGAAGAAGAAGAAGCAACAACTCGTGTTGTTATTCAAGGTTACGCTATCATTGTATAATGTATGGTTCAATTGTATTCGTTTGTAAAGATTTATAAATTGTTGCAAGCCCCATTACGGAAAATAGTTACATGTAAATTCCACGTCTATCTGTAAACCAAAGTACAAAATCGATCTCATCACCTCTACCAAGGCACTATATGTCTGTGTTTGAAGGAAACATGTTCCATCATGAACTCCCTTTTGTATTGGCTGACCAGTGGTGTAAAAAGTACCCAATTGTCATAGTTGAGTAAAGATACCTTAATAGAAAGTCACCCAGTAAAATACTACTTTAGTAAAAGTCTAAAATGATTTGGTTTGAAATATACTTAAGTATCAATAGTAAATGTAATATATAAACTATACTTAAGTATCAAAAGTACAAGTATACATCTTTTCAAATTCCTTAAATAAAGCAAACCAGGTGGCACCATTTTTTTCTTGTTTTTTAAATGTACATATAGCCAGGGGCATGCTCCAACATTCAGTATCTTATACAAACAAAGCATGTGTTTAGTGAGTTCGCCAGATCTGAAGCAGTAGGGATCACAAGTGATGTTCTCTTAATAAGTGTGTGAATTAGACAATTTTCCTGTCCTGCAGACCATTCAAAATGTAACAAATACTTTTGGGTGTCAGGGAAAATGTATGGAGTAAAAGGTACATCATTTTCTTTAGGAATGTAGTGAAGTAGAGATACCCCAAAAACGAATTAAGTTGTACTTTCAAGTAGTTTTACGTAAGTACTTTACACCACTGTGGATGACACAAGAACGACAGATTTACAGCACTATAAGAGAAGGGGTGAAATTCAAGATCTGGGTAAAAATGTCAGAATTCAAGGGAAATGCACCCCCATAGAGCCGGGAAAAGAGGAGGAATTTGTTTTCCTGGACTACATAGAGCAAGAAGATACTCACAAGGACCAACTTCATGGTTAGCTCCATGTGAATGCTGTCCCCACGATTTCCGAAGAAGACAAGAGGTTGCCACCGAGGTCAGTCTCTGAGAAGCAGGAGAGGACTCTGGAGCAACAGCTGTGGTCATTGAAAGATGGGACCAAAGTGGCGACAGCCAGCTCTGATTCTCATCGAGTTTCGTGATATAGACTTCCTTCTCGAGGAAACAAGCAAAAAGAAGAAAAAGAAAACTAAAGGACAGCAGAAAATCGATGGTACGCCAGATACGGAGGATTGACACCTGTTGCAACGGATGTGGCGCAGTCATGCACTGCACCTGATGTGGCAGGCTTTCTACCAAGTGAGAAGTATAAACTTTTGCTACAGGAGAAGGAATTGAAAAAAGCAATTTGTCATCGTTGATACTTGTTCACACACCACCAAAAGGCATTGACTGTCAAGATGTCCAAGGAGGAATATCTGGATATAGTCCGCAGGGTCAAATCAGAGAAAGCCTTGGTACTGTTCATCGTGGATCTCCTGGACATCCCATACTCCATAGTACCAGACTTGCTACAGCTTGTTGGAGAAAACAAACACATAGTGGTTCTGGGTAATAAAGTGGACTTGCTCCCTGGAGACTCTGAAAAAACTACTTGCAAAGGATTAAACGTCAGCTTTCCCAGTACTGTTCTGGTGTAGGCATTTCCAGTGATAATATCAAAGATACTCCCCTCATTAGAACCAAAACGGGATATGGCATAGAAAATCAAATCTCCAGAGATTGTAGAAGTACAATGGAGACGTGTATCTAGCGGGAATGGCCAACACAGGGAAATCCACTTTGTTTAACCCTCTACTGGAGTCAGACTACTGCAAATCCAGAGCCTCAGATGTGATCCACAAAGCCACCATATCTCCATGGCCCGGTAAGATGGAGCTCTGCCCAGCCTGCATGTAATCCACAGTTACTATAAGATACATTATTATTTATGGAACACTCTTCTTTGTGTATTGTTGCTGCAATCATTAGTCTTGAATGAGCTTCACATTCCAACCAATTTTACAGTCACATTGATGGAGGGCTTGAATCAGACTTACATATGTTTATATAAAAGTCTCTAAAATGTTGATTTTCTTCAATTTACTTTAAAATGTAACATTATCTACAGGTACAATGCTGAACCTTCTGAAGTTCCCATCATCAACCCCATTTGGTACTGCATGTTCAGGAGGTCCAAGAGGCTCCAGAGTGCCTTCAGGCAGATGGAGAGCGATCTCTCTCCACAGGAGCTCAAGAGACTGGAACAGTTCAGCAAGCAGGGCTCCCTAGTGGGTAAGAGATTGGTGTTGGCTGTTGGCGACAGAACTGGTGGTAACCCCACAGGGTAGCCTAAATACTAGGGGTTTGAAATGGACATCCCATAGAGCTCAACACTTGACCTACTGTGTTGTTAATGGTTTGCATGGTTACTCTTAAATGTGTACTTTGTAATTATAAAAAATCCTATGTTGGTTTAGGTCGTATTGGGAGGACGTTCCGGACTGTCATAGAATCCAAAAGAGGCCTGATACAGTTTGATCCTGATAGACTGGCCTGTGGAGAGGACATGATTGACAAGGAGGAGGAGAGATACCGTACTCTTTTCAACCCTTCTCCAGATGTGGGCTTGACGCTCAACGATCTGAAAGATGCCCACTGGCTCTATGACACCCCTGGCATCATGAAAGAGCATGACGTGAGCTACTTTCTGCTTCCGCTTGGCGCCACTGCTGGCTGTTACACCGGACTAAAACGACTTCAACGTGGCCAGTATAATTGTTGTTTCATAGATTACAGTGCAGCTCATAATGGAACCCTGTACCGTCTCAATTGAAACAGCACGTATGCATGTTGTAGCTGTTTACCAGCACTAGGAGAGAACACTGCTGACTAATTAATACCACTCAACTTAGTTTCCCTTCTGAGGCAAGAGGGTTGGTAGATACAAATAGTACCTTTGCATGTCCTCTGGGGGAAACTAAGTCTCTCCTATTACTAGGCTATACCACAAAGTATAATTTGCACAAGCAGGATACATTTACGCACACTGCAGTAGAACATAATTATCTATGAAGTGGTCACTGCAGTAGTATTATGACTGGTTTATTATTGCATTGTACCACTCTCGTAAGAGGTTTCTTACAAGAAAAGCCCAGACAAGTGTTGAACAATGCCAACCATTCAGCTCACAATCTTTTGTTCATTGCTATAACCCCTGTTCTTGGATGAATTGATTACCTTCAGGTGAATGCCTTCTTTCATTATTCAACTTTGACATCAAAACAATGGTGCACACTTTTATCTTTATGACAGACATATTATTAACTGCTGGTTCTCAGTCATTGCTTCCAACCGAGTCCCGATTCACATCACCAGTCTGGACAAGGCTGATCGCATCTATCAGAAGCATGCTGGTCAAATCCTGCTGGGGGTAAGTTGATGCTGCTTGCTCCACTCTACTCAGTTAAGGACTTAATGCTCAAGTGCTACTACAAACAAGTTTACAAATAATGTTATCAACATGAAGAACTGTGTGAATAGGTACCAATGGGTTGAGAAGAACCCATGAAGGAATTCCCCCCTCTAGTCTCCCAAGAGTTTGAGCTGAAGTGGCAGGGCTATCAGAAAGCCAGCGCTGATATTAAGATGTCCTCTGTGGGTAATACACACATAATTACAAATTGATCAACCAGATGACCCAAGATTGTCCTTTTTTCAAAAGAGGCTGGTGCTACTGATACATTTATTCTGTTCTTAGGTTGGGTGGCAGTGACAGGAGTGGAGGGGAACAGTTTCCCGCTGCGTGCCCACAGGGCTCTCCTTAAGTAGCCCACCTCTACTCCCCAACATCGTTAATCCTGAAGGGAGAGCGCATCAACAAGTCTGTTGCTTATAAGACCAGGAAACCCCAGGGCCTGAGGGACACCAGCCTGTCCTACAAATGAGCAGAGAGGCTCAAGTTGAAGACAAAATGAAGTGCGTAACATCTCAATGGAGCAACATGCATTTTCATGACAAAGGCTTTTTGTACTCGATGTCTAATGGTGATATCGTACTTTAAGTTTGTGGATGGTTTTCAGCTCTGGGTTTTGTAACATTGTCTGTAAATGTAATGATTGTAAATACCCTACATATAAACAGCTGTCGTTATTTATCGATGTGTAGACTGCTTAAATTTACATTGCTTTCATTACATTTAGACAGCAGGCAGGGAACCTTTAGTTTAATATATTATTAAACATATCAGTAACTGCTGAAAATGTAAGAAATGGAAAGGAATCACACACCAACAATACCTCTGGATAGTAGGCCAACTTTTATTAAAAAGTGTAGAGCAGAAAATGGTACAGGATGCTTTGTTTTAAACTGCACAAAAAGGTTTTAAAACAGCCAATTGTTTTCAAAAAGTCTTGGGGACAATGGCCAATAACTCCCCACTTTGGTGAAGGTATTAATATATGTTAGTTGGCAATAATTTTTTTGAAAAAGAGTACATTTCTTCACTAACTGCAAATGACAGGTATAGGCTAACAGTAAAACAAAAATTAATAGCCTGGGCATTTATTTGCTTTAATCGCTGAATACAACCGGCGCTTATTTGAGCCAGGCTTCTATTTCCTTAATGCACACAGCTTTTGCTCAATAAAATGTTATAAAGACCACAACACTGTTTGTGACCAGTATAAACATTATAATAACAAATCAATCGCAGATCAGACTTGCAAAGGCTGCCTATCATACACCCCAATTTCACCCTTCAGGACCATGAATTTAATGTCGTGTTTTCTTTTTGGTGGCGACATGGCTAGCAACAATGACAGAATAAAAATAAATAATTAATGCACATGACCATGGGAATATCGTAAACAATTCATTTAAACCCGGCATTCATTTGAAACAGGCGTTTATTTGCTGAAATGTGTGCCAATTCCCAGCTATTAAAATGAACAGGCGGCTGGCAATTTGAGACTCTGCATTTAATTGAAGTTTTACGGTACATATGATTACAATATGTGAATGCAAAATGGTTACAAAGACTGAAATACACTTTTCTTATCCACTAACAAGCACAATACAGTAAGTGAACAAAGAGATAAAAGGTGTACATTTACAGTGCTACGGAATCTTAACTGTCTAGATAAGGGTGCATTTATAGACCGGTTCAAGAGCACATTGGCTAAATTGGACCAATTTCCCAGGGAACCCTGGTATATTCTGTTCCTTCCAATAGTCAGGAAAATCAAGACATTAATCTTTATAATTCTATATCTTCTCACTTTGGCATCACACCCAAAATATAATATTGCACTGAATTTACTAAAAGAGTACACATGGCATATATTTTTTTATTAGCTCAGTCTAACAATCACCTCATAGAACATAAAACTAAATGCATATGAATGAAGTATATCACAGGCTAAGCTTTGGAGGCACAATTCTGTAAAACAGATGAGTGGGGTAATAAAAACAGCAACAGAGTAATCAAACAATTACAACTAAACCTCAAGGAATGGTTATAAAGATAGACATGATGTAACAACAGTATAATTGAAATCAGAGCTCTTACAGTGTACAAAGAATGTGACTCAATTAACAGAAACCTACACTGTTAATATGCAAAAACATAAAATACTGATTGTCGAAGGCACTGAAGAGTAAAAAAAAAGAAGAAAATGTAGAACTACGGGCATCTTCTCAGGCTCAACAACTGTAAAAAATTATCTTTGGACTTTTTCTGAAATCAGATACAAAACTGATAATGGCAAAGTTTCAGATGTGTTCACAAACTTCCATTTCACAACTTGTTTTCAATGTTAGCTAGTCGATTCTCTGTCAGTGATAACAACATAGTATCTGTTTTATACCATCCAGAAAATCTCTATCCATATCTTAAAGTTCTAGAGGGCTACAAATGTCAAGGTCCAGTAGGCTAACACTGGGAACACCCTACCTTCCACAGAGTTGTGCATTCATTAATGAGTAGTATGAGGTTTTTTTGTATGACTACATTAACTTGGATATTCAAAAAGTGACAACATATTTCAAACATTAACTCAAGAAACAATTCTATACACATCTCGCCACCATTGTACCGGATGAACCCAAAGAAACCTCACCCCATTTCATAGTTCATCAATTTGAGTGTAAGAGTCCTCCTAAGTCAAGTTTTTTTGTAATTAAGAGATTTTTATAATTAGTCCATTGTACAGATTGATAATTGATTTATACAATGTTTAAAAAAAATCTCTATTGATGTTGTCATTAAAAAGACAAATTAAAGTAGTTGTCAAGTGCTCCCTAAATGGTGGAGTGGACAACTTACACTTGTGCCGACATTGAACATGCAGCCCTCTTCCCCATTTAGGGGCCAGACCACTTCACTGGAGTGGACTCACACAACAGGAGTGAAAACCCCATTATTCTCTGGACCACCTGGGTCCTTCTAATATCATCCCGGTGTGAATGAAGGGGTTTCTTTGGTACTTCATTGCAAAAGTGTACCACTTCCTTTCATAATAGATGTACTATTGTTGTTCAACAGGGCTGATGGATAAAAATACAAACAACTGGTGCTCATCTCATGGTGGCTTCTTCTAATATAGAAACTCAACCGGCAAGGTGTAGCAATTTCTTGACTATCAACCACTATATGTAAGATATATACAATGCTATTCGATTTTAGATACCAGTAGTTGAATAACCATATGAGATTTACAAGTATTCTGAGATTTACAAGCAACCAAAAAAAATATGGGATATTAATTTTGTGGGTGTTTCAGCCAAATGCCAAAGCATGAGGGCCTCACACATTTTAACTCACATATCCTTTATGATTTAAATTAAAGGCATCCCATCATGTTTGAAAACAAGAACTGTAGAATTAATAGTCAAAATGTCTGGGAACCAATACATGAAAGCCCAGACACCAATAATCAAATTAACTAGTCGGCCTAAAGCTGTATTACAAAGGCTGTCAGAGTTTTTAATATTTTATACAGCACTTACTGGTGAGCACTAATGCAAGGTAACTGAATATGTACTGTCAACATGTTTACACAGACAATTATGTTTCATAACAGGTAGAAAGGGTAAAACAAAAATACACTGCTGAAACTGATTAAAATGGGATAAATCAAAGCCCCCTGCTCTGCAGGCACTCACTGGTCCAGCTTGGATGCATTGTCAAGATAGTACACATTCACCAGGTGGCGATTCAGGTGCCGACGGTACTCCACCTCCAAGGGGAAGGTACGGTCACAGAAAATACACATGTGACTCTTGAGTTCAGTTGGAGTCGGAATCTCTTCTGTGGGAGTTTCAGGGTCATTGGCCAGTTTACCGGAGGCAGCGGCCAGTCCGTTGTGCCCCGAGTCGTCGCTGCCCTCCGAGGCGCTATCACTGATCTCACTTCCTCCGTCATGGCTGTGGATGCCCTCGTCCTCTTCAGTTTCGGTAGGCTTTCCTCTTGGCCTAAGGAGCTCCAGGGAGGGTGTTGTTGGTGTTGATGGTTCTCCTTGTGGCTGTCTGGAATCGGGAGAGCTGTCAACTTCTATGGGAGATGGGGACTCGTCTTCAGGAGTAGGAGTTTTCTCTGCTTGGTCGGCGACCTTAGCCTGCGGAGTTGTGTCCTGAGATGTAGAGGTATGCATAGCGGGGACAGTCTCCTGGTCAGACGCCTGCTGTTCTCCCTGTATAACTGTTGGCTGAAGCTTTGTAGCTGGACACCTTTTGTTTTCAGGGAGGCTAATAGGGTTCTCAATGATGGAACACCCCTTGCTCTCACTGGAAGCCTCGGTCTCTCCACAGCTTGCTTCTGTCTTGTTGCTCTTTTTCACTACGGGCGAGTTCATAATCTGGTTCGCTAGGTTCTCCTGTTCTGACACTGGGCAAGGCTCAGTCGTCATGCTTTGGGGGATACTGGCTTTTGATTGTGACTTGTGAGCAGCCTTGATTTTTAACCGTTTGGCCTTTATGTCGGTGCAGGGCTCCACAGGAGATTCCTTCATTGATAAGTCCAAGGCCTCTGCAGCCTTTCTCTTTAGCGGCTTCGTCTTGCTCTTCTCTCCCTGTTTTTCCACTGGTGCTTCCAGACTTTGAGGTGCTTTTGCAACAGTCTTTTCAACCACTTTCTCAATTTTTTTAGAAGGACTCTTCTTAGATTTTGTTGTGTTTTTGTTCTCTTTTCCTTCCCTCTCATTCTTCAGTGTTCCCAGCTGCTCTTTTTTCTCCTTCTCCAGCTTCTTGTTTTCCTCCTTCTCTTTCTCCATATTCTCCCTCTCCAGCATGTCTTTCTCTAACCTCTCCTTGACCGATTTTTCCTTCTCAACATCGTCCTCTTCCAAACTCGCCTTTTGAACTTTTTCCACGGTTTCCTTTATTTCACTCTTATCCTGAACACTCGTTTTCCCCTTCAGCTGTTTTTTGGGACGTCTCTTAGCTTTATTACCTGTGGTTTGAACTGCAGCTGCTGTCTCCTTCAGGGTAACATGCTGCTTTGTATTCTCACTGCTCATCTCTGTACTCTTGCGTTTCAGTGTTACCCTTTTCTCTGCCTTGTCCTTTGCCTTTTTAGGTGTCTCTTTGACAGGGGAGACATAACATTTCTTGTGGGTCTTGTCCGTTGCTACACTTTCTGCAGCTTTGAGAGGGCCGGGATTGCTGCTCTTCTTGGTCGAGAGATTGATATGGCTTGATTGTTTATCAGCTCCAGAGAGCTCTGGCCTCTCCTCCATATCATCAATTGCAGACAGCTCAAACTTTGCAATTCCATTCACGATGGTGTACTCATCAGTGAATTCATCAGAATCAGGTTTCTTGACACGCAGCTTGACCTTTGATACATCCATTGCAATTTGTGGGCAGCCGGGGTGTCTAGATTTGATGTGATACTGCAGGTTACACTTCTTGGAAGCGGCGTACTTGCAGACAGGGCAAAGGAACTGACGTGGGTTGAGGTGGAGCTCCACATGCTTTTTGTAGTTGCTGCGATCAGCCGTCTTGTATGGACAGTGGGGGCAGCACAGGGGCTTGGGCCCATTGTGAACCTGTCTGGAATGGCGTGTCACCTCATGCTGATTTGCAGCCAGGTAGTTGCAGCGGTCACATTTGAAAGGCCTTTCACCTGTCAAGAAAAGCAACGTGGAAAAGGTTCAGGTTACGACATTTTAACTGCTATTAACTTCAATGGGAACACTGGCTCATATTTCATGCAGGGAAGATGGACCCGAGTAAGGAGAGACAAGCAACAATTACAGGTCGAACACTAAGCATCTCACAGCACGTATCGCAAACCACTTTACCGTTCTTATCCAAAACCATCTGCTCCAGCGAATGCAACAAAGGAGAAAAAGTTGACTATGAGAGGAAAGCAAAACAGAGACCTATATCTATGCACAATCAATTATATTTGTGTAATTTCTGCTACATGCTAGAAATATGTACGAGGCTTTTTTGTCATGTAGCCTGTGTTAGACACTCACCTGAGTGGGTTCTCATATGCCTGGTAAGATGGGTCTTCTGGGAGCTTGAGTACTCACAGTACGGACATCGAAAAGGACGCTCCCCTACAGCAGCAAAAACGGAGTTAGCTATACTGTTAAAAACACTCATACGTTGACCATTAAGTGCATTCTTGGAGTGAAAAGGTTCTGTTTGACGTACCTGTGTGAGTGCGGATATGCTGCACGTAGTTGTTCTTACGGTCCGAGAAATAGCAGCACTGGTTGCAGGTGAAGAGCTTACTGGGGAAATGGTTCCTGAGGTGCTTCCTCCAGTGGTACTGGCTGACGGTGGTATACGTGCAGATGGTGCATTTGTAGACCCTCTGGTCGTCGCCCTCCTTCTCGTGGTGCTTGAGGTGAGCCATGTAATGGTCGTAGCGGTTGGTGTTGTAGCCGCAGCGCTCACAGCGGATCACCCCTTTGTTGTTGGCCCCGCCATCACCGCTCTCCGCCTCTTGATCTGGTCCCGCCAAAGTCTCTTTTGCCCGTGCCTTGTCCCCCTCCACGCGTTTCACCACGATCATCCTATTGGCGCTGTGGATTTGGATGTGGGTTACAAACTCCTCCTCTCGCTGGGCCTGGTAGTTGCAGGGTTTACAGAAGAAGGGTTTCTTCTTCTTAGCTGACTCCATGATCATGCCCAGAGGGGTAGAAGGGGTAAAAGGGGTGGGAGGGCTAGAAAGGCGCTGTTCAGAGGGTTTGGACAGGTCCATCCCTTCTTCCTCTTCTACTTCATCGTCAATCTCCTCTACCTGGGAAAGGGCTGCCCGTGGAGACGCGGGGTAGTCTACAATACACATCTCTCTCTCATGGCTATCGTAACTGTATCTGATGATGTTCTCGTCTTCACTATCGGAGTAGCTGCTGCTGCCGACGGTTTGAAGCTCCATCATCTCCTTCCCTTCTGTTGGATTTTCACAGGCTACGTTGGCGAGCATGACCAGCTGTGGGGCCGGCAGCTCATTGCGTGGAAGCTCAGCCAACCCCTGGGCATCCTCCACCATGGGCATGCCAGCTGAGGTGGCATACATGACCAACCCCATTGGATATACCGTCTGAGAAGCCATGCTGGGAGGGCTGTGGCTGTGGGGGAGGGGAGGGGAGCAGAACCAGAGGTCATGGTCATTGATCAAACAACTTCAAATAAGATATGTTAAATTATGTTTGTTTTAATTTCAGAACTAACATTTTTGTAGTAGTAGTCACAGAGTTTTAACAGGCCTTTAATTCTGGACTTCATCAATCTTTTGAACATTTATCACATAAGCCACTCGGTCCCACGTCATCAAAATGATATGGCTTTCCAAGCAACTACCAACCAGGGACATACCATGTAAGGTAATGTCACTGTTCCTTCTCTGAATTTGTTATTTGGTATTTATATCATGGTTGGAAAGTGCAGGATGTTTTTATAATAATCCAGGAATGGTGGATACAATAAAGAAAAAACAAATGTCATCAATCCAAGTATCAAAATAGATAAAAGGGAAGTATGCTAAATCTATACAATTTCAGAACACTTTCATTATGTCATTGATTCCTTATCGGGATTTCTTCATGTCTTCATGCAGTCTGCTGTGCATATCAATGTGATGTACCAGTATGTGACTATAACAGATGACAATGTTGTATGTATTCTTAATTTGTAAGAAAGGATATTTATCCAGACTATTTCATACTTAAAATGTAACCAGTTAAAACAAAAAGAAAATAGTTATTTCCCATAAATATATTAAATATTTATGGAAAGCACCATATATTTACACAAAACTACCAAGAATATCCCACCACTTCAAAATGTATGTTTCATAACTTCATTGTGGGCCTACTGCATGTATTTTACTTTGACACAGTGCCTTGGGAAACCCCATACTCTCCTAGGCCTGTGTTTGCATGCACAGAAATGTGTGTTCGGCCATTTTGAAACAGCACCACCAACTTGGTCGACAGCGCCCAAAAAACTACAGTAGCCTGCCCTACATTCTAACTAGTACGCAGAGAAAATAAGAAAGGGGTTGTATGATCTCAATGCGAAACAAAATATATAGCTACAATTGACCTAAATGGTAATGAT
The DNA here is from genome assembly GCA_030435695.1 of Brachymystax lenok tsinlingensis. Classification (NCBI taxonomy): domain Eukaryota; kingdom Metazoa; phylum Chordata; class Actinopteri; order Salmoniformes; family Salmonidae; genus Brachymystax; species Brachymystax lenok. The sequence goes on along the minus strand of CM059789.1, from coordinate 26,627,531 downwards.
GACCAAACAATAAACGTTTTACATGTCTTTACTTTCTAACTATGAGAAAAAGTGTATAGACATACTTTGTAACCGTGCTGGTATTACACTAATCAAACTGAATACAATACGACTTGCAAAATAACATTTATTTGATTGAGTTATACTAGACCTCAGCAATACAAAGCGGAAAGTTGCAACAAAAAAAGCTACTGTAAAGGTTTGGGCGTGGAGAAGAAGACAATCATTTCATTTCTTTAACAAGTGGATCGATTGTAGTTAAAACTAACTTTGACCAACAATAGTATTCCACAAATCGCCATGCAAACTTGCCACGACAGGCAGAGAATGTCGCTGTCCAGCAAGGCCCTCAAAACTTCACTCGGAAAACTAGTTTTGCGGAAGAGCAAACTCCGAACAAAACGAAGTTGTTAACTCGTAAACTCTTGAACAATGTAGCTATAATGAGTGTTATTCGTTTTATTTAAAAAAATCTCTCGCTCTATATATATATATATATCATAAATAAAGTTTGGCGTGTAAACACTTCGAAAGTTTATAACAGCGTATGTTAGCCATGGTCCTGATCTTCGTGCTGAAATCAGCCCTGGACAGCGCCTCTCCCTTTCAACAACCCCCACACTGCCTCCATTTTCAAAACTGTTCGTCAAAGTTAGTTTGTTTCACAAATTAAAACAATATACAACAAATCTGTTCATTCCTAAATTACACACAACTCACCGTATATCTGTATCCACTCCTTGTCGGTATTCGGTCTATATAATCGAAGTAATAGTACACAAACTATTCACGGAAGAAGTTTCCACACATTCCTACACATCCGCCTGCCTCCGTCTGTTTGCAGGGATGGCTGACGTCAGCGCGAGCTAGTGTTTCTGCCCGGGGCTTCTTCTTTCCGAATCCCAATGTTCCAAATGGTCATACAATCTAGCAATCGGGTTATTATTATTATGCATTATGAGTTGATTTATTTTCATTTAGAAACGTTTTTAGCAAAACATTTATTCCTCTTTTTATATATATATATATTTGCTAAAAACGTTTCTAAATGAAAATAAATAAATATCTAAATATATATATATATATATATATATATATATATATATATATATATATATATATATATTTACACTGTGGGAGCTAATTAGCTATCTAGATTGCTCGGAACACCTGCGTGTAATGGAAGAAGGCCTCCAGAAATGTGTAAGCTGCAACTGTGATAAAGCCGGTTAAAACAGTGTACAGTAAGTGTATATTTTGCCTTTCTGAAATTATTTTGATGTGATATGAAAGTAAAGGGCTTTATTGAGAATCGCAATTGAAAATCAATTCACGTTTAGATGGAGTATTTGGCTGTTTTGGCTGCCAGAGCCAGTCTACCTCTGAAAATAATATGTTAAATCCTTGAACCTTAAGGAGTAACGGTAGGCTCCTTAAGAGTACATATTGGGCTATATACAATGTCTACTGCTATACACATCATTCCCAATAATACAATCATGAATGTAACATTATAAATATAAAGAACATTTCACAAGTCAAAGTACCACGATTTATTCATAATTCATTAGTGTTTTAAATCTTCACATTGTCGGCTTCACAACAAACAGTTGACAGCTCCAGCACCCTGGTTTTGCCACATAATCAGATCGTCTCATGATTTAATTCACCACACCTGGGTTGGCTGGCCTGGTTATTTCCCCAAAACAGTCCTGAAACATTGTTTACATGATGTGTAATATATACATACAGAATGTGTAGTTATTAGATCAGTGTAAGGGTAATAAATAGCTTAATCTCCCTGTTTCAGTGTTTTATTACCAGGTATACTGGGGAAAACCCACACTGACCACGGGGAAAGCGCAATTGCATAAATCCCACAATGCAGGTTTGATTGAATTCTGTCCACACCAATATAATATAATACCTGGATGGGATGGTTCAAGGGATGCCCATCCTTCTGTGTGACCTCTGTATTGGGGAATGTGTCAGCAGAGGATCTACCAGGCCTAAATGCAAAATATAACATGAGAGCAACCCACACAGACTGTATTCTCCAGTCCACAGTGTACTGCTGCACAAAAACTAACTTTGATCTGTTGGGTCCGTGGTTGGGTCCAATGCCTTTTGGAGCATGCCAGGAAGCAGGCTCTAGTCTGGGAATACACATGCCCTCACTTGTGATATGTGGTCTTTGCAACTGTATAGTCATAGGTCTGTTGCAAATAGAGACAGCTTTTCAGCTTGATGAAAGTGTTATAAACAACTCAAAGCCTCCAGGTCATGAACTACACCAGAAGCATAGGTAGTTACCTTGGGGGAGATAAAAAAAAAAAAAAAAATTGCTAGCACAATATTCAAGAGAAACATAATTATCATGGACACAATGTATCACAACGAATCACCGTCCACCACGGGGTGGCGCTTGTATGTTATATTTGACATGGGGACATTGCCTCAATCAACATTTTAACAAAGATTGTTATAATTAAACCAAGATGATCCACAGACTGTCGTTTCAAATCGAAACAAATGAGTCAGTGGGCAGAACAAACAAGAGGTGGGGAGATCCAAGCTCGAGCTAGAGAGATCCTATTGGTGCGTACTAGCATATATAAAGTCCACAAAACTTAGTCCACTCTGTTTGTAACAGGTTATAGTTTTGGGAATAGAAAACTGTACTGAGATCAAATGTTTTATCGATGAGAAAATTAGCAGAATGTCGGACAAAATCTTCTCCCACTGCCGGCCACTGGGCTTCCTCTCACTATCATATTTGGTAGTGAGTCGAAACGCCAAGAGGATGCTTCACAATTATACATCCGGTGAAATATCTGTCTCACACAATGGAATAAAAAAAAAAAATCGGTTTATTAATCCTATCAATGGAGGTCACATATGCCTTGATCTCATTGTCCAATGAAATAAAGCCTGCTCTTAATTTAGTGCTCCATTTTAAATCATTGTTACTAACAGACTGAATGTTTCATATTAAAAGGGATAATAACATAAAACCAAAGATACACAAAATAAACAGTTTAATAACTTTCTACCACATGTTGTTATTTATTTACACTGATAATTTCAGTTTTATTTTATTTCCATCTGTCAAACAAAATAGTAGATTAAAAAACATGAGCTGGAGCACACCCAGAATTCTTTTTTGTGTGGAGGTGCTGACTAACGGAGAATAAACTATCAAAATAAAGAAAGTCGCACACTCCATGTATAAACTCCCAGAAATGTAATGGGTATTTACCACCGTTTCGGCATCACTGTGCCTTCCTCAGGGTCCCTGAGTTTCTATTCCTCAGGGTCCCTGAGTTTCTATTCCTCAGGGTCCCTGAGTTTCTATTCCTCAGGGTCCCTGAGTTTCTATTCCTCAGGGTCCCTGAGGAAGGCACAGTGATGCCGAAACGTTGGTAAATACTCATTAAATTGCTGGGAGTTTATACATGGAGTGTGCGACTTACTTTATTTTGATATTTCATCTGTCAAACAAAGAAAAAAGTTTAGAAAGACCAACTTCAGTTAGTCAGTGAAAATATAAAGGAAAACCAACCAATAACATTTACAAGCAGATCATAAAATATATAACTCCTACAAGAACTTTATTGCCTGGGATGTATTCATTACGTCTTGCAACTGAAACCGTTTAGCATTTAATAACCAAACAGAAGCAAACAAACCAAACAGAACGAAACGGGGAGGGACCTAAATGATTTGTTCAAAAGAAACTCAATAGAAACTCATGCCCTTCTGCACACTTCTCAAACCTAAGAACCTCCCTCCTACACACTGCTGCCACATGGCCATAAGCTTGACACCTGTAACAATGTAATGTATTCGGCACAAAAGCTTAAACAGGACAACTTACAGTTGAAGTCGGAAGTTTACATAGGTTGGAGTCATTAAAACTTGTTTTTCAACCATTCCGCAAATTTCTTGTTAACAATCTATAGTTTTGGCAAGTCGGTTAGGACATCTACTTGGGTTATGACAGGAGTAATATTTCCAACAATTGTTTACAGACAGATTATTTCACATACAATTCACTGTATCACAATTCCAGTGGGTCAGAAGTTTACATACACTAAGTTGACTGTAACTTTAAACAGCTTGGAAAATTCCAGAAAATTATGTCATGGCTTTAGAAGCTCCTGATAGGCTAGTTTACACAATTTGAGTCAATTGAAGGTGTACCTGTGGATGTATTTCAAGGCCTACCTTAAAACTCAGTGCCTCTTTGCTTGATATCATGGGAAAATCTAAAGGAATCAGCCAAGACCTCAGAAAGACCACTGTGGTTCATCCTTGGGAGCAATTTCCAAACGCCTGAAGGTACCACGTTCATCTGTACAAACAATAGTACGCAATTATAAACACCAGCTCAGGAAGGAGACGCGTTCTGTCTCTTAGAGATGAACGTACTTTGGTGCAAAAAATGCAAATCAATCCCAGAACAACAGCAAAGGACCTTGTGAAGATGCTGGAGGAAACAGGTGCAAAAGTATCTATATCCACAGTAAAATTAGTCCTATATCGACATAACCTGAAAGGCCGCTCAGCAAGGAAGAAGCCACTGCTCCAAAACCGCCTTTAAAAAACCAGACTACGGTTGGGGACAAAGATCGTACTTTTTGGAGAAATGTCCTCTGGTCTGATGAAACAAAAATAGAACCGTTTGGCCATAATGACCATCATTATGTTTGGAGGAAAAAGGGTGAGGCTTGCAAGCCGAAGAACACCATCCCAACCGTGAAGCCCGGGGGTGGCAGCATCATGTTGTGGGGGTCCTTTGCTGCAGGAGGGACTGGTGCACTTTACAAACTAGATGGCATCATGAGGAAAGAAAATTATGTGGCTATATTGAAGCAACATCTCAAGACATCAGTCAGGAAGTTAAAGCTTGGTCACAAATGGGTCTTCCAAATGGACAATGACCCCAAGCATACTTCCAAAGTTGTGGCAAAATGACTTAAGGACAACAAAGTCAAGGTATTGGAGTGACCGTCACAAAGCCCTGACCTCAATCCTATAGAAAATGTGTGGGCAGAACTGAAAAATTGTGTGTGAGCAAGGAGGCTGACTCTGTTACACCAGCTCTGTCAGGAGGAATGGGCCAAAATTCACCCAACTTATTGCTTGTGGAAGCTTACCCAAAACGCTTGACCCTAGTTAAACAATTTTAAAGGCAATGCTACCAAATACTGAGTGCATGTAAACAGCTGCAGAGAGCTACTTGGGTGTGCGAGACTTGACATCAGAAGAGTTACAGGGTGTGTTAAGTGGTGATGTCCCATCCTTTCAGGTTGTTGGCATGAGTTAGGACTAAATAGATTTAAATAGTGGAGTAGGGTGGTGTTTTTTTAATTGTATTTGTTTTGAGATTTTTTTTGTGAGTGTAGGGTATTTGTTTATCTAGTAGGTGGCGTTAATGCAACAACATATTGGATGCCAGCCGCCGTTAAACCTCATCGAAGAAGAAGTTCTTCGTAGGGCAGACTCCTCCCTGCTGCAGCTCAGATGGAAGTTTTTTTTCCAAATTGTACAACTCTGACGTTACTTCGTTAATCCTGGACGCCAATATTTTAATTACACTAGCATTATACCATCGGATATGTGTGTTTGAGTTTAGTTGAAGTCAATTTGGCCAACACAACGGGAAACGAATCATTCGGAGAATCTCACCTCGGACTTGCTGGTGTAATTCTTCGCTACTGTTAGTTTACTACCTAGCGATAACACCTGGTATAGCTAGCTAAATAGTTTTAAGTAATTTGGGACAGTTAGTAGTGATAGCTGGTATTAACTTGAGGGAGGCTTTTACAACAATAACTATTTTTTTAGACGAAAAACGACTGAAGTACAAGCAAGGTAAAGGATAAAACGGGCAACTTTTTCTTTCCGTTTTCTAGAGCGAAAATGAACAATTGTAGTATTAGTTAGCAAATTTAGCTAACGGTAACTAGTTGACAGTGACATCAGTGGCAATTGGGTATGGTGTTACAACTTTAACGTCAACGTTACCTACTTTAGATTTGTTTATCCATTTAACTAGCTACAGTAGCTGATTTAGCATAGCATGCTAATGATGCGGGATTCAACTGTGAATTTCGGTGTTCTCCATAGAACTTGCAAATTGGTCGTCCTTCTATGTTTTCTCCATATTTCGGTCACTTTATTTTTTTACGTGAGGTCGTTAGATATTCCATTTGCGTTTGCACAAAAACACACAGAGAAAAAGCATGACCAAACTACATCAAAGGACACCGAACCTGACGCGGTTGAAACGATCCGCTTTTCTGTAGACAACGTGACATCTACATTCACCAAAGAACTTGTAAAATGTCTTGACACTTCGCCATTGCTTGGTAAGTAGCTATGAATGTGTTGCCAAAACTAATAACGAGTCGATGGAAACTAATATTTAATCAACATTGCATAATCAATATTTCTTACGTATGCTGTAGACTCACTGGTACATTGTGTAGTCATATGATGCCTGGTTGGTAGTCTTGCCAAATAGTTTTTTTTATCAGCAAACAAGTTGCTAGCCATGTAAATCGGGCACAGTCATTAATTAATCTGCTCTGATGAGGAATGGGTAGAGCTTGTATTACAGTTTAATGCAACCTACACGCTCCAAGTATAACCAGTTAGCCAGCAGTCGATATCTTAGTTATTTTATGACCCCTTCCTTAGCCTGTAGGGTTTGGTATTTCACTTATTCATACAATAGGTATATCTATGCCCACATCCTTATGTAACAGTTTTGCTTCCGTCCCTCTCCCCTACCTGGGCTCGAACCAGGGGCCCACCATCACACATCGACAACAGTCACCCTCGAAGCACGGTTACCCATCGCTCCACAAAAACGACTTCAGGTCTCAGAGCGAGTGACGTCACCGCGCACCCCGCTAACTAGCTAGCCATTTCACACCGGTTACACTTACATTATTAATGCATAGGTCTACTGATAGTGCTCTTGAATGAGCAGCTTTGCTTATTTCCACAAAGGTTTGTTGTTGTTCAGTGGCCTTCTCTCTTAGCTCAGGTTTAAAAAAATTGGTTTATGCAGCTGTGGCCCAAGCTGATCTGTCCCTCTGCCACAAAACCCTGACTGCTCCACAGGAAAATAAGTATTTGGTCAATAAAAGTTTCTCAATACTTTGTTATATACACTTTGTTGGCAATGACAGAGGTCAAACGTTTTCTGTAAGTCTTCACAAGGTTTTCACACACTGTTGCTGGTATTTTGGCCCATTCCTCCATGCAGATCTCCTCTAGAGCAGTGATGTTTTGGGGCTGTCGCTGGGCAACACGGACTTTCAACTCCCTCCAAAGATTTTCTATGGGGTTGAGATCTGGATACTGGCTAGGCCACTCCAGGACCTTGAAATGCTTCTTACGAAGCCACTCCTTCGTTGCGGGCGGTGTGTTTGGGATCATTGTCATCCTGAAAGACCCAGCCACGTTTCATCTTCAATGCCCTTGCTGATGGAAGGAGGTTTTCACTCAAAATCTCACGATACATGGCCCCATTCATTCTTTCCTTTACACGGATCAGTCGTCCTGGTCCCTTTGCAGAAAAACAGCCCCAAAGCATGATGTTTCCATCCCCATGCTTCACAGTAGGTAGGGTGTTCTTTGGATGCAACTCAGCATTCTTTGTCCTCCAAACACGATTTAGTTGAGTTTTTACCAAAAAGTTATATTTTGGTTTCATCTGACCATATGACATTCTCCCAATCCTCATCTGGATCATCCAAATGCTCTCTAGCAAACTTCAGACGGGCCTGAACATGTACTGGCTTAAGCCAGATTTGAGTCCCTGGCGGCGTAGTGTGTTACTGATGGTAGGCTTTGTTACTTTGGTCCCAGCTCTCTGCAGGTCATTCACTAGGTCCCCCCGTGTGGTTCTGGGATTTTTGCTCACCGTTCTTGTGATCATTTTGACCATACGGGGTGAGATCTTGCGTGGAGCCCCAGATCGAGGAAGATTATCAGTGGTCTTGTATGTCTTCCATTTCCTAATAATTGCTCCCACAGTTGATTTCTTCAAACCAAGCTGCTTACCTATTGCAGATTCAGTCTTCCCAACCTGGTGCAGGTCTACAATTTTGTTTCTGGTGTCCTTTGACAGCTCTTTGATCTTGGCCATAGTGGAGTTTGGAGTGTGACTGTTTGAGGTTGTGGACAGGTGTCTTTTATACTGATAACAAGTTCAAACAGGTGCCATTAATACAGGTAGCAGTGGAGGACAGAGGAGCCTCTTAAAGAAGAAGTTACAGGTCTGTGAGAGCCAGAAATCTTGCTTGTTTGTATGTGACCAAATACTTATTTTCCACCATAATTTGCAAATAAATTCATTAAAAATCCTACAATGTGATTTTCGGGATTTTTTTTCCTCATTTTGTCTGTCATAGTTGAAGTGTACCTATGATGAAAATTACAGGCCTCTCTCATCTTTTTAAGTGAGAGAACTTGCACAATTGGTGGCTGACTAAATACTTTTTTGCCCCACTGTATGCAGTTTAACCTTCTGTTATTTTTTGTATGGCTTTTGTAATTTGACTTACTGTAGCTACTTGTGTAAGCCACTGGCAAATAGGAGCCACACTACTGTGTTTAATAATAAAACAGCTGAGAGGTTGTCAATAGAAAAAGCAGTCATAGGAGAACTAGGCTAGATTTCCTTGCAATAGTATATTAGGCCTACAATATTAACAGGTTTTACATGCTATTTCCATTGGCTCTACTGAAATCATCAGTTATCAGGGCTGTTGTAGATATAGAGCCCTGACAAAATTGTATGAGACTTCCCCTCTCTCCTGTTCTCATCCAGTGGGCCCACTGCGAATTGAGTTCTCTAACCCAGTCAGCCTTGATGTGGTGAGGAAGGAGAACCCTAATCTTCAGAATGGGGGGCGCTTCAAGCCCAAAGACTGTGTGGCCCTCCAGAAGGTGGCTATCATCATCCCTTTCCGCAACCGCGACGAGCACCTTAAGTTCTGGCTGTACTACCTCCATCCCATCCTTCAGCGCCAGCAGCTGGACTACGGCATCTACGTTATCAACCAGGTGAGTCCTTCCCGGCCCGTCTGCTCTGTCTGCCTGTGTGGAGTAGTTGGTAGTGCTGAGCGATTATTGGAATTCCATTTTGTTTGTTTTTTCTGTGAGCTCAATGCGCACATCGCACAGTTTCTCTAGAGATAAATCAAATCGAGCCTGAACTGTGCAATGTAGTAGGCAGTTGTAGTTTCCAACAGGCCAATATTCTACATAGTGCACAAAACATGGTAATTAACTACAATGACCATAATCCATTGCGCATCTACTTGTCCGGTCTGTGTTTCTTTTACAATTGCTATGGAAGAGAGAACAGTGCACGATTGTGAGGTGATGTAAAGAGTAACTGTTTTTTTGCGAGGTATCACTGCCTTAAAATGCATGATCTAAGTGATTGATACTTGGTATTCAGCAGTCTTAAAGGTATGCCTTTTTTACTTTGAAGAACTACAATATAGTGATTTTGTCAGACAGCATAGGCAGCAGCTCCATAGAGATGAGATGGTAACTTGTAATTAAATAATAGTCATCAAATAAAACAAATGTAATGTACACAACAAACATTTTACTAAATTAATGGTTAATTAACAGTACTGGTCATTCACTACTAATATAGGGCTTTTATTAATTGTTTTATTGTGTTACAGCATTCAACCCACATAATGCATAGTGCTTTTAATGTAATTATTATTTTTAAATATGTTCTTTTTTAAATACTCAAACCGACTTCAAAAAGCACTAATCACTCAGCACTAGTAGTGGGAAATGCAGTAAGATTTTAACCAGTGAGCAAACCTTAGTGCAGGGAGTGCCCCTTAATTCTGTGGTTTTAATGCATGAAACAAACAAAGGTGGTCTGTATATTTCCACAAGTACAGGTATTTTTGCCGTATTTTATTTGGGTTTGTTTTTTACGTGTTAGCCTAGGCAATGTAAAAGAAAAGGGCATCAATCCCCCAAATGACAGGCTGTAATGGCAGTTGCCAAGTGACTAGTTGAGATGTACTGGTAGATTTGTTTTCTTGTTGAGTAACTCTTCTGGGACAGAGACATATGGGCAATTCCATGGTAACGGTTTACGCTGAGACTCAGATTTTTCACTTTAAAATGTATACCAAAGAAAAACCATTGATTTCAAGGTTTAACAAACAATACAGCTCTATGCACAAGGACTACACTTTCAATACTTTCCACTGAAAATGTTACCAAAACACACTGATAGGAAAAACTGTGCAGATACAAAGTTTGGTAACAATAAAACAGGGATATTTTATCGTAATTCTGTTGCCAAACCTTTTTTTCCAGTAAATATACACTACCATTCAAAAGTTTGGCGTCACTTACAAATGTCCTTGTTTATGAAAGAAAAGCAATTTTTTTTGTCCATTAAAATAACATCAAATTGATCAGAAATACAGTGTAGACATTGTTAATGTTGTAAATGACTATTGCTTATTTTTAATGGAATATCTACATAGGCGTACAGAGGCCCATTATCAGCAACCATCACTCCTGTGTTCCAATGGCACGTTGTGTTAGTAAATCCAAGTTTATAATTTTAAAAGGCTAATTGATCATTAGAGAACCCTTTAGTAATTATGATAGCACAGCTGAAAACTGTCGTGCTGATTTAAAGAAGCAATACAACTGGCCTTTAGACTTGTTGAGTATCTGGAGCATTAGCATTTGTGGGTTTGATTACATGCTCAAAATGGCCAGAAACGAAGAACTTTCTTCTGAAACTCATCAGTCTATTCTTGTTCTGAGAAATGAAGGCTATACCATGCGAGAAATTTCCAAGAAACTGGATGCCTCACAAGTCCTCAACTGTCAGCTTAATTAAATAGTACCCACAAAACACCAGTCTCAACGTCAACAGTGAAGTGGCGACTCCGGGATGCTGGCCTTCTAGGCAGAGTTCCTCTGTCCAGTGTCTGTTCTTTTGCCCATCTTAGTCTTTTCTTTTTATTGGCCAGTCTGAGATATGGCTTTTTCTTTGCAACTCTCCGAGTTTGGCCAGTATAGGCCATCATTGTAGATAAGAATTTGTTCTTCACTGACTTGCCTAGTTAAATAAAAAATGCCCACCTGTTATTTGAAATGCATTCCAGGTGACTACCTCATGAAGCTGGTTGAGAGAATGCCAAGAGTGTGCAGAGCTGTCATCAAGGCCAAGGGTGGCTAGTTGAAGAATCTCAAATATAAAATATATTTGGATTTGTTTGACACTTTTTTTTTTTTGGTTACTGCATGATTCCATATGTTATTTCATAGTTTGGATGTCTTCACTATTGTTATAGAATGTAGAAAATAGTAAAAAATAAAGAAAATCACTTGAATGAGTAGGTGTTATACACACTACCGGTCAAAGGTTTTATCTTTTTTTTACTGTTGAAATTGTTCAAAGTAGTCATTGCTCATAGTTGTATGGTTTGTTGAACTTTGAAATTTAATGGTTTTTCTTTGGCATACATTTTAAAGTGGAAAAATCGGAGTCTCCGTGTAATTCCGTTACTGTGGAATTGCCCACATGTCTGTTTTCCATAAAGGAATTTCTTGCTTTAGTCAAAAGGAAAAAGTAGGCTAGCGTCCAAATAACTCTTGCCTCCCTCCTTTAAAGAACTCCTACAATTCGCAGAAGGTCTAATCCTTTGTGTTCCCGTATATGGGGAAGAAATCAGATCTGGCAACATAGTGCCAGCATTTGTCTCTGCGTCTGTTCTTTGTCCATCAGCAATTTCCTTTATTTATTCATGGTGTTTGCACAACCAAGAGACCCATGCTCGCTATCGTCAAACTAGCACTGAACACCAATGGACGTGGCACAAAATAGCCCCGTCTGAAAGCCACTGTCTATCTCTGTCACTTTAAAAAACCTGAGAGAACAATCCTGTCTGGAATGCTCTTTTTATCCTCACACATTCCTGTTTCTTTATTCAAGGAAAGCTCTTTTATGTACTCAAAGTGTATAGAGTTGGTTACAGATACCTAATGGAAGAATTCAACAAGGGCTGTACTTAAACAAGAATGCACAACATTTGGGGAACCTGGCCTGGGTACAAAATGTCCTGTCTTTTCCAGATGTAAAAACGATCAGTAGGCCTAATTTGGGCTTTTTATTGCAATCAAGTAGGCCTATTTTATTGTTTAGCACATGTACTTACGCTACATGACCAAAAGTATGTGGAAACCTGCTTGTCGAACATCTAATTCCAAAATCATGGGCATTTAATATGGAGTTGTTCCCCCCCCCCTCTTTGCTGCTATAACAGCCTCTCCTCTTCTGGGAAGGCTTTCCACTGGTTGTTTGAACATTGCTGTAGGGACTTGCTTCCATTCAGCCACAATAACATTAGTGAGGTCGGGCACTGATGTTAGGCGATTAAGCCTGACTCGCAGTCGGCGTTCCAATTAAGCCCAAAGGTGTTAAGGTCTGTGCAGGCCAGTCAAGTTCTTCCACATCGATCTCAACAAACCACTTCTGTATGGACCTCTCTGTGCACGGGGGGCATTGTTATGATGAAACAGGAAAGGGCCTTTCCCAAGCTATTGCCTCTAAGTTAGAAGCACAGAATCATCTAGAATGGCATTGTATGCGGTAGCATTAATATTTCCCTTCACTGGAACTAAGGGGCCTAGCCTGAACCATGAAAAACAGCACCAGACCATTATTCCTCCTCCACCAAACTTTACAGTTGGCACTAGGCATTGGGGCAGGTAGCGTTCTCCTGGCATCCGCCAAACCCAGCTTTGTCCGTCGGGCTGCCAGATGGTGAAGCGTGATTCATCACTCCAGAGAACACATTTCCACTGCTCCAGAGTCCAATGGCAGTGAGCTTTACACCACTCAAGCTGACGCTTTGCATTGCGCGTGGTGATCTTAGGCATGAGTGTGGCTGCTCGGCCATGGAAACCCATTTTATGAAGCTACTGACGAACAGTTCTTGTGCTGATGCTGCTTCCAGAGGTAGTTTGGAACTTGGTAGTGAGTGTTTTAATGGACGATTCTTTTTATATTATGCGCTACGCGCATCAGCACTTAGTGGTCCTGTTGTGTGGCCTACCACTTCACAGCTGAGCCGTTGTTGCTCCTAGATGTTTCCACTTCACAAGAACAGGACTTAGAGCTTCCCCGGTCAACTGTAACTGGGCAGAAATTTGACAAACTGACTTGTTGGAAAGGTGGCATCCTATGACGGTGCCACGTTGAAAGTCATTGAGCTCTTTAAGGCCATTCTACTGCCAATGTTTGTCTATGGAGTTTGTATGGATGTGTACTCCATTTTATACACCTGTCAGCAACGGGTGGGGCTAAAATATCTGAATCCACTAATTTGAAGGGGTGTCCACATACACCAAAAGTATCTAAATCCTTTGAATGAAAACAGACAGGTTGACCGTAGACATCACGTTATTTGTATGCCTGCCGATGACTAGTGATCATGATAAGCACGTAGTGCCACAACAAGTTGGCTACTCTGTTTGACAAATAGCCTAGCTACAAACTGGCCAGTGTTGATGGTCATTATCAATGGCAATCATTAGCCTGAGTGGTGCCACCTAAAACACTTTTTGGTTTCATGGAGTGAGTGCTTTCCTGCCTAAAATTAGGTTCTGTCCCATTTTGTAGAACTCTCTAAACATGAGGCCACAGGCAAATGGGCAGAAACTCATTTTGTGTGTGTGAGGTGATGCTGTATGTAGTTAGACTGAATTCTCACAGGTGTGGGGATTTACTGACTTATGGGAATACTGAAGTTGGCCTCGAGTGTATTTGGAAATCAATCTGGCAAAAGGACAAACTGTAGTATGAATGCCACTGCACAGCCCAGAGTTGACAAGGTGAAAATGTAGTAGTTATTGGGTCACCTAATCCCATTTATTGCAAAGGCTGACCTTAACATAGGATAACGATATCCTTTCTTCTCAATATCCTTCAAGTCATCGACACTGTCTGGGTTAAAGCAAGTAACTTTTTAACATTTATTGACAACCAAAGTTAATACTAGTGTACAGGGCCATGTTGTAGATTAAATCTATTCCTATTTGTTAAAAAAGCTTATCAGTTCGGTGTAGTTCAATGGTCCATTTAAGGACATGATTCTTTGCAGATGTAGGCGCTATTGGCACTTGCGAGGCCAGTGCTGGGTTTCAGCTTGGAAGGCGTAATTTACTTCTCTTTCAGGTCTCATGCCAGGACATGAGTCTGTTGCCTCTCACCCACTAACAGGTCAAGTGTGGGAAACCAGCATGTTGTAGGGTAAAGTGAATGCCACATCTAGGCTATACGTACTAAATACATGGTTCTATTTGAACATATAACAATATTATTTTAGAGGATACTCCAGTCTCGTGCACAAGTAGCAAATTGGTGTCCACTGCAAAGAAAAGTAGCTTTAATGGGTGCTTTTATACTAATGGGCCAATCTGACTTTTTTTCCGTAGTCAAGACAGGCCTAGCTATTGCTAGAGGGCCCTTCAATGCTGTTTTAAACAATTATGGGGTCTTTGTTGAAATTCTACTGTCTTTCTGTTTCTCTCTTCTCTCCTATTTCTCCTAGCCTTTCCTATCTTTTCCTCCCTTGTTTTATTTCCTCCTTTCCCTGGCCCCTTGCTCAAACCGCCGTCCTTTTGCATGTCAGGCGTATCTGGCCAATGGCTGTGGTCGCTGGAAGAGGTGAGACCGGCCACCTGCTTGCTCTGGCCAATTGCTTCTACTGGTAATATGGGATTCTTTTCTCTCTCTGTCTCGATCTCATTGAATTAGAGATCTATTTTAGTCTCTTGCTGTCTTCACTTGCTTGTTTTCGTCTTTGCAAATGATCCACATCCTGTATACAGATGAAGCTGTCATGCACTGGAGGAGAGAGGGATGCATCACTTGGTGGAAGAAAAACACACACACACACACTCTCATAAACACACTCAGACTTCCTTAGCGGATATCTATTTAAGACCGTAGCAGATGTCAATACGTTTATTTCAATCAGTGTACATGTCTGCCTCATATCACCACAATGTGTGACATGTGAGGCGGCAAGGTAGCCTAGTGGTTAGAGCGTTGGACTAAACTGAAAGGTTGCAAGATCGAATCCCCGAGCTGACTAGGTAAAAATCTGTCGTTCTGCCCCTGAACAAGGCAGTTAACCCACTGTTCATTGAAAATAAGAATTTGTTCTTAACTGACTTGCCTAGTAAAATAAAGGTCAAATAGAAAAATACAAATAAATGTGACTGACGGCAAAGTGCATCAGCAGAGAACACTACTGAACATTGAATTGTCCAAGGGTTGGAACGCCTCTTCAGATGACTCGAACATCACTGCTTTTTGGCATCCTTCCTTGTTTACCTGTTCTGTTTAGATTAATTGTTGTCGTTTAAAAATATATATTTTTTTATTAACACTAGCCACACTATTCTTTAGTTTGAGAACCTCAGTCCTTGTTTCGATTGCATGTTGTTAGGTTTCATCTGCCTCCATTTGAGTATTTTAGCCAGTTTTGGTTCTATAGGTATTCAAGCTGAACTTTTTCAGGAGGACCATCAGATAAACATTCAGATAAAGCCAGTGATATATGAGACGTGTCCATTTGAAAGTTACTCCGCCCACATTGACACAGAACACGATGCTCCTGTTTTTATGCCAAAGGTCTCCACACAGAGAATCATCCCAGGACCTTGACGTACATTAGCCCTGGTAACTGACCATGTATGCAGCCTGAGAAAACACAAAAAAGTTAATACAAATACCCACCCAACAAGTAGTGGATGACATACCTGCCCTGAAAAGAGACCAGAATATTTTGGCTTAACAGAGGATTAAGTGTAAAGCCTATAGACTACAATATGATATTCATTCAATCCCCCAATTTAAGGATATTTTGTCCACTATTCATTCATTAAGCAGGCCAATGATTATAAGACGAGGACTGCTGAAACTCGATACTGCTTTGCGTTTCAAAATGGGAAATGGTTGTCTCCCAGATTTATCTATCCATGTCCATCAGCATTCCTTTGTTTTTGAGTCATAATAATTATCCTACACCTTGGAGAAAAATATCTCCTTCCCATTAGAGTTCTGTCTCCTATTTACATTCACTCTACATAAAGCGGTCACGATCCATAAGCTCCTAAAATGCCACTGACACGTTTTTAGCACTATTAAATTCTAGTGCTCTGTCTCTGACATGTTTTGTATTCCCAATCACATTATAGTAGATAGCCCTCTAGATGGTTCAGCCTTGGTTCTGGTGTACACTTTTAGTCCAATTACACATGGGTGGCCAAACAATGAGGACCAGAGTTGCTTACGCCTGTCTAGACCCTCAAAAATAAGCATTTAGTTTTACATTATTCACCTTCCAATTCTAAACCCATATTCTTTCCATTCATCTCTAGGACGGTGATGAGATCTTTAACCGCGCCAAGCTCCTCAACATTGGCTACACAGAGGCCCTGAAGGAGTATGACTACGGCTGCTTTGTGTTCAGCGACGTGGACCTCATCCCCATGGACGACCGCAACACCTACAAGTGCTTCAGCCAGCCCAGGCACCTGTCTGTCTCCATGGACAAGTTTGGCTTCAGGTAAGTCAACACCTCCCACAGATGACCAGGCATTCTTCCCAGTCCACTGCGGTTTCAGCCTCTCCCCAGTCCACTGCGGTTTCAGCCTCTCCCCAGTCCACTGCGGTTTCAGCCTCTCCCCAGTCCACTGCGGTTTCAGCCTCTCCCCAGCCCACTGCGGTTTCAGCCTCTCCCCAGTCCACTGCGTAGACATAGGACAGAGACAAATGTGCATTCACATTGTCAAAGGCACACACACACTGAGCTCATTTAGTAGGAGTGGCCACATAAAAGCTCAAAGAGCACCTGTGGATTCCGTGATGTTCTATCCGTGTCACTCACTTCAACCAATTTACTGCTGAATTACCACTGCGGTTACAGAGGGCTAACGGTAGCCTATTGAAAATGGTCTTTTGTTTTGTTAAGTTTCTGGTTCTGCCTGTCTTTACCTCAGTAGCTGTCTATAGGTGTTTGCTGTGGGCAGTTCAAACCAAGCCCTTCACTGGGTTTTAGTGATTGACTACCACATTCCCTATGGGGGTGGGGATGTAATTATGAAGGATATTTTATGGTTGCTAAAGATTGCCTTCTTCCTTATTGATCACGTGACTGATCCAAACCAGGTTCTGTAAAAGATTAGGCTAGAAAGATTAGGCTATGTGTAATGTATCACATACCAAAGGAATTTCATGTTATTTAGTTTCTCCCTATCAAATCCAATTTTATTGGTCACATACACATGGTTAGCAGATGTTAATGCGGAGTGTAGCGAAATGCTTGTGCTTCTAGTTCCGACCGTGCAGTAGTATCTAACAAGTAATAGAAAAATTTCACAACAACTACCGTATACGCACAGTGTAAAGGAATGAATACGAGTATGTACATATAAATATATGGATAGTCAAAGTCACCATTATTAGTCAGTTGTACAACCGAATGCCTTCAACTGAAATGTGTCTTCCGCGTTTAACCCAACCCTTCTGAATCAGAGAGGTGCGGGGGACTGCCTTAATCGACATCCACGTCTTCGGCGCCCGGGGAACAGTGGGTTAACTGCCTTGTTCAGGGGCAGAACGACAGATTTTTACCTTGTGAGCTCGGGGATTCGAACTTGCAACCCTCCGGTTACAAGTCCAACGCTCTAACCACTATACACTTATACACACAAGTGTAAAGGAATGAATAAGAATATGTACATATAAATATCTGGATGAGCGATGGCCCGAACGGCATAGGCCAGATGCAGTAGATGGTATAGAGTACAGTATATACATATGTTATGAGAATTTTGTACTCAATGTTCATAAACTGAACTTCAATTAAACAACTCCGTCTGTAACCCAGAATTTGTAAGATACTGGTTGAAATGAAATGAAGAAACCGTTTTCCTGTTATTGGTTTCACAGTTATAAATCGTCTGTCAACAGTTCTCCTGTTCCTCTGTTATCTCAACTCCATCCTGCTTAGGTTGCAAAATAGTAACACAATGTCTTTTTAAATAGTTCTAGACCTATTCCTCTAACACCTATTACATATATTTTCAGGATTCAATATTCTTAGTAATTACTTAAACATATTACTTTAGTCATTAAACATATAAATCATATGAATTTATTAATAACATATGAGATGAGTAATGTAGGGTATGTGAATATTATATAAAGTGGCATTGTTTAAAGTGGCTAGTTATACATTTTATTACATCCAATTTTAATTATTAGTGGCTAGAGATTTGAGCCAGTATGTTGGCAGCAGCCACCCAATGTTAGTGATGGCTGTTTAACTGTCTGATGGCCTTGAGATAGAAGCTGTTTTGGAAGCGGGGTGAACAGGCAGTGGCTCGGGTGGTTGTTGTCCTTGATGATCTTTTTGGCCTTCCTGTGACATCGGGTGGTGTAGATGTCCTGGAGGGCAGGTAGTTTGCCCCCGATGATGTGTTGTGCAGACCTCACTACCCTCTGGAGAGCCTTACGGTTGTGGGCGGTGCAGTTGCCGTACCAGGCGGTGATACAGCCCGACAGGATGCTCTAAATTGTGCATCTGTAAAAGTTAGAGGTTGTAGATGCACTATTGCGCCTTCTTCACCATGCTGTCTGTGTGGGTGGACCATTTTAAGTTTGTCCGTGATGTGTACGCCGAGGAACTTAAAACTTTCCACCTTCTCCACTACTGTCCGGTCGATGTGGATAGGGGGCTGCTCCCTCTTCTGTTTCCTGAAGTCTGCGATCATCTCCTTTGTTTTGTTGACGTTAAGTGTGAGGTTATTTTCCGGACACCACACTCCGAGGGCCCTCACCTCCTCCCTGTAGGCCATCTTGTCGTTGTTGGTAATCAAGCCTACCACTGTAGTGTCGTCTGCAAACTTGATGATTGAGTTGGAGGCGTGCATGGCCACACAGTCATGGGTGAACAGGGAGTACAGGAGAGGGCTGAGAACACCCTTGTGGGGCCCCAGTGTTGAGGATCAGCGGGGTGGAGATGTTGTTTCCTACCCTCACCACCTGGTAGTGGCCTGTCAGAAAGTCCAGGACCCAGTTGCACAAGTTTGGAGGGTACTATGGTGTTAAATGCTGAGCTGTAGTCGATGAACGGCATTCTTACATAGGTATTCCTCTTGTCCAGATGGGTTAGGGCAGTGTGATTGCGATTGCGTCGTCTGTGGACCTGATGTGGTGGTAAGCTAATTGGAGTGGGTCTAGGGTGTCAGGTAGGGTGGAGATGGTATGATCCTTGACTAGTCTCTCAAAGCACTTCATGATGACGGAGGTGCGTGCTACGGGGCGATAATCATTTAGCTCAGTTACCTTAGCTTTCTTGGGAACAGGAACAATGGTGGCCCTCTTGAAGCATGTGGGAACAGCAGACTGGGATTGATTGAATATGCTCGTAGACACACCAGCCAGCTTGTCTGCGCATGCTCTGAGGACGCGGCTAGGGATTTGTTTCTCCTTACTTCTGTCGGTAAGACAAGCAAGCATTTAGATCGCTGTAGGCGCTGTTGGAAAGAGCTTGTCATTTTAATTAGGCCCTTTTATTTAGCTACACTAGTAGTAAACTGTCGCTTATTTGTATTTATTATAGATCCCCATTAGCTGCTGGGACTTTATTTGCCTTGAGTCGTGTGTTGAATAGCCTGCCCATAGACTTACAACACGCTCACATGAGCAGTACTGGCTTCAAAGGTCTGCTGTCAGAATAGCTTAAATTGCAAATCATTTTAGCCTTATGTGGCAATGCTGGGAGTGTCGCACGGTTTTGAACTGTTTTCTGACTATGGAGGAGGAAGTGGCGTCCAGTGACCTGTAGCGCAGGTCTTTGTGTTTGATAAAGTGATTTGGCAGCTTCTCTTCTGATACACAGCTCTGGGCATACACAGCTGTAGGGCTTATGCTTGGCTAGGCGCTGATCTACAGTCAGTTTTGCCTCCGTTGTCTGCTTCTGTTTTAAGATTTCGTTGAGTAAAGTAAGCTGGTCCCAGATGTGACGTCATAGTGCAGAGTGCCCCCTGTGTACAGTTCATAGAGCAGGTCTCTCAGCTTCTAACTGGGCTTTTATGGGCATCCTGTCACCGAATTCTTCCCTGTGTTGCACACACAACAGATTGTGTCCTGTCACTGTGTCATGTTCCTCCAGGGGCATGCAGCTCACAGAGCATCCGGATGCATTATCCAGCAGGATTTGGGCAGGAAAGTCCAGCTCAAGGAGAGACGCCAAGCTCCCCTTGTTCGGTGACTAAATCCCACAATGGATTCGTTTTTTCTCTTTTTTAATTTGATTTTCTTAATTGTGGCGACCTTTCCAATGTTAGCCATGGGATTTAAAGAATGGCATTATAGCCAAGGATAACTCGTAGAGTGTCCAAAATCAACAAGAAAATGAGGCAAGGCTAAACCAGGGAGCCTCAATCTCTCAGCTGCACGTGGCCCTACAGTAGACAGTGTACAAAGAGCCAGCATGTAACTTACAGAAGGCAGACACATAGAGGAAGAGGGTTTTTCTGCAGCACCGCATCTTCTTCAGATACTTCTTTCCTGGAACATAAGCCACTGACTGCAATTTCTGTCGGGCCCCAAGTCCTTGACCCCTTAATTTGAGAGCTGTTTAAACTCTAGGTTTCACCATGTGTTTGTTTATTTATCTCTCTTTCTCTCTTAGGTTGCCGTACAACCAGTATTTTGGGGGCGTGTCGTCAATGAGCAAGGAGCAGTTCCTCAAGATCAACGGCTTCCCCAACAACTACTGGGGCTGGGGAGGGGAGGATGACGACATTTTCAACAGGTCGGCGTCCGCACAGCCACTCTCAGACTAACGTCTGTGGCGTATTAGTACTCCATGTAAAAGTCAGCAGCAGGACAGCAAGAAATACGACTCCAAATAATTCATATTTATTGGGTAAATTGTTAGCCAAGGTTTCACATGAAACTGTTTTCTTGTTCAATGTCGAAGCCCCATCACACATAGTAACAGGCCTAGTTCTTGTCACTCGTCAGTGACACTCGTCAGCATTGTTCCAACTTGTCCCCAAGGGTGCCTTTGTATGCCACTGCCACCATTTGCTCTTGAAGGAAATGTTAATGTGTTAAGAGAAATGTGTGGTTTTGAAAGAGTTATGGCAGAGTTATGGCCACAGAATTATACCTAGGAGGAGCGGCTTCTATGGAGGAACTTTGAATGTCCTTTTAGCTGGCTAGCTCACAGGCTTGAGCAGAGCGGCACCGCTACCTTTTTGTAGTTCAATCCAACATGAAACGTGATAACTAGGCCTATAATATCCTTAACTAGCATTGAAGTGAATCCATTCTTCTCTAGCGAATTATAAATCTCCATCTTCTGAATCACGCTTGTAACGTCAGTACATTAGCCTAGGCATCGCAGGTAGCCTAACACACACAGGCAACAATTTTGCACTTCGTTTTTTTTCTGGAACGTAAAATAACGTTATTAACTGGTTCCCGTGCTTTTAAAATAACAGTATGCATCACTTTCTTCACGTTTCTTTCTTAAATTCTGTTTTCTGTTTTTGTTCCCTGAACCAGTTCCAATTCCTGGTACTTTGTGAAAAGAGATGCATGTTTGTCTTTGTTTAACTTGATTTACAGAATCTCCTGTTCCAGAGCCAGTTTTGTTTAGTAGTGTGACCCAAGCTTTGCTTGATTTGGCATTAATTTATTTAGCTCTACAAAACATATACTGTGCCTTGTTAACCTGTGTCTTTGAGGCATGTGTAACCCTATAGTTGCTCTATAGACCAGCCAAACTGAATTAAGGAACAACTCCACACATAGTGGTGAATGCCCAACAGCGCATGGTGTTGAGGTGTTTCTGTCTCTTCTGCTTTTTGTAGGTCTTAGTAGGGGTTGGTTTATAATTCACCTTATCCATTTTGATTGTGAAACCACAGATTTTCTCCTCGGAGTAAAACTTTTTTGCAACTGCGGTCCAGTGTTTTAGTAAGACGGGGGTTCTGACTCATGTTGCTGCTGTCTTTTAACAGGCTGAGCTCCAAGGGGATGACCATCTCACGGCCTAGCGGAGTCGTGGGGAAATGCAGGATGATCCACCACAACCGGGACGGTGGGAACGAAGACAACCCTCAGAGGTGAGATTCCCCCTTGTGAACAGGACTCCTGCACGATGCTCAGGGGCGGTATTTCAATCTATAATGTTACCGCCTCTGTCTTCATTCACTTCCTTTCACATGAATATAGCCAAACTGGATTTGATAGGAGTAAGCGGTTGGTCCACCTAGTTTCAGCTAAATTGCTTTCACCTATCCAGATCTGTAAAGGAGCCCTCCCAAGGCTCTCCTTTCCTTCTCCACACAAGGATCCATTCACTCACTACTGTTCCCCTTGACGTCATTTCTCACTAACGCTGGCTGACTTTCTGAGCTTGGACATGCTTCTCCGTACCGACGCAAACTTAATAGAATATAAAAGTCTGGGAAAACATTGGCATGCAATGTGGTTATTATCACGCGAAGCCGCAGTGATAGGACACTTAGTCCTTCATCTCTATTGAAATCACTTTACATATTTCATTAGTGTATAGTAGATTACTTTTCCCTGTAGCACTTTGATTTGTTTGATTGTCGTGTAGTTTTATGTTTAATCAAGTGACGGTTGTTGTGCAATCCAAAGGAGATGTTTGCCAAAGGCTACACCTTAAACAAAAGACATGGTTCCTAAACCACGATATTGAATTGTGGTTGAACTGTGGTTTTTCGTTCCAGGTTCGACCGCATCGCCCACACCAGGGAGACAATGAACAAAGATGGCATCAAAAGCCTGTCGTACAAAGTGGTCAAAGTGGAGAAGGATCATTTATACACCAAAATTACTGTGGACGTGGGAAAAATAGACTCAGAAAACCAATAAAACATGAACAGCCTTGACAACCTGTGGTGGATGTGGTAACCAAATGTGCCTTGACATTATAAATAATGATATGCCTTGGACTATTTGGACTACAGAGAATGACTGATCTGATCAGCAAACAGACGTTCCCTTTATTTTCGGCCTTTGCACATCCGATGGTGAATTGAACTGGGATTCCAGCTTTTTCTTCATAGGATCCATAAATCATTGACACCAGGAATGACCGTTGACATTCAGTACATTGACACACTGTTGGTTTCCTATTGGGCTTGTACGTACTCCACTCTCTTTTTGAAGATTGCTGCTGCGACAAAGTCCTTTGTGACCCATTTTGTCTTGAGGGGTAGTTGTGAAATGTTTCATTGATTGTCCTATGCATCGGGGACTCTCAAATAATTAATTTTGTTGTATGCCTATTTCTTTCTAGTACTGTTGATGTTGTCGTTTTGGGTTCATGTTGGATCATTGTAGTTTTCTGTCACTTTTGGGAGATTTCTTGCTATTCCTTTTGATGCCTTTGCTGATCGAGCAGGGTTTCCACCCATTTAATGCCAAGTGCTTAGGCCAAAGATGGAACTCTACAATTTTGAAGTTCAATAACAAACCAAGTCACTTTTTTTGTTCAAAGGCAACCAAACAATGTTCTTAAGATTGTTGTACTTTGGGATATGTTCAAAACCTTATGATGGAGCATCAAAGGGCCTAGAACTCCAAAAACAGGTTGTTTAAAAGTCCAAATCCCATGATAGTTATATTAGAGAAGGGGTCCTTAAGGGTATTTGAAAGTGTCTCCGCTGAAGCTCCCTTCCCTGTGAAGAGCACCATTCCAGGTAGCCTCTAAGGAGGCCTCTCCCTGGTGGAAAGTAGGTACCTGAATGTATTTGCCTGGTGGTGTTGTGAGTGTGTGTGCCCTGAGGTAAAATGTTACCATGCTGTTGTCTGTCACGAGTGTCTGGCGTTCTACTTTTTTTGTGTTGGTCTAAGAGAGTGGGTTCTATGCTGAAAAAAATCCTCTTGTAGTCAGTGTGTCTAAGGAAGTGTGAGGGTTAGAAAAACAAGCATTTTGCATCTTCAATACGTAGTAATCAACACCCTTAAAGACATCTGCATGTTCTGAAACTGGACGGTCACCATGTCTTCCTCACAAGGACTTTCTAGATCCTCATATATACAGTGAAAATGACTCAAGCTTGTGAGCTATGGGGCATGACGTTGCACAAGTAAAGTTAGTAACTCAATCTTGAGGAAAAAAGCCATTGAGATTTCTGACTGGATGGAACAGAATAATTGTGCTGTCCATACTTAGGCTTACATGTTTGCCATTCCTCTCCTGGCTGCTTCTTAATTATATCAGTGCTGGTGTCTGGAGAATCTATAAAATGACTGCCATTTCTGCCTTACCTAAATAAACTTGAAAATATAAATTAATTGGTCAACATTTTTATATTGACATTTTTGTCATTTAGCAGCAACTTTGAGGGTTAAGGGTCTTGTTCAAACGCACATTGACAGATTTTTCACCTAGTTGGCTCGGGGATTCCAACCAGTGACCTTTTGGTTACTGGCCTCAACTTTAGAGACAATACTGTACAATGGATCTTGGACCATATAGTAGAAGGTATGAGTGTACATTAAGCTCTGAAGCATAGTCAGTAATTCCCCAGCTGTTCCCCAAAAGTGTGTTCCAAAATACTGGACAATAGTTGGCTGCCTACTGTACATTCTGTAGTGAATGTTCCAATGAAGCAGCCAAGCCATATACACACGCGCACAGCCTATAGTTTCCACTGTAAAGTAGAGAATGGTCGTGATGTCACTGGGTTCCTCTTCAAGCTGTAAGCCTTATGGGCTCTGCCAGGAAACCCAATATCGGGGGATTTTTCAACTGGTGGAACAATGAGAATGAGCACAATGTACAATCATGGCGAATAGAGGATTGTGTCAGCTCTATGCAACACATTTCTATACTCTAAATTTGAAGTGGTTGCCACCTTGAGTAATTAAGTCTTAAAGGCCTCATCACCACATACCACCTCACTCTGTCTGGTAGCCACGCACAAACGCTCAAAAGACATGGGAGATGCCTTGCATGCAGGGATGCATTATGTGCAATGCATACCATTTTATATAATTTTCTCAGTCCACCCAAAGGCTCTTTCGGGGTTGAAAACGAAGGTCTTTATAGGTTGGCTAAAGCCAGGTGTGTACCTCCAATAGACAATGGCCTTTGAGAGCCAGCATTTTGTATGTCAAGTTTGAATTCAGTTTGTTTTACAAAAGTTCGCTGGCTAATCTGCAAGGCTTCATCACTCTGTTCTTCCTTTTTCTCTTCATGTTTTCCATTATGAGTCAAAGTGTGCATGAATGTGAATGCTTGTGATTTCTACAAATGCGTGTCTTTGTAAATTTTTTGCTGGCTCTTCACATTTTCATTCAAAAATGTAAACTGATTTGCAACAATGTTTTGGTAACGATTAAACAAATTATGTTTAGGTAATTAAATATTTAAGTAAACATCTTCTCATTCATTAACATGGGTCAAAGACTTAGGGGGTGGTTTCCATGACACAGATCAAGCCCTGGAATTAATGAAGTTTCCATTGAGAAGATTAATCTGTGCCTGGAAAACAGGCCCTAAAAGTCCCTTCACACAATTATTTTTGTCCAAGTGTTGGGTCAGCCAGCTAAACTCTTAAGTGCCCTCTTGGTTAATGTTCAGTGTGGCAACTGCCAGTAGTGTCCTCTGCACAGAGAAATGGGATACTTGACGGGACAAAGGTGTAGGGGCGGGCAGAGTAGCCCTCTGTACCTTTTAAACTAAAGACAAGCCAACCGCTTTCTACATTTTATTTAGTGAAGAAAAAAACCATGTCCAGGTGAGAGGCAATTACTACTTCATCTTTGCATCAGTCTCACTCATGCAGTTTTGAGTTGAGACAACCAGCTTGAAGCTGTTACCCGTAGGTGGTGTCGTGAACACTGCAGTAATATGGAGGGTAGGGGTTTTGACACAGGTTGGCAGCAGAGGCGGAAGTATTTTCCTCTATACAACCCCGTGGACGATATGCCACCTGGCTGGCTTCGACTCACCCAACCTGGGACGGTTGACCTTCAGGGCCTCCTGGACTCGGAGCATTGTAGGAGAGATGTGGAATTCAGTCTGGCTCGGGTCTAAAGTGCCCTGCAGAAACAGAGGCTCAGACTGCTCCAGAGAATGGGCCGAGGGAGCGAACATGCACTACCCCAGGTCATAGACATAGCTGCCTGTTCTGTAGTATAGGCTGTGTCCTTCAGGACCACTGATATATGAATGGACTGGGTAGGTTTCCAGCTCACTAGGACACTTGCCACATTCCATTATGTTTTTGTTTCATTTTGTATCAGGGATTCTAAAGGAAGGGAATTTAGGCTAATGACATCTCAATAAATACCTAGCTGAGTGGGTTTCCTTTCTCACAAGGTAACTGCTAACACGGTTTGACCCATATTTGTTAATTGCTTCCCCCACAGACACTTGTTTTGAATCTTCGGCAGATCAAACGACCAGTAAAACTCCATCCCAGTCTGTTATCAGGGAACATCAACATCCCACCATATGGTGACCTTTACAGAAGGTAATGTATAACTATGGTGCTTGTTAATCAGTGCAGTGGATCATCAGCTAAGGCACTGCATCTGTGCTAGAGGCGTCATTACAGACCCTGGTTCGATTCCAGGCTGTATCACAACCGACCGTGATTGGGAGTCGCACAATTTGTCCAGCGTCATCCGGGTTAGGGTTTGGCCTGGGTAGGCAGTCATTGTAAATAAGAAATGTTTTCTTAATTGACTTGTCTAGTTAAATAATAATAATAAAAAAAAATTGTGGGGGGGTCTTTCTCTTTTTGTATGTTGCTCAGGACTTTTCTGTCTCATGTCCTCAGATTGGGCAGGCTAGAGTTGGACTTGGAGATCATTAGCGCCCAACTGGGCCAGGTTTTCTGTTCTGGGGGAAACTGTCTCCACAGGAATGGACCTTCGACCCATAAGGACAGCTTGACTCCTGTAAGCCCTTCATAAGCATAGGAAACTGGCCTCCCATTGGCAGAATGAAAGCTGTCCACTGTGAAAGTCATATGTCCACTGAAATGATATCTTTCATTTTGACCTCTGTCTGTCAATCAGGAGAATTGGGTCGGTACCGTTCAGCATTCGCGCAAAACTGAAAGCGCGAACCACTGCTTTTAATCAGGGTAAGGCGACCGGAAACATGACTGAATACAAACAGTGTAGCTATTTCCTCCGCAAGGCAATCAAACAAGCTAAGCGTCAATATAGAGACAAAGTAGAGTCACAATTCAACGGCTCAGACACAAGAGGAATGTGGCAGGGTTTACAGTCAATCACGGACTACAAAAAGAAAACCAGCCCCGTCGCGGACCACGATGTCCTGCACCCAGACAAACTAAACAACTTCTTTGCTCGCTTTGAGGACAATACAGTGCCACCGACACGGCCCGCTACCAAAACCTGCGGGCTCACCTTCACCGCAGCCAACGTGAGTAAAACATTTAAATGTGTTAACCCTCGCAAGGCTGCCGCCCAGAAGGCATCCCTGGCCGTGTCCTCAGAGCATGCGCAGACCAGCTGGCTGGTGTGTTTACGGTCATATTCAATCAATCCTTATCCCAGTCTGCTGTTCCCACATGCTTCAAGAGGGCCATCATTCCTGTTCCTGTTCCCAAGAAAGCTAAGGTAACTGAGATAAATGACTATTGCCCCGCAGCACTCACTTCCGTCATCATGAAGTGCTTTGAGAGACTAGTCAAGGATCATATCACCTCCATCCTGCCAGACACCCTGGACCCACTCCAATTTGCTTACCGTCCCAATAGGTCCACAGACGACGCAATCACACTGCATACTGCCCTAACCCATCTGGACAAGAGGAATACCTAAGTAAGAATGCTGTTCATCGACTACAGCTCAGCATTTAACACCATACTACCCTCCAAGCTCGTCATTAAGCTCGAGACCCTAGGTCTCGACCCAGCCCTGTGCAACTGGGTCCTGGACTTCCTGACGGGCCGGCCCCAGGTGGTGAGGGTAGGAAACAACATCTCCACCCCGCTGATCCTCAACACTGGGGCCCCAAAAGGGTGCGTTCTCAGCCCTCTCCTGTACTACCTGTTCACCCATGACTGCGTGGCCAAGCACGCCTCCAACTCAATCATCAAGTTTGCTGACAACACTACAGTGGTAGGCTTGATTACCAACAATGACGAGACGGCCTACAGGGAGGAGGTGAGGGCCCTCGGAGTGTGGTGTCTGAAAAATAACTTCTCACTCAACGTCAACAAAATTAAGGAGATGATCGTAGACTTCAGGAAACAGTACAGGGAGCACCCCCCTATCCACATCGACGGGACAGTAGTGGAGAAGGTGGAAAGTTTTAAGTTCCTCGGCGTACACATCATGGACAAACTGATATGGTCCACCCTAACAGACAGCGTGGTGAAGAAGGCGCAACAGCTCCTCTTCAACCTCAGGAGGCTGAAAAAATTCGGCTTGTCACCAAAAACACTCACAAACCTCTACAGATGCACAATCGAGAGCATCCTGTCGGGCTGTATCACCGCCTGGTACGGCAACTGCTCCGCCCACAACCGTAAGGCTCTCCAGAGGGTAGTGAGGACTGCACAGCGCATCACCGGGTAAACTACCTGCCCTCCAGGACACCTACACCACCCGATGTCACAGGAAGGCCAAAAAGATCATCAAGGACAACAACCACCCGAGCCACTGCCTGTTCACCCCGCTATCATCCAGAAGGCGAGGTCAGTACAGGTGCATCAAAGCTGGGACCGAGAGACTGAAAAACAGCTTCTACCTCAAGGCCATCAGACTGTTAAACAGCCATCACTAACATTGAGTGGCTGCTGCCAACATACTGAATTAAATCTCTAGCCACTTTAAATAATAGGAATTGGATGTAACAAATGTATCACTAGCCACTTTAAACTATTTTGTATATAATGTTTACATATCCGACATTACTCAGTACAGTATACACTGTACTCTATACCATCTACTGAATCTTGCCTATGCCGTTCGGCCATCGACTCAAATCTCTAGCCACTTTAATAATAAAAAAATTGGATGGAATAAATGTATCACTAGCCACTTTAAACAATGCCATTTATATAATGTTTACATATCCTACATTACTCATCTCATATGTATATACTGTACTCTATACCATCTACTGCATCTTTCCTACGCCGGTCAGCCATCGCTCATCCATATATTTATATGTACATACTCGTATTCATTCCTTTACACTGTGTGTATAAGGTAGTAGTTGTGAATTTGTTAGATTACTTGTTAAATACTACTGCATGGACGGAAATAGAAGCGCAAGCATTTCTCTACACTCGCATTAACATCTGCTAACCATGTGTATGTGACAAATAAAATTTGATTTGATTTGTTCCTCCACAGTGTCAGAGGGAGAACCATAATATCACGACCTAGCTTATTTCTCAAGCAGTGGACAAAGGTCAACATCTGAAAGTAAATCACTCCATATCGCATCCTTTTGTTCACTAATAACATTACAAAACTGACACCAATCATGTAAACACCATGTTTGGGCCCTAGCCCAAGAAACTGTTGGTGTTTTCAGGAGCGAGACAATTTTGAGCATCTGCTGGAGGAGTCTAGGGCCTAGCAGGGGCTGGTGGAGCAGGGAAGGGATGCCTCAGGCCCATATAGCAGCCCTCCACTCCCAGCTGTACTAGGAATGCTTCAGCCTCCAGGAGACCCACAGAGAGAGACTGGCCACACAGGCAGAGCAACATGGCAGCAAGCAGGTGGAGCCATGAAAGACCAGACCAACTAAACTGGTACAGGGATTCACACCCAAAATGGATGCAGGTGGTTCATTTTACACTTCATATTTGTACAGAAGCATGTTGTCTTGCCAGACGTCTCGGTAGTATCTAGCCCAGGCCTCATCTGATAAGGCTAACAGAAAACTGAAAGGGGTTGTGAACCAGTAGAAGTCACGTTTTACCAATCATCACACAACAGTTGTCTCTATAATAATAACGCCACAGTAAAGACATTTACTATTTTGTGTAACACCACTTTGTTGGCTGATGATCTGCAGATCAATGAGTCCCTGTAACAGGAGGTGGCGTCTCTCAGACATAGGCTGGGGTCTGCAGAGGAGCGACCTCCCTGATGGAGAGTGACAAACGCCTGCTCAGGGTTCTCCTAGCAGCACTGGAGACTGAGAGGGAGGAGCTGCTTCAACAAGGACACCCCTCAGCCTTTGGGAGAGGAACCCCCAGCCTCTAATATTGGTGCACTTGCAGAGCTGAAAGAATCAGATGGATAAAATCAATATGGTTCTACTTTACTCTCTGATAGGCTGGGTGGAATGTTCTCCGTATTGCTGCCTTACGCCTATCCAAACCTTATGGTCTTCATACGTGCAAAGAGAGTAGGGGTGGATTTGGGTTGGAATCCGTATCTCTACCTTAATCTTGAGGTAATGGAGAATTTTCGTTTCTCATTGTTTTCACTCTTGGCATCGTCAGAGTGCTGATAGCTCCAGAACATGGAGAAACAGTCAGAGGAACAAAAAGCAGTGGTTTGTCAGACTTATAATGGATGAACCAGAAGCCGGGTTTGTCAGTCCAATTTGAAAAAGTCAGACTTATGAAGGACCAACCAGAAGCAGGGGTTTGTCAGTCTACATATTTTTGTCTCAGGAGCGCTTGGGAAACAGATGTGGAAATCTCTGGAAAGGAGAAGAGGGTGAGGGAGGAGAGTGCCATGTATGAAATGGAGGAGCAAGATGAGGATGAGGAGGAGAGAGTGGAAGGGGATAATGTGTCTGTTATTCATCCGCAGTCAAAATTCAGTGAGGACTTAAGATCCATGAGGTGACCCACTCTAAGCCTGGCCCACAAAAACGAATAAAAGGAGGAGAACCAGGTAACTGCCTCTTTGGGAGTCCTTTCCTACAGCACCATGTCACGTTGAAGCGGTCTAACATGTGGCAGAGGGATGTTTCCTTTCAAACATACCTCTCCTCCAAACCCCACTTCAGCAGTTCCCAAACTTTCATTTCACATATAAAATGTTATATAACAAGCTGTTTTTTTTAAACCTGGGATCTTATTAAGCCATGGTATTTATTATACTTCCAGTACTTTATGTTAAAATATCACTAGTAAAGTTCATGCAACCTGAGAACCATGTTTAAGCTAAGATGCTACTTTTTGCAGTTTACTGTGCTAAACGCTTCACCATCCAGTATCATGCCAACACATGCTGAATAGGCAAACTATAGACATACCTATGAGTTATGTGCATTGTGGAATTCTGAGGATTCACTGGCTTAGAATACTACTGATCAAAGATAATGCTGGACAGTCTCTGCTTCTGGTCTGTGAGGGGAAAGAGGGGAATCTGGAGAGTCCATTCTTTAACAGCTGTGCTCAAATCTGGCTATGTATACATTGTAACAACCTTATGTAACAGCAAGCTAGTTACAGCCACAAAGCCCATGATCAATGTCCATTTATTCATGTAACACCCCATTACACTGGTTGACACAGAGTGCCATTGTCTTAGTCTGAGGACTCTGACATGTTCTTGTTTATTGTTGAGGCTGGTGAGGAGTTTTGATTTCTGGCTTAAACTAATATTAATCCCTCTCCGAGACTATTTTCTTTGGCCCTGAGCTTGTGGTCCACGGTGCACTGCCTTCTACTGCCCTGGTCCCTGAGGACACATAAACATGGATTCATGGGATATGCAGACTGGGAAGACATGGTTGGAATACTGCAGGGCTAGACACTTTCTCTCATCGATATGACATTGTCATTAAGAAAGGACCAATCAGAGAACAGGGTTATGACAATGTCATTATGAAAGGACCTGGGTGATAATGATGTCATTATGAAGGACTAATCGGAGAGAAGGGTTAAGACAGAACTAAGTTTAGGATGTAAAGAAAGCACTCCTAGATAGCAGTATTTTTCAAAGAAAAAGATGTAGACAGTTATTTTGTATTTTCACTTTATTATCATAATAATATATGCCATTTAGCAGTTGCTTTTATCCAAAATGACTTAGTCATGCGTGCATACATTTTAAGTCTGGGTGGTCCTGGGAATCAAACCCACTATCCTGATGTTGCATTCACCATGCTCTACCAACTGAGCTACTTCATACTTTCCTCTGTTCTTTTCACTTCCAAGTACACAATGCTTATCAGGAATAGGTGTTACATAATGTTATTACATTCATACTGAGCAATCCTGGCACTTATTCTTGGAGCATATTGGACTAATTTCCCCCTACAGTTTAACTGTGCTTGCACTCATTTTATTTGTTGCAACTGAGAGGTATGTGCCCAAAACCATGTACTTATGGCTGTCTAGCTGATGCAACGTTGCATGACTCCATATTGGCACAGACCGCACAGACAATCCTTCTTGATTGAGGAAGCTGGAAACTTCCTACTCACTTACTCACACTCTCTCTTTATTCTTCTATATTTTTCTCTGTTACATTCTCGCTCTCTCTCGCTCTCTCTCATTATGAGGAAATGGGATGATGACCCTGTCATGAGATTTTCCGTTGACGTCATCACAGTCCAAGGTTTCTCTGTGTTCTCAGTGTATGCTTGTTCCTGTTGCTTTGTAACAGCCCCATGTCTGCTAATTTCAACGGAGATACAAACTGCAGACTTTGGCAAGTCATCACAGCGTCAAACTAGGTATGTTTCATGTTAACATTGCCACACAATCGACTCTTTATAAGTACACTTCAGATACTGTAAGTGCAATCTGTTTTAGTGCAACAAAGTTGTATTTACCAGACGTTGACTGTAATCCAAAATAACTGCTATTCATACAATGTTAATGCAACCCAATCATTCCATGTACAGAACCTGCAGGAGCCCGAGCGCAAATCCTCACTTTGATAACCCAAGAGTTGCACCAGCAGGTAAGAATGATAACAAATAGTCATGTAGAGATTAAATAGATACACCTCCCTGTTTCACATAAAATGTCTTCCATGCGTTCCATTCCATCTATAGCATAATGATGTCCTTCTTTCGGTTTCGCTGGCGGAGAACATCCTGGCGGTGAGGCACACTCTTAGAAAAAAAGATGCTATCTACAACCTAAAAGGGTTCTTTGGATATCCCCATAGGCGACCCCTTTGACAAACCCTTTTTAGTTCCAGGTGGAATCCTTTTGAGTTCCGTGTAGAACCCTTGCCACAGTGGGTTCTACATGGAACCCAAAAGAGTTCTACCTGGAACCAAAAAGGGTTCTCCTATGGGGACAGCCGAAGAACCCTTTCGGATCTCTTTTTTTTCTAAGAGTGTAGCCACAGATGGCAGACTTGGTGTCTCATCTCAGGACAGAGAGAAGGGGCTGGTATTGGTCAATTGCTGGAATTCATGGCAGCACGAGCCAATGGTAGCCAGTCCAGTCAGTTCATGGCATCATCATAATCCAATTTTTAGTATCACCTCACACCAAGTTGCCCATATATCTAGACCTCTATACCAGGCGGTGTCAGACTCCAGCCACCCTAGTCATAGACTGTTCTTTCTGCTACCGCACAGCAAGCGGTACCGGTGCGCCAAGTCTAAGTCCAAGAGGCTTTTAAACAGCTTCTACCCCCAAGCCATAAGACTCCTGAACAGCTAATCAAATGGCTACCCAGACTATTTGCATTGCCCCCCACATTGCTGCTACTGTTATCTATGCATAGACACTTTAATAACTCTACCTACATGTACATAATTACCTCAATTACCTCGACACTGGTGCCCCCCGCACTTTGACTCTGTACCGGTACCCCCTGTATATAGCCCCGCTGTTGTTATTTACTGCTGCCTTTTAACAAATAGTTATTAAGGTATTTTCTTAAAACTGCATTGTTGGTTAAGGGCTTGTAAGTAAGCATTTCGCTGTAAGGTCTACTACACCTGTTGTATTCGGCACATGTGACAAATAAAATGTGATATGTAATAACTTGGAAAGTTATTAGTTACAGTGTAATTACTTATTACTGGTAACTGCACTTTGATGTAGGAAGACACCATTTTCATTGAGCAGCTGAGCAAGTGGCTAACCATAGGAGTAGATGAACTTGTTCCTTTCTGCAGATGACTGCGCTGGTCATAGAGCTGAGAAGGGTCTGTAAAGAGACATCATCCACACGACCTGTCTGCCCCCCAAGGACCAGGGAGTGGCTGGAAATAGCTGCTTTGCTTAAGGTAGGGCTGCAAACCAAACCCTCGCTCGGAGTCTCCCAGAGGCTTAGGCTTTCTCTCTCAACAAGCTGTTAGGCAATTTTTCTGATAACTGAATTAATACATGAAATGTAAACAATGTGGACAGAGTTCTGTGTAGTATTAAGTGTTTGTTTATGCTTCCACAGTTGGCATGGTCAATATGTGCTATTATACCAGTGGTTCCAGTTATATTGCCAATGCCAAAACCCGTTATTTAGTTTGAAATTCTCTGTATAGGACTGTGTGGGAGAACTGGAGAGCCAGTGGACTTCTTCGGATGGTACCTCCAGGATCACTGGCAAAAGAAGTAACCCACTAAATGAACTTTGATCCTTGACTATGTAGGCCCATATGTCCACAAAACCATGTCTGTTTGCATATGCACTAAATCATGTCTTTATCACTTCCTGCTGTCTTGATTAACTGAGTCACTACATATTAAAGTACATCTTCACATCACCAAGTATGTGGGCAGCATTTGGTTTGTCAGTTTAATATGAATATTTGACTTCCTCAAATAAAACTACACATTGGCCTCCTTTTGAGTATACCAGTTGGACAGTAATAACACTACCGGCAAACAATACCACACTAGGATTTCACCCCCTCATATCCTTCACTTGTGTAATGTATGTACACAATCTTAGTTGGAAAAAGAGTGAAATGAGGGTGGGTGTGTGAGGGAATTCGTCACTCTTCCTGGAATAGGTTCCGCTCAATGTTATCTGTTTGTTACCCCTCCCTCACAGTATGGGAGGTGTTTTCCTACTTAGTCATTAACCGGGTCTGACTTCTTGCTAGAAGATGACAGCTAGCAGTGGTAAATGAAAGTGGTGACCCCTTGTGGACTGGTTTGAACATGAGCACTTAAAAAAATATAAATAATTAATCAACCCAGATTCGTTATTTATTTCTCAAAAACTATAGTTGACGAACAAAATGACATTGTCCTTACTCACGGGGACACAAGAATAAAAATAATTTCAGGTGATTCTTCACACAGAGCAAACAAACTGGGGTCAAAATTCCCTTTGACTTGATAGGTTTCAACTACACTGCCTTCATCACTCAGGTCCTTTTAGCTCAGTAGTCACAGAGTAGAGGAGACAAGGAAAGGAGACGACCACACGAATGCCTCCTTGCCTTCAAATGATTGAGACGAACCCCACTAATTCAGACAGTTCTCAAGCCGAGTGGTCCCCTAGCCTAGATGGATCCATCGGCCACCCTTCTGAAGAGCGTCTGTCGCTGCTGGGCTGTCATGTTCTCACAGCTCTCCAGCAGGTTGGCCACGATGAGGGTCTGCTGGATGGTCTTGGACTTGACCCACACCCGCCCGTTCATCCCCACCACAATCTCAAAGGGGAACATCTTCTCCAGGTCCTTGGCTATCTCACTCTGGGGTGCCAGCAACCTGGATAGAGAGAGGACAGTTACTATTCAGAACCAGGGTCGTGTTGAGTGGTGCAACATTAGAGAATGTTTAGATAGATTTGTAAAATGTAGAACAGACATTTTTTTTATTTTACTAGGCAAGTCAGTTAAGAACAAATTCTTATTTTCAATGACGGCCTAGGAACTGTGGGTTAACTGCCTGTTCAGGGGCAGAACGACAGATTTGTACCTTGCCAGCTGGGATTTGAACTTGCAACCTTTCGGTTACTAGTCCAACGCTCTAACCACTAGGCTACCCTGCCGCCCCATACTTCTGTGGAATGTAGATCATATGCTGAATATGTTAACTGTGAGGCTGTTTTGAATAACACTTGCTAAATGACCATAGACTAGTTTTATTATTGTGGCATACCTGCGTACAAGTCCCAGGGACACCTTGAAGAGAAGCCCCCCTGCTCCAAACACCCCCATCCCGTTGGCTCGTCCACAGCTGTCTATACACACCAGCTCTGGCTCCATGTCTTTGTTGGCAATGATGAACTGGGAGTACACCAGGTCCCCCACCTGCAATGGCACCACAGAAACAATATTTAGAAAAACTAGTGCCATCAAACTTTAAATTGAAAGATGTTTTAAGGAGTAGTTGACTATTTTACAGCTTGATGTTAGATGGTTCCTCACCCTGAAAGTAGTCTATGGGCCAGGAGAAACTGTAATCCATGTTTCAGTTCTTTAAAACAGCCACAACCTTCAGCCACCACAAGCTAACCATCAATGGAAGTAAAGGAGGTATGTGAGCATGTTCAGGTGAATGACTTTTTTTCTCACATGCCTGTAATTGATTGTTAGCTGAAGTCAGTAGTGGCTGTTTAAAGAACTGAACCCTGGATTACATTTTACCTTGGCCCATAGACTACTTTTTAGATTGAGGAACCATCTAACGTCAAGTTGTAAATAATAAAGAGGTGTTTGTGACAATACTGACCTGCACATTAGGTCTATTTCTCTTGGTAGCCCCCTCGAAGGCCAGGTAGGAGAGTGACGCCTGCTCACTCCCCCCTACATCCACCTTGAAGATGTCACCTGACTTTGCAGTTATGATGCCAATCACACTCTCCCCCTTCCCTGGAACATACTGGGCAAGAGAAAATAAGCAGTGAGTCCAAAGCTTAACTTACTTGAGAAGGACACTGTGCCGAAAATCTCCCCTTCGCGTGAACGCGCACATACAATTCTTCATTGCTGTGACTTGCTTGCTAGTTTAGATTTCTGCTCTTCACTCCGATGTCAGTTTAGCCTACATTTCATTGATCTTAGTAGCAGAAAGCATTTTTTATTATTATTATTTGTGTCCTTCAACGCAGCTGTCAATGATCACGTTATACTGCGTTTCATTTTTTTTTCATTTTTTTTTTATGGCGGTTTGATCGCGGGGGAGACACTAATGTCTGCAGTTTTCGGTTTGGCTATTTGTTTCAAGTGTATTAGTCTATAAATACATCTCTTTGCCAAAATTCGTAATCTCTAGTAGTTGTTCTGAAATGTTTGCTTGCCTACATTTTACTCCCTCTAATTTATATATCACACATACATTAATTGTTAATTTCGGTTGCCTATCCTGACAATAGAATGAAGAGCAGAAATCTCAACTAGCAAGCAAGTCGCCTCAATGAAGAATTGTGTGTGCGCGTTCACGAGAAGGGGGGGCCGAATTCTGGCAGGGGGGAGATTTGTCACAAAACCAGTAACAGTCACTGATCTCCCTTGGGAAGTCCAAGTCTGGTACTAGAGTGCAACATGTTCATGTATGCCATCAATTTCACCAACCTTTTTATCTCATTCCTGCCAAGACCATATTTGTATTGGGGTTGTGAATTGCCTGTTTACTGTGACAAAGACGGTAAAATTAGCTAACTAAATATAGTAGCCAAACTCTGCAGACACCATAGGCATGCGCCTTTCTTTGTAAAACACGTGGTTATCAACGCATCGTGCATTTCTTATTCAAACCCATATAATGAATCTGACCCTGAATAATATAGCTAGCTATTTATCAGTTATTCCATAGATACATACCCGCCTTTGCTGAGAGTCTATCCAGTACAGATTCGGTTGTTTATGTCGGAGGATTCCGCTTTTGCAAACGAGAACTTCATCTCCGTTTCGTCGAAGCCCTGGTCCACAAACAACTTTCTCGGGTTTGCTGTCGGTGATACTTTCAGGCATTTGAAAAGAAAATACATCTCCTGGTAATAAAACATCACCAACTTTATCTTTGAAACAACTCAGCATGTCTGTAAATGTGCACTTCTGATAGGGGAAACAATAAATGTGACACAGGAAATCGAGGAAGAAACAGCAAAAACGGAAGTATACATGTTGTAGCTCACCCATGTGGTTACTACAAGTTACTACTACCAAGAATGTGACTTAAATGTACTGTAGGTGTAATAACTTATGTATTGTATTCCAATCAACATACTACGTGAATAATGACATAAAATAGGAAAATATAACAAACAAATAAACAAACCATGTGGACACAATAAGGAGCATCTGGACCTTTAATGATAAAAGATTCCACAGGAGCTGGGCCTGAAATTGATTTATTCTTTATAAAGATAGTGTTAATACAAATCAATATCATTATAAATTATGTGTGTATGTATGTGTACTGTGCATGAGTGTTCCATAAAAAAAACTACTTCTACAATCTACTCTAACAATCACAGAAAGAATCTGAGATAAATGTGATAATATTTTCACATTCACAGCGGAATCATCTGTACTTTACTCTTCAGCAACTTCCGTCTTTCACTATCAAGATGTCTGCATTGGTTTCCCTTGAGAGAGACAGAGAGAAACAGCCAGTAAGATTTTAAAGCAAGCAAAACATCTCTTATAAAGCTTCTCCAGTGGACTAATTCTGTGTTTCCTATAGATGTTTTTTCATAGGCGGAGTGGAAATTAACTAGCCTAGTCACCAGATCTCTTTGTACAGATCCTACAACCAGGCTACTGTAGCACCATCCTGTGCTTACTGGCTATAACAAAATGTACAACTGCGTGGATGAAGCTGCGGGTGCTACAGAGATAAGCAGCACATCCAAACAATTAGAGGAAACATTTCAGTATAATTAAACTGATATATGGTAGACTCACAGCCGGTGAACACACAGAGAACACTCGTTGGGATAAGTGTTTCCATCATTGCCACACACTGGGGAGTAGTTGAGCGGGCACGCCTGGGATTGGCTCATATCCCCACAAGATGGCTAGTAAAAAGAATAACATTTCAAGATGATATCATCTTGACACCTGGAAGAATAAACCAACCCTGGTTGTCTCTAGTCATGCATGGACATTCTCATGAATTAATTTGTAGTTGCCACATTAGTATAGGGAACTGTAATGATAATATTTTAAATGGAAGCCTCACCCTCCAGTAGAGTCTGGATTGGTCCGCTGCGCTTGCTAATGCGACATAACCACAAGTAGAATTTAACCTATTATTCTTTACTACCTATCATTTATTCTCATAACTGCTAATGAACAGTACAATAGATAGTACAATCTGTCATGTTTTGACAAACTACAGTTCCTAAATGGAAATGAATTATGTACAGAATAGTCAGGCATTTTGTTCATATAAATTCTTCATGTTTTTACCTGCAGAAAAGAAGACAGCCAGACAGACTAGCAAAAGAGTTTTCCCAATCATGTTCATGTGGTCTCACCAAAAGAGAACCAATTCAACTGATAACAATAGTTGGTATAGGTCCAAGTACTGAATGCAACTCCAAAAGTACAATATAATCTCTACGATGTCTCCTTTCCTTCTGTATTATCTGCAATGTGCCTTGCTCAAGGTCTGCTGTTGGTTTGGTCCCTGTGGATGGAGTGGCGTTGTCATATAGTGGAG
Organism: Brachymystax lenok tsinlingensis; assembly: GCA_030435695.1. Taxonomy (NCBI): domain Eukaryota; kingdom Metazoa; phylum Chordata; class Actinopteri; order Salmoniformes; family Salmonidae; genus Brachymystax; species Brachymystax lenok. The sequence continues at coordinate 26,587,889 of CM059789.1, read as the reverse complement.
GTCGCATCTGTTTGTCTGTGAAATAATGTGACCCTGTGTTGGGTAAAGCTGATGTTTTGACGGAATTGCACCTGACCAGCCCGCCAGCAACAGTTACGACAGAGCCCCCCTATTGTCCAGGCCTTTATTAAGGGATGAACATTCCTACTGCCTAAATATTGCTGAGTGCACTATAAAAACGGGGGTGTGACACTCGTGTTGTTGATGACGAAATGCATACATGTTGACCAAGAGCAACTATAAAACTGTATGTTTTTTTTAAAGCACTGAATTAAAGACAGTACATTATGTACACTGAATTTGTACCGATTTTGTAATATTTTGGTCCCCACAACAATTTTCACCTGTATGGTAGGCTAATTTTGTTTTATTAACCGTGTTCGAGAGCATCAAATTCATGATGCGTTATGGGTAAATGGTGACTGACTGATCTACAAATAATAATGAGTAGTTATTTATGATGCAAGGTCATTTGTAGATTTGTAGCTCAGTCAGTAGGTAGTCGCCTGCACTGTCGGCTGCAACGTCGACAAACCCTTTGTCTTTGTGCTAATGCTAATGAGGCTCTCATTCACAATTATTTTTCCATTTTGAAGAAACACATTACTTCTACTATGTGCAGTCAACCAAATATTATTTATATAATACTTTTGGTCACAGAAGGCTTAATACAATATGGTTAGGTAGCCTAGTAGTTAGAGCATTGGGCCAGTAACTGAAAGGTTGCTGGATCAAATCCCAGAGCTGACAAGAAACATCTGTCATTCTGCTCCTGTGCAAGGCAGTTAACCCACTGTTCCCCGGACGCCGAAGACGTGGATTTCAATTAGGGCAGACCCCCGCACCTCTCTGATTCAGAGGGTTGGATTAAATGCGGAAGACACATTTCAGTTTAATCCATTCAGTTGTACAATTTACTAGGTATTCCCCTTTCCCTAAAATGAGTGACAGAGAGGATTACAATTTGAGAGGAAACTGTAGAGGGGGTGGTCTTAATCTGGCTGGATTAAATATTCAGAATAGTAAATTATACTTTCCTTATTTTACTTTATTTATTATTATTCATAATATTTTAACTCGCCCAAGTGTGGATATACATGCCATATTTTATTCTTACTATGTGTTAATCTTCTACCTTAGACCATCACTGAGGTCGGAAAGGTAGATCAAAGGAGTATTTTTCTTCTCATGGATCTCTAAATTTGAGCTTCTCTCGGTTTCCGTAGTCTACAACAGCACAACGCCGAAGATGATATATTATACTGACAAGATAGCAGAGTGACCGCTCTAACAATGGAAATACATGTCCACAATTGAGTGTCGGCAAGTGAGAGCTGGTGGGACCATTCTAGCCAATGAGAGGGCAGATACGCGTGTGAACAACAGGCATAACTGAGCTGTTTTTCTCAAAGTCGCCGGAAAGCCACGTGCATCAGTACATGAACATGTGTAAACAGACTAAACACTACGATACTTCTATTCGATCAAATAAGCCTCACTTAAATTCGACACTCTCTCGTAGACTTCCATACAAAAAAGGACAAGAGTAAATCATTTTTGGGCGGAGTAAATCCTCTCGCTTCGCCTCTTCCTCTTCGGACAACTCAAAAACAGTTTACTGAACCAGAGATTTGTATATAATGACGATATGCTCATGTCTCCGCCCAACAAAGGCAGGCGATCGAGTTTAGGTCCAAAATAAACCCATATAAATTCATTATTTTGTACAGATTTGGACGAGAGTGAAACGTCTCGCTCCGCCATCCTCTCTGACTGAACTCGCAAGGTGCTCTTGGTTACTTGTTGTAACACTAGTGTTATTATAAAAACTTTCAAGCGAAATGTTAACAGTAAGAAATTCATTTCGCAGATCGTCAAGGCTTATTGGAAATATTTGTTTGAAAAATGGTGACGTGGTAAGTTTGGACTATTATAATTTGGTATATTTTGACAGTGGTTGTTCGTTATTTTAAAAAGTTCACGTTTGTAGGTTTGACAATGTGTGTTTCAGTTTTCATTTTATGCAAACGCTTTTTGCAATATCTGCGTGGTATTGCGAAATCTTGGAAGTTAAGAGATTTGGCCTCGGCGAATGTAGCCCAGCCGGTCGGCAGATGGCACTATTGTTCATTTTACCTCGTTTGACAAATAATTGCCTTTAACTTCATTAAGTCATTCCATGAGAAAATGTCATTCATTTGACATGTTTTATTTACCATGGACCTATAGGATACAGTGACTTTATTTACCATATCTAACTTTGCATAATAAGGTAACATTGTCTTAGATTTTCGAAGCAACAGAGTACGAGTAACGTTATGCAATATATGCACACATTTTAGACTGGCTTGCTAGGGAGAAGTCAAACTCCACTGTACGACAGACCTTTGGACCAAACTGAATGAAAGGCTGGGTAGCAAACTGATTCCAAAAGGCCAGGGCCCGGTGTTCATCGTTCAATCTCCGAGCTGTTTCCCAAAACATTCGTTCCTAACGTTACACTTAACGCTCGTATTCATTTTTGCCACAGACCACTCGTAGAACAGCTAAGTGCTTCGTATATGCTTTTTTGCCTTCCCTCGTCACTTTAGGCCTATAGGCTACACAGATCTCCGCTAAATATTGGGTTTATCAATCTGTGACCGCCGATAACTTCAGAACAAAGTTGACTACAAATACAAAGTTACCAATGTCTTTGCAATTGATACAAACAAGCGAAGTATATATAAAAATGTGCTTCAAATTATGACTGCATTAAAATATGCACAGTAGGCTAGGAGCTGATCCGTTGTCAGTATTGTGAAATAATTCAAATGTACAAAGTTATATTTACATTCAGAAAGCTGATCCGAGAACAGCGCTCCCTTTCTTTCGATCATATCAGCATCGACACAAGCTCCAACGATGTATTTAGTGACCGTTGATCTCTTTGCGTGTTTTGGGAAACATGCATCTCAGGCTGTTGTATGAAAGATGCATCAATAAAACACCGGTTACACGGAACCCAAACCGGCTGCGCGAGTGCGCCACCGTGCATACATTTATTTTGACCCCCCACAGGTTATAATATCAAAACTCTGAACCAATTACATGAATTTGGGCAGGTCGAAAAACATTTATAGCAATTTAGCTGGCTAGCTAATGGGTCCTATTTAGATAGCTTGCTGTTGCTAGCTCATTTGTCCTGGGATATAAACATTGAGTTGTTATTTTACCTGAAATGCACAAGGTCCTCTACTCCAACAATCAATCCACACATAAAACCGGTCAACCGAATCGTTTCTAATCATCTCTCCTTTTAGGCTTTTTCTTCTCTTGACTTTATATTGGATTGGCAACTTTCATAAATTAGGTGCATTACCGCTACTAACCGCGTTCGTCTTTCTGTCACCCACGTGGGTATAACCAATGAGGAGATGGCACGTGGGTATCTGCTTCTATAAAGATGGGAGAGACGGGACTTGTAGCACAATCTGTGTCAGGAATAGAACGGACTTCTATTTTAGCCCTTGCAATGCAGAGGCCCATTGACACAGCAAGCAGTGTGGGTGCAATAATTGAATAATATAGATTTCTAAATTTACTTTGCAATGCTATCAGAAATGGGACCAGAATAGATTTTTGCTCATAGGAGTAGGCAATTAGTTTAAGATAAATTTAACGTGATAAATAGCGGAAAGACAACACCGCAGGTTTGACTAAAACAACATTATTTAAGTCATGACACTGAATAAAGTATCCAGCTGGGTCCCTCAAGCAAAAAACAAAATGAAGAGATAAATTAGAATACATATAATATGGTATTAGAATTTCATGCTGTCAGTAATTGGCAATTCATTCCATGGTAACGGAATTATGCTGAGACTCCAATTTTTTTTAACTTTAAAATGTAAATCAACAAAAAACATTGATTTCAATGTTTAACAAGCCATACTATGCACAACGACTACCTTGAACAGTTTACACAGTACATAAAAAACAGCATATTCAAAGTTTGTTAACAGAATTTCTGTAAAATCAAACGTTGGATATGCACATTTCTTCCTGTAAATATGTTTTTGTAAAATGTTCAGTGGAAATTGTTAGAAGTAGTCCCTGTGTAAACAGTTCTATGGTTTGTTAAACTTTGAAATCAATCGTTTTTGTTCGGTATACATTATAAATCTGTCTCAGCAATATTCGGTTACCATGGAATTCATGTAAAACCCACATTGACCACAGGGTGTCAGCAGTGACTGTACTTCTCTCCTGTCAGCCTCGAGACTGTATTTCCACTGAGCCCCAGCAGCAACATGGGACCTTCTATGAATTCCGTACCTACAGAATTCTGCCAGAGAAGAACGCTGCCTTCCTCAAGCTGACCAATGAGAAGATCCACCTGCGTACTGCTCACTCCGAGCTCCTGGGCTACTGGAGTGTGGAGTACGGAGGCTTGAACCAGGTCTTCCACATCTGGAAGTATGGTGAGGAGGAGGCAGAGAGCAAGCTAGGGCTGAGGCAAATTCCATGTGTAATTCAGTCAACTCAGGAAATACTGTACATTGAAATTGTATAAAGCAATGGATATTCACCTACAATAAGCAAGCTCTCATGTTTGCATTTCTGAATCCTAAATTGACTAAGGGAACCTGCTTGAACTCAAGCCCAGAGAACAATGTAAAATAAGTCATTGTATCTTCAGTATATCTCACTGTCTCTCCTGTTGTTGTGTTGCTATCTAGACAGCTATGCTCAGCGGGCAGGTGTGCGCGCATCCTTGGCTCAGGACCCCAAATGGATTGAGGAGTACATCTCCAAGGCCATGCCCATGCTCATGTCTCAGGACAACGAGGTCACGTATTTGGTGCCCTGGAGCAAGGTGGACCGGCCTCCCAAGGAAGGTGGTGAGTAGCTGAGTGAAATAATGACCCTCTCGTCTGACACTGTTTGAGTTTAGTTGTCCCTAGACAGAAAAACAGAACTTCTCCCTTCTTTGTTTGTGTGTGTATTTGTGCATTGACCTTTTGTGTTTATTTCCTTGAACAACACTGATCTAGCACAAATGTTGTAAACAACAGAACTGTTTTTTAGAGTAGTTATATTCATTCATATTCCTCATAAGTACTGGACAGCACCTTGAGTTTTTAGCAGGAAATGAAATCAGCCCTGTTTACCCAAAAGAGGTGGTGGCAGGTAGCCTAGCTTCTAAGCATGTTGGGCAAGTAACCGGAAGGTTGCTGGTTCGAATTCCCCGAGCTGACTAGGTGACTAATCTGTCAATGTGCCATTGATCAAGGCGCTTAAACCTAATATGCACCTGTAAGTTGCTCTGGATAAGAGCGTCTGCTTACTGATTCAAATGTAAATGAGTGATTTCCCCACAGGGAGGAGTTACACACTGATGCACTTTAGCCTCATTTAAAGGAGTTTTTGAAATGTACAGCACATGACATTCATACAGATTTGGTAAACAAAATCACTGTGTTCCAATTATGAAAAAGTTCCTTTCAACACAGATCTGTAGTGCTACGTTGCATCACCCTCGACAGTTGAATGTACTCAGTTAACTGCTCTGGAATAAAAGTGTTCTGCCAAACCACTGAGCTAGATTTAAAGCGTTTGTAGAGGCTAGGGGTTGGTTTAAGAAATTATGATGGTTGGATATGTTGCATATTACTAAGGGTGTTGTGTGTGTGTGTTTAAGGGGTATATGAGTTGGCATCGTTCCAGATGAGGCCAGGGGGCCCAGCAGTGTGGGGGGAGGCCTTCCAGGCTGCAATCAGTACCCACGCTGCCGGGGGGCACGCTCACCTGGTAGGGGTCTTTCACAGCGAGTTTGGACGGCTCAACAAAGGTACAGAAGCAATCGGGTCAATGATTATCAGAATGGAATGATCTAACACATGGGTAACACTATGATATTATAAAATGAATGCAAGAGTGTGAGGCAGAATGGGATTTCTCTTTGTGTTTGCCAGTCAATGCCCTGTGGTGGTATGAGAGTCCGGACCAGCGGGCAGCAGTACGCCACAAAGCCCATGGGGATGCCAGGGTGGTGGCAGCCGGTAAGCCCTTCAATTTATTCCCCTTTTAATCCAAGGAGAAAAGGGAATTTTGCCAGCTCTATTCACATTTTAGTTTCTATCTGCACTCCAAATCTCTCTCATGCTCTCTCCTCCACAGTGAGGGAGAGTGTGACCTATCTGGAGTCGCAGACGAACAAACTCATGTTCCCCTGCCCCTACTCTCCCCTCAAGTGATCTCACACTTAAACCCAGGATTAAAGGGGCTAAACCTTAACTGGATCTAATATGCGTCTTACACTGTTTATAGACCTAAGTAGAGGTTATAAAATGCTACTGAGATTTCTTAAATCAATCAACCAATGGTGATCATATCATCTAAATGTGATGACAGTAGCACTCAAACAATGTATTACTTGTAATTATCAATGTTATATTGATATCAATATATAACGGTCACTCAGGACCAAGTATAATTAGGACCTTGGCTATAACAATGTTTATTTAATTCTGTTGAGGACTGTTCAGTCTTATGACAATAGATGGCTCTTGTGAAATGCATTTCTATGTTGTAAAGAACTGCTTGTTATGAAATGCCTCTGTTCTGAATCAAACAGTATTATGTTAGTAATAATGTATTAGATTTATATTATATGTATTATAATATATTCTATTTAGTAGACGTGTGCAACTCAGTCATGTGTGCATACGTTTTGCATATGGGTGGTCCCGGGAATCGAACCCACTACTCTGGCGTTACAAGCGCCATTCATACTATATTAATAGGTATGGATAATTGTGCCTTGTTCATTGTGTACATACCACATGAATACTTGTCTGGACTAGAATGCGCTTTTCAATAACCTTTGTCAATAAGAAGGTTATGTGAAAATGTAAGACCAATAAAGACTTATTTCAAAATGAAACATTCTGCTAAAATGTGGTTTTGGACAGGATTAAGTTTACAGCCATGTTGACACAAGATTAAGAGATTGGAAAACACTTGCCAGGACTGATGATTTGCTGGGTTTTATTGTGTAAATAAGTATTGTACAGGGCGAGTAACAGATATTCCCACAGCCTTTCTCAATACATTAAAAAACAGCTATTAAATAAATAATTTTCTTGGTAGGATTCCTTTTGATCAAAAACAAAACAAACAATTGTATACATAGTCTGTGGAAATTCCAGTGCAAAAAAAATATTCCAATTAACACCACAAATAAAGTGCTTGGAATGTTGAACTGGCCTCATTTCAGGCAGCTTTGTGTTTCAAAATACTGAGTCCTTTTACCCGAATGACCACAATTTATTTCACAATAAAATGGCACTTGACTGCACCGGTATCTGCAACGATACAGGACAAGCTCACAGGTCACACGTTATGACAGGAGTTCAAAACTGACACGGCACGGTTGGCCCCTTACAGTATCCATGATGATGTTACTCAATTTACTATTATCAACCCATGGAGGAAATGTTTCTGTTTTCAGATAGTGGTTAGGCAGTGAAAAATACTGAAGTATCCTTAACAGTTTGTCTGGCAGGGCACTGTGGTATGTTGCGTTGAGGTATTCATTGCAAATGTTGATAATGCGTCTTAACCCACAAACAAATCTTTTAGTTTTCTGTAAAAAAACTATAAAATGTAATTTTTTTAAACTTGTAGTTATTTGCATAGTGAACATTGAAAAGTGTCCTTAGTCTCCAAAATTGGAGTGTTTCAAAATGGCTGAGTCCACTACATAGTAAGGTACTGAACTACAAGGAAGAACATTCATAATTACAGTAATGCCACAATGTACTTAGCCAAACATAATTAAACAATCTCTTGTTTTATATATTCATTTAATATATAAATAAAAGGTACATCTTTCAAAACAAAATCAAACAAATTCTACAGTTCAGCCCTTGGCCACAGGAATGATTGGGATTCTTCATCATGTAATTCTGGTCTTGGAGAACAGAACCAAACGAAACTGACTCTGAATTATTTTCCTATCATTGGTAGAAACCAGTTGATTGGAAATACATAGTAACGCAGTTTTCACAAAAATATACACTGCATAACGTCTGCTGAAGCACATGATAAAATTATGGCAGTTATTCCAAGTTTAATACTCTTTCTCCTTAATGACTATTGTGAAGGGCCCTTTGGGCTTCAGCACGAGTGGGAAACTTTGCATTGAGCTTTCCAGCCAGGCCCTTCCAAGGGCAACACCTGGCTGAAGAATTAAAACAAGTATTAAAATACTACTGTAATAATACAAGGACATAAACTCAGTCCAACACTGTTTGCGGGTTCCAGTTGTGGGTGGAAGATGGTGTCTGTTCGCTCACACCAAGCTCTCCTTTAGCATCTCCTCGGCTAGCTTATCTTCAGCCTTCCGTGAGCTGAGCGGGGTAGTGTCCACCACCGCCTCTTTGCGCTTAACTGAATTGTCTTTTGAGTGGTAATCGTCACTCTGGTCCTTGGCAAAGTTCACAAACACCTGGTAGAGAAGAGAGAGAGTGTAAGCTGTTATCACAGTACATTCCAATCCTCATTAGCGTACATGATGCTATGTCCAGTCTACTAATAGAAGAACATGCAGAAAGACAAAAATGCATGGTGCTGTTAGGGTTCGTTCCTTGTGTCCTTATCAATCATTGGCTCATTGGTGAAATTAGCATTATGACAATATCTTTAATTAAATCATTCAAAAACCTTTTAATGCAATTGCAGACAGAAGTTGACAAACAGGAACATAGCACGCATGTTTCCGAGTAAGTTCTGCACTTTAGGGAAATTCTAAGTTGCTTTTATCATGCTTGTAGCCAACCCTCTGATGTCACTGCGTTCGTTTATTACTCTCTACTTATCAGACCAAGCCCATGCATCCACAGCTGCACAAACATATAGTTCGGTGTTATCTAAACGCTAGGCAATAAATGTCTACTCCCCAAAGTTGATTTGTTGTGGAATGTCTTGAATAGTCTCTTATCTCCCCCACTCCCCTGCAAAGCTATGTCTCAGTCACACATTTCCCATAGGGCTTCTTTATAAGAAGCAGAGAGAGAGAGAGAACTAAAACAATTGTGGAACAATACTAAAACCTCTACAATTAATATATATTGTTAATCTGTAGTCTAGGAACCTATAAATGTAAGGAGGGAGGGGTCTTATAACCCCTCCCCTTCTATTAATATAACATAAGCATAATCAATTATTATCATACATCAAACATTTAGTACAGCCTTATCATGACCCCTAGGTGATCTTCTAACAGTGCTGTAATCCACAAGTAATCACACTTCAACGAAAACAACTCTTGACCATAAAGCCTTAAATCAGTGACGGATGGCGTCTTACCTGGTCCAGTGTGGTCTGCGACACAGAGTAGTCCTCTATCCGAAGCAGGTCCTTGTTCTTGGCCAGGATGCTGAAGATGTGTGCCAGGGAAGTGAGAGAGGAGGGCAGCTGGTACTGCAGCATGTTCCTGTGCTTCTCCTTCAGGGTGCTGCCCGGCAGCTCGCTCTCAATGAACTTCATCACCGGCGGTAGGTCAGGGTCTGCCCCCGCCACACGCAGGATGATGGTGTAACCGTCTCCGAATCTGGAGAGACAGAGGGAAGGAGAAAAGATGGGATGGGGGAACAAGGAACAAATGATTATTTAATACTTTTTTTTGCTCACAAGAAAATACAAAACAATAAGATGAGAGTTTAAAAGGCAAACAAAAAAGAGTCCAGGAGAGGTAAAACAATATATAAAAAACCTGAGAGGCTTGTAAGGCACCTCCCCCTTTCAAATGATTCCAAAACAAAACCATACAAAAAATAATTGTTAAGAATTATAAACAAATACATCTAGATTTACACAAAAATTGAAAACATTATGAATTAGGGGGTAGTAAAATGCAAAATCAAAAATATATCATTTGAGCAATTTACTGTATTTAAAGCCACAGAGCACACGTTGTAGGTTATGGCTTGTTTCATATGCATCAGGGAAAGGACTTGTCATCTTACCTGTTCTTTAGGTGCTGAACGCTCCCCAAGCAACGGAATCTGCCGTTGACCATGATGGCCATTCTGGTGCACAGGGCCTCACATTCCTCCATACTGAAGACACAAAATGGTAGACACATACATTAGATACAGTGCAAAGGAATTGATGAACTAGAAACCACATCCCTGCAAAGGTTAGTCTATGTCAACTAAGCTGCTAAGCTAATACCTTGTCAAAGTAAAGTTCACTTAAAAAGCTATTATTGTCATCCTGCACAGTAAGTGGGTAAGCAATACTTTGAATCATGTAAACTACACAGTACAAGCCAATAGGCTACATTTGTGCTAATGAGGATTGCCTAACCGCAGCCTATACCGTACATAAGCTATGTTGCCAACCAATCAACAACAAGATCATGCATGTCAATAGCAGTTAGCTCTGAGCCTAGCATGGCTGAGGTGTTAAGGTGTTTCTGGTTACCTGTGCGAGGTGAGCACCACGGAGCGTCCCTCCTTGATGACGCTGTGGATGCAGTTCCATAAGGCCCTGCGTGCTTTGGGGTCCATCCCAGTAGTGGGCTCATCCTGTCACAAAGAGCACAGACAGGTTAAGGTTGGCCCACAGGTTAAGCAGGAAACACACAGAGAAGATCAGCAGCAGGGGCGAGCAAGGCATTATGGCTCTTCTAGTGTTGCATTATGCTATTAGAAACTTGCTTTCTCTCTGGCGTTGTTTTTGTCTTTTCTCTTTCGCTCTCACCATGTCTCTTGCGTTGTCTCTCACTCAGTTTCTGTCTCTCTCTCCCTTTATCCCGCTCACAACTGATGTGGCCAGCCCCTCTCTCCAGCCCAATAGGAGCAAAACATAAACCTATGATTTTCCAGGAACCATTTGAGAGCACTGTGGCGTGCCAGTGGGAGAACCCTCATTACACAACCATCGCTGCTGCAATCCCCACCAGGAGAACAATTAAACACCAGTTATCTGATTTAGAGGAGGTTCCTTTGTTGATATGTCACATCAAGGTCACCTCCAAGCTGATGCCACCGGTCTGATCCCCTTGTGTTGGTGTTTACAGTTTATGTAGGTCTGTGTGTCTGTGTGTGTGTTGGGACATAGTACGTACCAGGAACACAACGGGTGGCCCTCCTATTAGGGCCATGGCCGTGGAGAGTTTCCTCATGTTTCCTCCGCTGTAGCTTCCTACTGCCTTGTCCACATACTTTACTAGGCCCAGCTTACGGATGCCCCATTCAGCAACCTCGCACACTTCCTTCTCGGGCACTCCACGCAGGACGGCGTAGAACTCCAGGTGCTCTCTGCCTGTCAGCAGTTCGTTGATGGCGTCAAACTGGGGACAGTAGCCCATGTTCTGGTGCACTTCGTCTATCTCCCGCAGTATACTACCAAAGCAAAATAAGTCAGTCTCACATTTAGACTACTGAAGCTCTCCACTGTAATACCTAGTATGAGCTTTCTGGCACAAAATGGCAGCCTTACCTTTTTCCAGCCAGGAAAGCTTCTCCACTGGTGACCATGGAGTCTCCTGTCAGCATTTTGAAGGTGGTGGTCTTTCCAGCTCCGTTCACACCCAGGAGGCCAAAGCACTGAGAGAAAGAGAAAGGAAACAGAGGAAATATCTGTGTTCAAATATACTAAAGGAGATTGAAAGAGATTACATGTCATTGCATCGTGTATTTACTTGTTTAAAATAATCGAATCTTACCTCTCCAGGAGGGATGCCCACACACAGGCGGTCTACAACTGGCTTTTGTTTCCTCTTGTAGACCTTGGTTAGCTGTCGGAGCTCCAGGATGTCTCCGTGTCCCAGTCCATTGACGATCCTCTGCCTCTCTCTGGCCACGTCCTCGTCCTCCTCACCCACCGGAGGGAGCTTGGTGTGCAGGTTAATGGGCTTGATGCAGAAGCGGTACTGGAAAAGGACGGTGATGATGAAGAAGACCACTCCTTCCACGGCCATGGCAAACAGGTTCTTGCCCACCATGTCCCATTCCAGAGGGGATCGGAAGCGGTTCTCACCTGTGAACAGCAGGAGGAGTGGGTTTAGAGAAGTGTTCAAGAGACACCTCTGCGCTGAATTACATAGAAAAATGGCTCATGGGGAAATGCAGTTCTTACCAAATCTCTCCAGAGCGTCGGCCATGGCCTGGTTCTTCACCATGTCGATGAGACCTCGGCCAAGACAGAAGTGAGGGAAGATCAGCAAAACGTTCTTCAGGATGTTGTTGATACCCCCAATCTCCTGAAGAGGAGGAATATTTAACCCTTAATGTCACCAGATAAGTGGAACATTAACAAAATATCTTGTTAATTCTCTCTGAAATGGCTTCCTTAGGCAAGGATGAGCACACCACATTATGCAGCCAATGTGTGGTGTCCCTTACGTTGTCTCCGAAGAGCTCCATGACGAAGGTGGAGATGCTGCCATTGATGCCGATGAGGATGTTGACGGAGGTGAGCACCACGTAGGCCGTGCTGGGGATCTTAAAGAAGAAGGATGCCGGGTACATCAGGGGAGTGATAGACCAGCCATAGAGGAGCAGCAGCAGGGCCAGCACTGGCAGGTTGGTGGACGACACGTAGGCCTTTTGTTGGAAGCAGACAAAGATGATGATGACGAGCGTCGCCGGGACGATGTAGTTACACTGCAAGACAAACGAGATGACAAGGTTAGCAATCAATCAAACTAATTCTGTTCATGTAGCGCTTTACACTAGTAGAAAACAGCTGCTTAATGCTCAGAAGAAACACTCAAAATGTCCGCTAGGAGTTCTCACCATATCCCAGATGAAATTGGCAGTCCAGTAAAGCAGGGGCTGCACACCGCTGATGAACTGCATGTGCTTGGCCTTGCTCACTCTCTCCTGGATGAGGAAGACTACAAAGCTGGCTGGGACGAAGGACATGGCGAAGATCACGCAGATGGATACCAGGACGTCCACTGAGGTGGTCATCCTATAGGGGAGGGGGTTGGGTGGTCAATGAGTTGGGTGGAGTGGACACAGAAACGAGAGTATGCTGTGCTAGGCACACTCTACAAACTCTACTAGGTCATTTACATTTACTAGATCAATTACTTTAATGATATCATTGTTCCAAGATGTCCGTGGTGTGGGTACTTACAGTGCCACCTGGGACAGCTGCTCCTTGGTGAGGTTGAGTGGGTGGTTGAAGGCGCGGATGCCAAACTTGCTGGGGTCCTTGCCCGAGGGCAGGTTGGCGCGCAGGATTCCATTGTTCATCACGTTGAGGAAGGCTCCCATGCTGTGCCACCCCTTGTTGTTGAACCAAATCTTGACATTGTTCTTGGTGTCCAGACCATTAATAAAGCTAGACAAGCTCCCCAGGAATCGGTCTGCAGCTGCACCCTGAAGATAAAGAATAACAATGGTTTAAATTGGTGGCAGTGATGTTGTGTTCAGTGGCAGAAACCAAGGTATAGTGAATGTGGGAATGAATGAATGGAAGTCTCACTTTCTCCAATTCAAAAATCTTCCTCACTCGAGCGATGGCGTCGTCAATTTCGTCAGCTGGGGGGAGGACGTTGGTGCTCCTGGCGCCCAATGAGAAGCCACCGTACCTAAATTCATTTACCCAGATTTTGTTCTTCAAACTGTGAAAAGAAAAACAGAAGCATAATTATTTAATGTAAATTTGGACTAGACAGGTATACAAAAACACTTTATTGTACATACTATACCACTGTTATAAAATATATGCAATATATATATGAAAGTTATACCTTTTCCCAATTATCTCTGCATAGGTCTTCACCAGATAGTCAGAGATGTTTCTGTCGGTCAGATTTTGCAGGGTGTCTGTCTCGCTGATCTTCATCTGAGGGGGTGGCAGTCCTCCGGCTCCAGCAGGACATTCAGGGAGCATTTTCTTGCGGCCGTCACAGCTGCAGGCGCATGCGGGGGACGGCTCCTCCATGGTCCAGTTACCTGTGCGGAACAGTTCCAGAAGGGTCTCCGGGACCTCCGGTATGGACCAGTCTTCGTCACCCATCGTACAGGGAGTGTCACTGACAGAGAAGGAGGAGGGAGAGAGAGAGAGTCATTATCTCCTAAAGAACATTGGAAATATGTGCCTCATCATACACCTATCTGTCATATTTATTTCCTCAAAGACAGGAGAAATGGTACAAAAGGAAATAGCTATTTTGTTAGACCCTGGCATATTGAGACTCACGGTATGGGCTGTCCTTCCATGCAGCGCGTTCCAAACCCAGGTCCTTCGGTGAGGGCACTCAATAACCGTTGTGTTCTAGCGTCTTCAGGGGCATCATCGCTGATGAAGAGGGACTGTTCTTTGTACATCCATGGCTGCAGCTCCAGACTTGGGTACTTTCCGAAAGGTGGGACGATGAGACTGAAGACCAGGCCAATGCACACAAACACAGCAGGGAGTACAATCTGAGCAAAGAAACCTTTTCTGGAGCGTTGAGCGTACAGGAACCTCTTCCAAATCAAGGCCACAAACTGCTGCCTCTTCAGACTCCATCCCTTCACCTTGTAGGAGCCTTTACCGTCCGAGCTGCTCAAGAAGTCTGTCTCTCTGGATTCTGGGTCTGCATCTGAGTCGTTATGTTCATTGTTGTCGTCGTCAATCTGGGGTCTAAGGCAGCTCTGGTGGTCTCCACCGAAGGCATTTCCTCCACCAAAGGCATGATTTCTACGACGTCTGCGCAGGGGGAGTGTTCCGTCTAGGCAAAAACACATACAAAAATAACATAAATTAACGTGTTCTAGAACCATTCAAGACTTAATAATCCGAGTCACACCCACAGGCGATTTCTAAAGGGTTCTTACCTGAGGGAACTTCAGTGTCAACTCCATTGTCCTCTGCCACTTTCAGGAAAATCTATGAGGAGATAGAAAAGACAGAAATCAAACACTATTCCCCAATGCAATGTAAAGCACTGAGCATCTAGAAATGTGATATCCACCCCATTATCCATTTAATAATCTATTGTAGTTGTACTTCTTCCAGGGTGGTGTCGGAGACGCCATAGCTGGATATGCCCAGGTCAGGGAGGCGATTGTCCATGTCCTTGAAGAGCCCCACGAAGGCTCCGTCCTTGGCGGCGCCGTAGGGCAGGACATAGATGAGCTCGTGGCCAAGGTTTTCCACCATGCGGGCGGCCGGGACGTGCTTGAAGATCAGGCTGGAGATCAGGGAGACGTCGGGGGGCACGAAGGCACTTTCACAGATGGAAGCTGCCTGTGCAGTTTCTATGGTAGCTACTTCGCTCTCGTGTTCGCTGCCAAGGCCTGCGTCGGAGCTGTTCTCAGAGGGACAATCCTCTTCCTTCTTAGTTAAGGAGACGGTACTGGAGGAGTTGCGGCAGGAGCTGAGGAAAGGTTCTGGGCCCTTCTTGACCAGGGTGAGGTAGTAGCCTGTACCCAGCTGGTTCTTCAGGAAGAGGGAGGAGCCCACGCAGCACAGCTTGCCGTGGGAGATGATGGCGATGCGGTCGCCCAAGATGTCCGCCTCGTCCATGTGGTGGGTGGAGAGGATGATGGTACGACCTGGAGAGGGGGAGGGAAAACAGTGAGTTATCACACAGGACTCCCCCCAGTAGTTTCTTATGCATAGCTGCTAAAAAGAGGTAAGGAGTTAGTGGTTACCTTGACGATATTGGAGCAAGAGGTCCCAGATGCCCCTGCGGGCGTAGGGGTCGACCCCGGCAGTCGGCTCGTCCAGAATCACAACCTTTGACCCCCCGACAAAGGCCAGAGCTACAGAGAGCTTCCTCTGCATCCCCCCGGACAGTGTGCTGGTCCTGGAAGTGCGTTTGTGCGGCAGGCCAGTGTCTATCAGGATCTGTTCGATCTCAGACTTCACCTGTTCCTCAGATAGACCCTTCAGACGAGCATAGAACCAGATGTGCTCCTCAACGGTCAGCCTGGTCAAACCCAAAAACTAACACGTTAGACTCCATATAACAACTGCTCATAACAAACCAATGTAACTATTGACATAAATACTTCCTGTTTTTGGTCATTATAATTAACTTTCTGTTAAAACTGGTTGTTAATATGATGGACTGGGAACACTAACATGCTGAAGAGCACGTTGTGCTGTGGACAAACGCCCAGACTCTGCCGAATAGCGCTCAGCTCCGATCGTATGTCTTTTCCCATGATGTAAGCAGTGCCAGAGGTAGGGGGAAACAGTCCCGTTAGAATCGACCTGAGAAATACAAAGATGTTAATACTAGATGAACTAATTTTAAAATATATAAATGTAACATTAAACTAAATTTGTATGGGCTATTGTTCACAGATGGCACTACTTGTTTGTTATTGCACTTACATGGTAGTGGTTTTCCCTGCTCCGTTGTGGCCCAAGAAAGAGGTGATCTGTCCCTCGTAGAAGCCCAGAGTCAGCCCGTCCACAGCCAGCTTCTTCCCGTGCCGGTACACCTTGACTAGGTTCTCTATGAAGACACCAGTTGTCAGGTGGGCTGGCTCTTCCTCTATACAGACAGCTGAAGACACAACACAACATATTGTAAATCAAATGGGGTACAATGACCATACCATTTTCTTTTGCTTGAATAAACACACAACTGCTCAAATTAATTCACCAACCATGTGGATAATCAGTTGCTCTGCACCAGAGTTAAATCGGGGTCTTACCTTCACAGCTCCTTCTCTTGTTCTGACTGAAGTCAGTCTTCCTGTTGTCTCCTTCTCCAACCCAGTAGGACTTGGAGAAGAGGAAGTACCAGGGCCTGGGAATACCATACTGACCTGAGGGAGACCACAAAAAACATATATACATTCAGACAATGCAAACAACAAAACAATACAATACAATGCAAGTGGCTTCAACATAAGCCTATCAAAATGGTACCCAAACAGATCCAATACAGTGGAATAGTTCAGCTCATGGACACCTACCAGGGAAGACGGACTCGATGTACCAGGTCATCACCATGTAGAGGAAGGAGTCGAAGTACATCATGATGATGGCAGTGGTCAGGCTGAAGTCATCCTCCTCCATGGGGCTATTGAACAGGTTGTTCCACTGGATGCCGATGCCCTGCTCTTCGAACAGGGCAAAGTACTCACAGCCAAAGCCAAAGGCCACTGGGGACAGCAGGCTCTGTAGAGAAGGAGAGAGGTTAATACACTACATGACCAAATACATGTGGACACCTGCTCGTCAAACATCTCATTCCACAATCATGGGCATTAATATGGAGCTGGTCCCTCCTTTGCTGCTATAACATCCTTCACTCTTCTGGGAAGGCCTTCCACTAGATGTTGGGACATTGCTGCGGGGACTTCCACTCAGCCAGAAAAGCATTAGTGAGCTCGGGCTCTGATGTTGGCGATTAGGCCTGGGTCACAGTCGTCATTCCAATTCATCCCAAAGGTGTTCGATGGGGTATAGGTAAGGGCTCTGTGCAGGCCAGTCAAGTTCTTCCACACAAACCATTTCTGTATGGACCTTTGCTTTGTGTAAAGGGGCATTGACATGCTGAAACAAGAAAGGGCCTTCCCCAAACTGTTGCCACAAAGTTGGAAGCACAGAGTCATCTAGAATATCATTGTATGCTGAAGCATTATAATTTCCGTTCACTGGAACTAAGGGACCTAGCCCAAACCATGAAAAATAGCCCCAGACCATCATTCCAACTTTACAGTTGGCACTGTGCATTGGGGCAGGTAGCGTTCTCCTGGCATGCACCAAACCCAGATTCGTCCGTCGGATTGCCAGATGGTGAAGCGTGATTCATTACTCCAGAGAACACGTTTTCACTGCTCCAGTGTCCAATGGCTTTACACCACTTGGAATTGCACATGGTGATCTTAGGCTTGACTGCCTGCTCGGCCATGGAAACCCATTTCATGAAGCTCTCAATGAACAGTTCTTGTGCTGACGTTGCTTCCAGAGGCAGTTTGGAACTCGTGGTGAATTTTTAAACAGAGTACAGACGATTTTTACGGTCCCATTCTATGAGCTTGTGTGGCCTACCACTTTGCGGCTGAGCCGTTGTTGCTCTTAGACATTTCCACTTCACAATAACAGCACTTACAGTTGACCGGGCAGCTCAAGCAGGGCAGAAATGTGACAAACTGACTTGTTGGAAAGGTGGCATCCTATGACGGTGCCAAGTCACTGAGCTCTTCAGTAAGGTCATTCTACTGCCACTGTTTGTCTATGGAGATTGCATGACTGTATGCTCAAATTTTATACACCAACGGGTGTGGCTGAAATAGCCGAATCCACTCATTTGAAGTGGTGTCCACATACTTTTGTATATATAGTGTATCATATACAACATTAATGCCAATAAGATGATGAGCCTGAGGAGGTAACCAGCAGCAGAAAAAACAAGGATGTGTCAGAAGAGAGTTACATTACAGACACATTTCAAAGAAAAAGCTGCCCTGGTTGTAGTGGCACTACACTTAATAACTTAATGAAAGTGGCTCATCTTATAAAATATCACATGTGGACAACCAACATCAACTCAAAATGTCTAGTACATATAAAAACATGACTCACAGCGACTATTTTGGCCCCAAAGCCCACATAGTCCTGCCAAGCCACACAGAGGACGTAGGGCAGGTAGAGTGTGAAGTAGATGATGCCCCCGCATGCCGCCGCCAGGTTGGCACGGGCAAACATTGTGCTGATGAGGAAGCACTGCATGATGGTTACCACGGCGAAGGAACCCAGGAACAGGAAGATGATGCCGGGGTCACTGTAGGGCAGCAGGTTCCCCATCTGATTAGAGGAGAGAGAGGGAGGATTCTCATTGGTAAATAGGGAGGAAGTCAATTAACACCAGAAAACCAGAAAACAAAAAAAATGGTCTCACATCAACATAAAATATTAATACAAGTCACGATACCAATATCATTGAAATATTGAAATACTGATATTGTGATGCAAAAAAGGATAATTGTCATCCTAAATCCTGGGATGCAGTGCAATACCTTGAGCAGCACCACCAGCAGGCCGGCAGAAATTAGCAGGGGGATGAGGCTGCTGATGAACCAGCTGAACCACAGGATGCCGTTGTCCAATCCCATGATCCTCATGGTCTCCTTGAGCCTTGCCTCCTTCTCATACACCACGCTCTTGATGATGATGGCCACAGAGTACATCCAGGCCAGGGTCATGAAGAGGGGCATGGAGCGACTCATCACCCGCAGGAAGCTGGAGGACACAGGTCATAGGTCAAAGGAGGAAATGGAAGCCATTTTAAAGCCTTGCAGTTAGCCACTCAACACAGATCCCAGGTGAATAAGGTCAAATTCTGCTCGGTGTGACTCACATGTCGTCCACGTAGCAGGGGTAGGGCATCTGTTGGATGTAGACTCCCGTCTTCTCCTTGACGCCAGTTACTGCTGTGATGATGCTATGCTCGATGATGTCCTGGAGGTAAGAGAAGCCACCCCAGATGTAGCGCAGGTCCTCAAAGGGGTCAGCACGAGGACCAGGGTCCCAATATCTGTTAAGAGAGAGCAAAAGCAATGCTTAAACCCCCCTTTCTGTAAACCTCTTACAAATTCATTCCCTCCCAAGGAGCAAGTAACACATCAAATTCTAATTTTACCAAAAAGTTGAAAGTGATCCCCCTTCACAAAAAATAAAGTGAGTGTTCAAAATGACCCCAATGACACACTGTCCAATACATCTAGTAGGTAGATTGGGGCGCTTTGAATCAACATACCCGTCTTTGATCTTGTTGGTGCGCTCCACGTTATCGATGTCCATGCGGATCTTGTAGTTGACGTTGGCCGGCAGTTCAGAGCTGTTGGCCTCAATATCTGGAAACACAATCCCCGCCCAGAACTTCCTATCGTCCAGGAGCTCCATGGATTTGTTGACCATCCTTTCCTCATTGGCCACGGGCTCCATCTTATCCAGGTTTACACACTGTAAACAAACAAACACATTTGTTAAAGGCCTATCCTCATGTGGTCTTGGCCAGGACAAGCAGATCCATTCACATGCTGGAATGGAAGGGGGGGATGGGGAGGCTTTAAATGGAATGTTCATCAGGTTCATGGCTAACTTGGTTCAGCTGTGTTTTTCTTTGCCATTTCCTGTTATACAATGGAAGGGGTTGGGACAAAGTAAAATGGCTGCAATTGACTACTGTTTTCACAAAGAGAGGGCAATGACTGGAATGAAAACCCTCAGACTCAAAGCACCTTGATGTGTTTCACTTTTTGTTTTAACACCCGCAATTATGTAATTGGTATGTATTGCAGAAGGTGCTGAATGGGGACTTTACCGGAAAGGGAACAAAATTGAACTGAGGCTAAGAAAGTGGCCAAGTGACTGTGTGTGTGCGTGAGAGTGAGCGACACATAGAAACACAATGAAAGAGAGAGAGACCTCCATGAAGCGGGATATGCTCATGATGGCCTGGTCCGTCTCGTTGAAGACTTCCCTCCAGGTGAAGACGGTGCCGTGGGGATGCGTGTCCTGCGAATGTTTGGCCAGGAAGTTGGAGACGTCCTCCACAGTCCACTCTGATCCCACCAGTTGGGAGGCGAAGAAGCTGCCAGTGCCATTGTTCTTCAGTAAGGTCTAGAAGAGAGGAAGAAAGAGCAGGAGAGTGACTGTGAGTGGACTTTGTGGTACCGTCCCGCATCTCTCCACAAGATTCCAGTGTTGACCATCTGAAAGGGCTGCTTCCCATCATGCTACTTAATCATGTATTTTGTTGTATTGCTATTTGCTATGTTACTGTGTCATGTCCTGGGTGTTGTCTCTGAGTTATTATTACTGATGCCATTCTATAAGCCAAAAGCATTTCAAAACTGAAAATAAAATATTGTATAAGGTATACTACAATGGTGCTCTACAAGGCTAACATATAAGTGATGTTGGCTGTAGTAGAGACAACAGATTATTCAGACATACCCTTACTAGGTCCATGTGGTCGCTGCTCTCCATGAAGGTCCAGACCTTGGGCTTAATTTCATCCCACATGCCCCCCAGCTCTCTGAGGACCCCCAGCTCCTGGAATGTTCTGTTCACCTGGAGGAGTGGGCGAGAGTGGGACTGTTAGTGTTCTACTAAAACAACTACTGGAACCAGCGATATACTGTAACTAAGAGGTATAGTATGACTGATACACACCTCGTGGATGATCTTCTGTGTGGCGGGGGTGTCGGGGGTGTACAGGATCTTGCCCATGAGCAAAGGCTTCAGGGCCTGCCAGATCATCCTGGACACGGGGCTGGACTCCATGTTCCTCATCATAGCGTTACAGTATGGAGCTGGAGGGGGTCACAGAAGGAACAATGACATCCGGTCCAGACAAGAATGTCACAACTAGCAAAGAATTTCTAGCAAAGAAATTGGTTCCCCGCTAAAAAAGGTTTGAATACCCCTGAAATACATTAACATGAAGGAGAGGTTGCCTACTGGATGTGTTGTCGTAGGCAGAGATGGGCTCCTCCCCGTTGGTTGTGTTGTGGTTGCCGAACAGAGCCTTGTAGTTGTTGTCCTCATACCAGTTGAGGGACTTGATCTTTAGTCCGCCACCCTCGGGATGGCCACAGACGATGCGTGACACAGCCTGGTACATGTGGCTGGGGGAGGATGTGGCGTTCTCAGTGAGGAAGATGATCTCGTTACGCAGGTCTCTCCAACTCTTCATGCTGGCCAGCTATTTGGGACACAAGGGATTGTGATGTTAGCAAATGGGGTCAGGGGGTCATCTTGTAGGATGCAAATAGGAATGTGACCTGAACTTGGAGCAGTTCATTGTGATTCAAGACCAGCTTGTTGACATGGTGAGATGGATACATATTGGCAACTTGTCAATGTGTTGTAATGACTGTGTGTTAGTCTTCGCCTTGTACCTATGACCTCAGCACAGCCATGCTAAAAACACAGTAATACACGCCTCTTGTGTGTTAATGCTTTATTGTTCATTATTATTATTTATTCTTAATGCTATTATGGTATTTTACTACCTTGGGTCCTTGGCAGACCAGCACATTTTTACAACAACCTGATTTTGCTACCTTGCATTTCTGGTCAAAAATGTATCTTGATACCGGATTATAAAAACAGAGGGCCTTGGAGTAGACTAGGAGCAGACTAGGAGCAGACTCTGAGCATTGAAAACACAACAACAGACCTCACAAGAAGCCTGTAAAGCGTGTGTGCTAACTGTCCAAATGCCTTGTAATGCACAATGCCTTGTAACAACATTCACACAATACAGTACTAACAGAAAATCTAGACCTTTTGTGGCAGAATTGCAATTCTGTTTGACCTCTTCTATCTCACTATCTATTTCTATCCTTCTTTTTCCTTGCTCTTCCTCACCCAGCATGGGAAAACAAAGAAAGTCAGGAGTGAGAAGAAAATAAGTGCCAAAAGGAAAAGGTTACTCTCGGTCATTCATCACTAGGGAGGAGGAGGAGACGTGGTACCGACTGTTGACTCTCCCAGAGCCTATTTGACAATGTGGTTACATACATGCCAGTCAGGCCCTCCCATCTCCTCCCCTTCCCTCCTCTCCATATAGACGGACCTGACTCAGCCCGGCCACGACAGCAAGAAGGCAGTCACATGGTTCCAATCGAGCCCAGGTGGCGCACATGGAACAGAGTGTGTGTGTGTGTGTGTGTGTGTGTGTGTGTGTGTGTGTGTGTGTGTGTGTGTGTGTGTGTGTGTGTGTGTGTGTGTGTGTGTGTGTGTGTGATAGACACGGGGGAAACAGCTGTACACACTGAACTCTCACACAATAAGTCATAACCACACAACAGGAGTTCTGGACCCCTCGTGAGTTGTTTCTAGGGTGTTGGTTGGGGTAAGAGGGTCCATACCACTACATAACCCCAGGATAATGTGCCAAACCAAGTCATATTTAGTGACTTAGAGTTTCTTTACATCTTCAGATACATTGTTGGGGTTAGAGGGCAACAAAGAACAACAAAGTGTGTGTCTACGAAGCGCTGGGGTTGTTTTAGTAACTCCTAAAGACTGTACACTATACTGTAGTTAAGAGCCTTCATAAACACTACATAGCAGTTCTACATAGCTCAAATCTAATTTTATTGGTCACGCACACATTTTGCAGATGTTATCACGGGTGTAGCGAAATGCTTATGACATGGGTATGCAGCTGCAACATACCATGTGTTTGCGGACATAAGAATCTATGTATACTTATAGGGGGTTATCCTTATTGTTGTAAGCAAAGTAATCAACAGAGCACTGACTGGTTGAGAAAACACAGACAAAACACTTGGGTAGTCTGGCCCGCCATCGAGCCAGTCTTAAAGCCTCCTGTTTGTTGTCATAGGGGCATGCATTCACCTTGCGGTGTAAAACAATCAGCTAAAGTTAAGTTTCCTTTGCGTAAATGCTGACTAGCCCGCTAACTTGTTTAGAAAGCCTTCCCTCTTTGTTCAGCTGTTCCCAGTCATCTATCTCCTGAGGAAATCTAGGCTCAGAGACACTGGATACCAATACAGTTACTGCCAACTTACTTACAAGGGCCGTTTTCTATTGCTGTGGAGGACAGTATAACTGACAAAGCGAGAAAATAGCAAGAACACAACGAGAGTAGAGATATTCTCAATATAATAGATATCCTCAACATATGTGTCAGACCTACAGTACTTGACTTCATTGAAAGAGGTGAATGCCTCCATCCTATTCTGTTCTCAAATCTTTTCACATTGGCCAACAGTTGTCCTCGACATTAAGCTGTGGCTCAAACATCTACGGACCAACTGCCTCTCCAATTAACTTTCTAGCTTCATGCATTAGCAATCCAAACAAATTGGGTCAGGTTATCAGGCAACAAACAAATACTGCAGGGAGTTGAGGGGGGCAGCACAACGCCACGTGCTGTTTTTAAGCCAACCTCTCTTCCTGTATGCTGTGAAACTTCAAATAAGACTAGATGAAAGGTTGGGGTGGGGTGAGAAATTTGTGGTGGCCATTTTGTAATGATGGGGGGGAAACTGATATACACTGAGTGTACAAACACTTTCGTAACACCTTCGTAATATTGAGTTGCACCCCATTCTTGATACACACAAGAAAACGGTTGAGCATGAAAAACCCAGCAGCATTGCAGTTTGTGACACATACCGGTGCACCTGGCACCTAATACCATATAGTTTTCATCATGTAATAAACTGCAGTGATGACAGTCATTGTCTACCTCCAAGGCCAGGGAGCCCAGGCTCTTCAGGAGTTTGTCTGTAGCCTTGGCCACCTGCTGGACGGCTTCAGGGTCAGCCTTCACATCTTTCTGTAGAGGGAAGGAGGGAAGAAGTGTCAATTCACACACACATAGAAAATAAGAACAGTGACTGTTGTTTTCAAGTTTGAATTATTACATTCATATAGCTGTCAGTACAGACTGAAAACTCATATTTTTCTTAAAACTGCATTGTTGGTTAAGGACTTGTAAGTAAGCATTTCACAGTAAGGTCTACACCTGTTGTATTCGGCGCATGTGACAAATAAAATTTGATATCCATACAAAATATGAATGGGTAAAAGCAACAACAATAACATCAGAGTAAAAAAAAAATCATCAATAATGTCCTGAAGTTTTAAAGCCACTCCTTAAATCAATGAGCAGAAATACTGAATTTAAATGTTTTAAATATTTATTTAACCTTTATTTATTGGTGACCCATTCAGTTAGGGATTGGTGACCCATTCAGTTAGATTTTGGTTTGTTTGACTGTGGGTGTTCCTGCCTGTCACTGCGATTCGGTCAGTCGGTAGCCAGTCTCTAAATTGAGATTTTAGGAGGCTGACAGTGAGGTCAGTGCAGAGTCTTTGATGACACCGGGGTAAGGACAGGGTCTGAAGTGCCTCAGTGTATCTGGAGTATCCTCCTAGGATGGTGTGGCATGCTCTCTTCTGAATAATCTCCAGGTCATCAGACTAAGCCTGGGTCAGTGAGCTGTGCCAAGCAGAAGCAGCATACTCCAGGGTGTGGCATGTGTAGCCGGTGTAAATGCTCACCAGGTCATCCTGTGGCACATGGAACCTTTTAAGGCTATGGAGGATAAAACGTTTTCTGTTGCTCTTGGTTACAATAGTAACAACCTGCTCACCCCATTGTAAGTCCTTCTGTAACTTTACCTCTAAAATCTTCACACTGTCACACACTTTGAAATCCTGGCCCTTGATCCAGAGAGAGCATGGGACAGGTGGATTTCTTGTGAAGGTCACCTGCACTTGGAAGGTTTCAGTAACATTTTGCTTGCATGAACCCACGTGTCGAAGTTGTTCAGAGCTACTGTGGTGTGCTGATGTTTCCTATTGTACACGTGTTGACCAGATGTAGATTGTCAACATATTTCTACCTACTGTCGTAGGGCTGCACTGTCTATGACCGCAAGGAAGATGATAGGGCCCAGAAGAGTTTCTGTCAGCTCCTGCCAGTCTGAGAGGCTGTCTTGGCAGTGTACCTGTTGTTTGCAGACGGTCACAAAACTGCAGAGCCATGCTGTAAGGGCAGGTCTGACACCCAGTTGGATTAAGAGTTCAATGGCGATGGTGTGGTCGATTTTGTCAAAGGCCTTGGAGTAGTCAGTGGTGATTAGGGCTGTTACTTCGACCATATTACCTCCACACCAGCGGTCACGTGGTGACTGCAGTCAAATTCCTGATGATCGTTTAGTCACGGTAACTAGGCTTCTCCAAAACTGAGCTCTGATGCTGCTGATGGTCATTAGTAGCCTACCAAACTTGCTAACTGCCCGTTGCTAATGGCCTGGTACTCAGGGCTCTATTGTCCCTCTAATCACTCTGACATCAATGCAAATGCAATCGAAAATCACATCAAACACTTCATGAGAACCCATGAGCTCATGTTGCGCAACATTTCTATAGGCTATGAAATTGCTTAGAGAAAACTGAGTTTTGATGGCCTCTATTAAAAAGAGGAGGATCCCATCAGATTTCTATAGGCTAGGCCTACTATATTTATTTATCAGCTTTCCTAATATTAAGCACATTGCTTTGCTTTACAACAGGAGTAACCTACCTGGCAAGCTTGAAAATGAACTGTGGTGAGAGCGTCCTCCATTCGCTATTTAAGTGCATATGATGACTTGTATTTTTTCCTCCTACCCCGTTTCTGACAAGTGCATGATAGTGGTCCATTCTAAATCAAAACTAATTCCACACATAAATTATTTAGTATTTTAAAGACAACATTAAATAAAGAATAGTCTGATGAGTGACAATATTATCCCTTGTGAATGATATATTATCCCTTGTGAATGATGCCCAGCGTGTGCAGTAAGGTAAGAAACAGCCTTTCTTTGCGACTTTTTAAAAATCATAGTCATAGTAGATCTATACGTTTTATTAATGTTTGTATCACAACTGAAGTGGCCAAATAACTCCAAACAGTGGCCTACAGGCCTAGAACACGGTTAGAGATCACATAGCCTACAGAGCCTTGTGAAACATGTGTTCTTAGAAGCCCAGTCATTGTGCAATCACATGTGAAAACAGAGTTGACTGGCCACTATTTAAAAGAGGATCCCAGCTTTGCTGCTATGTTTATTACTAAATTCTTAAGCACATTAATCTGCTTTACAACCTGGCATACATAGGCGGCGCCTGCGGTTTCAAGCTTGGGGAAGCAAATTGACACCATAAAAATGCACCTTCATAATAAAGCATTCCATGAATCTTCACATTTGCAGATACAGTAGGCCTAAATAGTGAATATGCTCAGTGATGATATTGCCAATAAGATAGGCTATACTGTTGTTCATTCAATTAAGCAGAGATTTTTGATAACTAAAAGACAGATTAGTATTTTCATTGTCTTCTCTTTAGAGCAATAACCATTTGCTTTCCAAACTATGTATTTCTTGCGATTGTATTTAGAAATATTGCGATATGCCTGGCTTGGCCTCTCTACTTTTCAAGAGATAGTCGCAACTCAACAATAATCTGCCCAAATTGTACTCGCTGCCTTTCCACAATTTAAAAGCAAAATTATCCTCTGTGGCCAAATCATGCTTTAGTAGCCTATTTTGTATAATTGTATTAATTTCTGTAGAGACAGGAGTAGGCTAATTAGGCTATATAATTTTGTTAATTAAATTTAGTTTACTTTAGGAAAAGCTTAGCTGCCTATGCTTGCATATTAAAAATGTATTAAAAATTGTATACTTCATATTATAAAATTATATAAAATAATGCAAATCTTGTCTGCTAAATTAACTAGTGTAGCCCACAGCCATATGGCATAGCCAGATCAAGGCCTAACATAAGAGCAACTCAGAATATGCTACTCTGTTCTTATGAAATAGGCTACATTTTCTTCATATCATCTTTAGACCTGTCTAAAATAAATCATGGATTTATTGTGATAATGTAGCCTATATTAAATATATTTATTTGACTTTTTAAAATGTAGATGTTCCAAAGGTCTGCATCAGTGGCTTCTCGGCTATGCGTGGAAGCCAGGAGATGCTTAACATGTTTATGTTAGTTAACGGTCAATTACTGGTTGCTGGTTTCAATACCCAAGCCACCAAGGTGAAAAATCTGTCAATGTGCCCTTGAGCAAGGCACTTAACCCTAATTTGCTCCAGGGGCGCCGCACTACTATGGCTGATCCTGTAAAACAACACATTTCAATAAAACAATAAAAACAATAAAAACATAATGTTTCGATTTCGATTTAATAGCACCCTACATGCCCTGAGGTCTTGTTTACCATGTATTGTTCCCTAAAGGCTACAAAAAGAAGAACCATAAGAGAGACACAAACATACTGTTTCTTGTATTAAACTATCATGAGAATAAGGAAACTGACCCTTGGTGGCATGTCAAAATGGGGACAGGGGTCATAGAAGAACATGTTGCCCTTGACTCCTTAATGTTTATCATTGTGGGCAGTCAAACTGTATCTGACTGACACGGTGATACAATTAGCAGCACTTTTATAGATAGAAATCACACTAACTTCTCTATCTGGTTCTAGGAACCTTGTTTTCCATCTATAAACGTTATATGCCGTTGATCGTGCAATATCTGCCTTTTTGAATTCAATTCATGATCTAATCTCTGGGCAAAATTACCATATTGCAAGGACGTTAATGATAAAATTCCCCTGACACTGGTGCTAAGGTGTGAAATTGGAAGTGACCTTTATAAACTATGACAGAGAGAAGTGATACTAATAAATGACCACCATTTTAAGATTGAGGGGCCAAATCTCCTCTTTGGTGGCAGTTAGTTTTGAAACATATCTCCAGGCTACACCTAGAGGTAGGTCGACAGGGACAAGCAACAACATGCCTACATCTACGCGTATCCCTTTCTTTCTGATCTTCTGCTTTCCCCCCTACGCTTTTTTTTTCTCTGCACTGTGCATGTCAGTGATTAAGTCACCTGTATTTGGTCTTTAATGGAGAAAAATAATAATGTGCCTAGTGCCCATTTGTGCTTACCAGTATGGGTTTGAGGAAGTCCAGGTTGTGGAGGAAGTGGCTTTCTGCCTGGTTGAGCCAGGAGCCTGGGGACCCGCAGAGGATCTCCTGGACCAGACTGGACACCTTGCTGTCTGTGATGGTCACAAAGTCCTCTACTCTGGTGCCTTTGCTGCTGCACAAGTCCCTCAGGTGGACACCGAAGCCTTTGACCAGCACCTGGAGATGGAGAAAGGTCAGTGTGTAATGTAGCAATGACCCAGTATTTATTCAGAGTCGAGGAGAACGTCTAGTATTGAACATTCTCCAGGTTACATTACTAGTCCAGAAGGGTATCCCTGTTTCATCCCATTAATAGCTAGTGTAACTGGTGTGAAATGGCTAGTTAGCTAGCGGGGAGCGCGCTAACAGCGTTTCAATCGGTGACGTCACACGCTCTGAGACCTTGAAGTAGTTGTTCCCCTTGCTCTGCAAGGGTCGTGGCATTTGTGGAGTGATGGGTAATGATGCTTCGAGGGTGGCTGTTGTTGATGTGTGCAGAGGGTCCCAGGTTCGAGCCTGGTGAGGGGAGGGACGGAAGCTATACTGTTACACTAGCATTTCAATGGCCATAAGGAATAGATATGGTGACAGCGGACAACCTTGTTTAACGCCTCTTGGCAATTCAAAACTCTGTGAAGTAGTCGCTATTTGCTATTTACTATTTCACACATGGGGCTGCAATATATTACTTTTACCCATTTTAAAAGAGAATCACAGAATCTTTTTAAAATCCAGGCATTTATAAATAAAATCCAGTCTTACTTTATCAAAGGACGGTTCATAATACGCTATAAATACCAGGCCTGTCTTTTTAGATGTTTCATGTTGTTCTATTATTTCTAATAGTTGTCGTATATTATCTCCAAAGTAACATCCATGTAAAAAACCTGTCTGATCAGGATGAACAATACCTGGTTAAACTTTTTTAATTCTGAGTGCTATGCATTTTGCTGACGAATAGACTGACGAGTTTCAGAAGAAAGTTCTTTGTTTCTGGGCATTTTGAGCCTGTAATCGAACCCACAAACCCACAAAAGATACTCAACTAGTCTAAAGAAGGCCAGTTTTATTGCTTCTTTAATAAGAACAACAGTTTTCAGCTGTGCTAACATAATTGCAAAAGGGTTTTCTAATGATCAATTAGCCTTTTAAAAGGATAAACTTGGATTAGCTAACACAACGTGCCATTGGAACACAGGAGTGATGGTTGCTGATAATGGGCCTCTGTTCACCTATGTAGATATTCCATAAAAAATTCTAATCAAAAATAGGTATTTAGAAATGTTAGCAAATGTATTAAAACAAAAAAACAGAAATACCTTATTTACATAAGTATTCAGACCCTTTGCTATGAGACTCGAAATTGAGCTCAGGTGCATCCTGTTTCCATTGATAATCCTGGAGATGTTTCTACAACTTGATAGAAGTCCACCTGTGGTAAATTCAATTGATTGGACATGATTTGGAAAGGCACACACTTGTCTATATAAGGTCTCAAAGTTGACAGTGCATGTCAGAGCAAAAACCAAGCCCTGAGGTTAAAGGAATTGTCTGTAGAGATCAGAGACAGGATTGTGTTGAGGCACAGATCTGGGGAAGGGTACCAAAACATTTCTGCAGCATTGAACATCCCCATGAACACAGTGGCCTCCATCATTATTAAATGGAAGAACCACCAAGACTCTTACTAGAGCTGTCTGCCCAGCCAAACAGGGAGGTGACCAAGAACCCGATGGTCACTCTAACAGAGCTCCAGAGTTCCTCTGTGGATATGGGAGAACCTTCCAGAAGGACAACCATCTCTGCAGCACTCCACCTATCACGCCTTTATGGTAGAGTGGCCAAATGAAGCCACTCCTCAGTTAGGCACATGACAGCCCACTTGGAGTTTGCCAAAAGGCACCCAAAGGACTCTGAGACCATGAGAAACAAGATTCTCCAAATATCCACTATTTCTAATGTGTTCATAATATTTGTGATTTCCTTAATTAAGGGCACGGTGATGATAGTTTGTGGAGTGATTTACTTTACGGTCCATTGAGGTACTTAACACTGTGTTATAGTCTCCCACCATAATGATTTGATCGCTTGTTGACTGTAAGTTCAATAAATTGGTATAAATATTTTCAAAGATGTATGGATCATCCTGATTTGGACCATATAGATTAATGAGCCAAATCTGTTTTTCATCCACTTTCATATTCAAAAGGATCCACCTTCCTTGCAAATTATTCCTGACTATTTGCAAATTCAGATGAACATTTTTGTTAATGAATATCATCACACCTTTTGAGTTCTTTTGTCCATGACAGAAAATTATTTCACCACCCCATTCCCTTTTCCATGCAACTTCATATAAGGATGTAGAGTGAGCTTCCTGTATACAGTATATGTTATATTCCTTTTCTTTTAGCCATGTAAAGACTGATCTTCTTTTTTTATAATCTGCTAAACCGTTACAATTATAACTGGCTATACTTATTTCACCCATTACCATATCTAGATACTATTCTCAGTCTAAATTGACCATAATTAGTGCCTATAAAGTTACTGCCATAAGAGGTATTATGACAGTCAAAATGAGAGATTTCAAATGTCTGATGTTTAGAATTCAAGAAACAGGTTCTAGCAATATTTGTTTTATTCCCTTGCCTGTTTGCCTGTACGCCAATGCCACAGATGTTAGATAATTTAGTCAAGATATTATGTGTGTAGTAAATCTGAGTAGGTTGATGTGTGTGATAATGGATGGGATTTAGTGAGAGTGTGTATGATGTCTGGATAAGAGTAATACTATAATGTGTGATGTCCAAATAAATAATAACCCAGACAATTTGTATGGTTGAGTGTCTATGTGTGTAACATGAAGTGAGTATTCCTTCAAATTCAGAATGATAATTGTAATCCATATCGCATAATCATCATTGCATTGTAAATACATTCAACATAATTTTAATAGAAAAACACATCCCAGCATTTCCATAGCAATTGACGTTTCACATGATTATGAAAGAGACTACTATTACTATAGAGATGGCTTCACTACAGTACAAATGTATCCCGTACAATATCTTATTATTCCCCAACGTATCTGTTCTGATATCTTCCCATTGCTTGTTGTAAACATACAGTTGAAGTCGGAAGTTTACATACACTTAGGTTGGAGTCATTAAAACTTGTTTTTCAACCACTCCACAAATGTCTTGTTAACAACTATAGTTTTGGCAAGTCGGTTAGAACATCTACTTTGTGCATGACACAAGTCATTTTCCCAACAATTGTTAACAGACAGATTATTTCACTTATAATTCACTGTATCACAATTCCAGTGGGTCAGAAGATTACATACACTAAGTTGACTGTGCCTATAAACAGCTTGAAAAATTCCAGAAAATGATGTCATGGCTTCAGAAGCTTCTGATAGGCTAATTGACATAATTTGAGTCAATTGGAGGTGTACCTGTGGATGTATTTCAAGGCCTACTTTCAAACTCAGTGCAAACTCAAACTCAGAAAATCAAAAGAAATCAGCCAAGACCTCAGAAAAGAAATTGTAGACCTCCACAAGTCTGGTTCATCCTTGGGAGCAAATTCCAAACGCCTGAAGGTACCACGTTGATCTGTATAAACAATAGTACACAAGTACAAACACCATGGGATCACGCAGCCGTCATACCGCTCAGGAAGGAGATGCGTTCTGTCTCCTAGAGATGAACGTACTTTGGTGCGAAAAGTACAAATCAATCCCAGAACAACAGCAAAGGACCTTGTGAAGATGCTGGAGGAAACAGGTGCAAAAGTATCTATATCCACAGTAAAATGAGTCCTATATCGACATAACATGAAAGGCCGCTCAGCAAGGAAGAAGCCACTGCTCCAAAACCGCCTTTAAAAAAACAGACTACGGTTGGGGACAAAGATCGTACTTTTTGGAGAAATGTCCTCTGGTCTGATGAAACAAAAATAGAACTGTTTGGCCATAATGGCCATCATTATGTTTGGAGGAAAAAGGGGGAGGCTTGCAAGCCGAAGAACACCATCCCAACCGTGAAGCACAGGGGTGGCAGCATCATATTGTGGGGGTGCTTTGCTGCAGGAAGGAAGGACTGGTGCACTTCACAAAATAGATGGCATCATGAGGAAAGAAAATTATGTGGATATATTTAAGCAACATCTCAAGACATCAGTCAGGAAGTTAAAGCTTGGTCGCAAATGGGTCTTCCAAATGGACAATGACCCCAAGCACACTTCCAAAGTTGTGGCAAAATGGCTTAAGGACAACAAGGTCAAGGTATTGGAGTGGCCATCACAAAGCCCTGACCTCAATCCCATAGAAAATTTGTGGGCAGAACTGAAAAAGCGTGTGCGAGCAGGGAGGCCTACAAACCTGACTCAGTTACACCAGCTCTGTCAGAAGGAATGGGCCAAAATTCACCCAACTTATTGTAGGAAGCTTGTGGAAGGCTACCCGAAACCTTTGACCCAAGTTAAACAATTTAAAGGCAATGCTACCAAATACTAATTGAGTGTATGTAAACTGCTAACCCACTGGGAATGTGATGAAAGAAAAGCTGAAATAAATAATTCTCTCTACTATTATTCTGACATTTCACATTCTTAAATTAAAGTGGTGATCCTAACTGACCTAAGAGGGGAGTTAGGATCTGGCTATGGTGTATGTAAACTTCCAACTTCAACTGTTTATAAACCTGTAGACAAAGACAAACAAAATATTGACAAATAAAAAACATAAAATTATAGAAAAGTTCTCAACAATAGAGAGAGGGGAGAGAGGGAGAGGAGAGAAAGAGAGAGCGAGAGAGATCAAGTGTGTAGGTATGCTTCCGTATGTGTAAGCAATATGAGTGTGTATCCTCATATCAACTTCATAGTGTTCAGATATTTTACAGTCCCTATAATTTTTCTTCATAACATGACATCCCCGTAGAATTTAGTATAGCCATGGTGTTATGGAGCTGTCTCGGAAGAGCTGTCCGTCTATAAAGAGTTTGTCCACAATGAGAAAGGCACGCTTACCCCTCTCACTCTGTTGCCTCTGTACAGGATACAGACTCTTGCAACGTTTGTTTGTCTCCCGGGGAAATTGGTAATTGAGACCGAATTTTGTCCCTTTAAGATCCCTTCCCCTGCTTTAGATCAGCTCCTTTCGTTGGTAGTGTTAAAATTTTGCGATGATAGGTCGGTGACCCTTGGTCTTGTCTCTCCGAGCTCCAAGTCTGTGCACTCGGTGGAAAGTCACCTTGTTTATAGTCTTTACAGGAAGTTTTAAGGCGGATTGCAGTGAAGATTGCAGAAAAGAAATAAAGTAACACTACTGACCTGCTCTGTATTTGCTGCTACCTGCAACAAATGGACAACATGGGACCTAATCTGCTGGGAGGCTAGGAGGGAAATAATGGACAACATGGGACCTAATCTGCTGGGAGGCTAAGAGGGAAATAATGGACAACATGGGACCTAATCTGCTGGGAGGGTAGGAGGGAAATAAAGAACAACATGGGAACTAATCTGCTGGGAGGGTAGAAGAGAAATAACGGACAACATGGGAGCTAATCTGCTGGGAGGCTAGGAAGGGAATAATGGGCAACATGGGAGCTAATCTGCTGGGAGGCTAAGAGGGAAATAATGGGCCATGGGCATGTTGAACAACTACTACACTGCTTTTCATGGTGTCCAGGATGTGGTGAACCGATCCTAGTAATATGCCTCATAATATTCCTCATGGGGTGGCAGGTAGCCTTCTGGTTAAGAGCATTGGGCCAGTAACCAAAAGAATGCTGGTTCAGAGCCAAATATGTGAAAATTCTGTTGAGCAAGGAACCTAGCCCTAATTGCTCCTGTAAATGACAAAAATGTACATATCATAGAACTTTGGAAAGGTAGTATTTTTCCTCTTACCTTTTCCAAGTTTACGTCGGCCTCAATGATCTGGCGCACGGCATGTTCCGAGAAGGAAGCGTTTCGCAGAAGGAAAGTGGACAGGGTCTCATTGTTGTGGAGGAAATCCTTCAGCTTGAATCCTGTGGGAAATAAACACAACAACTTGTTCAAACCAGCTCTCTCCTATACCCTGACATTACTAGATGTGTGTGTGGATGTGTACGGAATTGTCTTATTTTAGTAGACTTATTTACCAAATGTTGGTTGTTCCTTCTGCCAAATCATACTATTTTCCATAATCGTGGGTACTGTATTAGCTTTCAACCTCATTAAATCGTTGTCATGGAGCATGTGCTTGCTTGCTAGTTACTCAGGTGACCAACTCGAAAACGCTTGGCGCAAGAGTTTAGGATTATTTGGATAAGTTTTTTTTTGTTGTCTTTTAAAAGTTCAAATGAATGTTTGGAAATGTGAGGCTGTTAAGTATGGGGGAGGCGCAAAATATATTTGGTTGGATGAAAACATTCCAGAAAAGGTTGGGTCTGAATCAGAGGTTGGAAAGAAGTGTCTCTATGAAAATACTGACAACAACTAGGCCAGGACAATTCTGTACATGTCCAAGGAAAAATGGCTAACACTGAAGTAAATAGCCACACACACACATGTGCTGCCTGGTACCATCCTCTGATTGCTGTTGTCACACCCTGGCCATAGAGAGCCCTCTGGGTTCTCTATGGTGTGTTAGGTCAGGGCGTGACTAGGGGTTTCTAGAGTTTTCTATGTTTTTAGTTAGTGCATCTGTTGTTCTTTATTGTTTTTGTATGTTTTCACATTTATGATTAAATATGTGGAACTACACCCACGCTGCGCCTTGGTCCATCCTTTTACAAGATCGTGACAGAATAACCCACCAAACCAGGACCAAGCAGCGTGCCATGGAGGAGAAGCAGTTCTGGACCTGGGAGGAGATTATGGGGGGTAGCGAGACCCTTCCTTGGTGGGAGTCGCAAAGGACATCGACGACGCCAGGGGCCGCGTACCCATGCAGCCCAGGGACAGCCCCAAGATTTTTTTTGGGGGGGGGCACATGGGGCTAGCGGTCGGGCTGAGGGGAGAGCCCGAATGAGGGATACAGGAGAGAAGTTTTGGCGAGGAAGGAGCTGCAGCGCAGGCGCCTAGGGGAGCGCCTCCCCAGCGCGGTACGTCCAGTGTCAACTCCCCGCACTCGTCCTGAGGTGCGTGTCGTCAGTCCGGTGGGACCTACGCCGGCTCCACGCACCATAATGCCAGTGCGCCTCCCCAGCCTGGTACGTCCAGTGCCAGCTCCCCGCACTCGCCCTGAGGTGCGCCTTCTCAGCTCCACGCACCAGGAGTCCAGTGCGACTTCTCAGTCCAGGTAAACCTGTTCCGGATCCACACACCAGAAGTCTGGTGCGCCTTTCCACCGGTTTCTAGAGTTTTCTATGTTTTGAGTTAGTGCATTTGTTTGTGCGCTACGTAAGTTCCGATCTGTTGTTCTTTATTGTTTTTGTATGTTTTCACATTTATGATTAAATATGTGGAACTACACCCACGCTGCGCCTTAGTCCATCCTTTTACAAGATCGTGACAGCTGTAGATCATTTCAATGATGTGCCTTTAACAATCCCTGAACAACATACACACCAAACACCTTGCAGACTGTAGCCCATTGCCAGAATGCACAATTTCCATCATTGTGTGATCTACAATAATCAACTGTTGACATAGATCTGTGGATAAAGAGGTGACACACTTCACACCTTCAACCGCAAGGTAATTCCACGGTAACGGAATTACACAGAGACTCCGGTTTTTCATTTTAAAATGTATGCCAAACAAAAAACATTTTCAAAGCTTAACAAACCATACAACGCAACATGTTCTGTGTAAATTGTTCAAAGAAGTCCTTGTGCATAGAGTTGTATAGTTTGTTAAACTTTTAAATCCATGGCTTTTTGTTTGACATACATTCATACAGTCTCAGCGTTATTCCGTTACCATGGAATTGCCCCAAAGTAATGCCCCGCTAGCACATTCACACTGAAAAACACACACTGGATCATACACAAACTGAAAATTGTCTGCTAACTGCCCCTCCCCCTCTCTCTCATTGGCTCCTTCCCTCAGCCCCTGGCCCTTTCAAAGAACAAAAGCTGGAAGTGAGTCCAGTCACAGTACTGATAGCAGTGGGGGGTTAGGGGGGACAAAAGGACAGTAGGTGGCAGATTCCTGGAACATTAGCTAGACGGCCGTTTGAAGACAGACGAGGTGAGGGGGGTGGGGGTCAAATTTTCAAAAGCTGACAGACTCCATTTTGCTTTACTGTCTAGAACCAATGTAAGTCATTAGAAATGATTGTCAAAAGGAATTACAAATTAGCAGCAAATTTTACCCAATGAACCATGAACATGCTTTAGAATTTAGTGAGAGGCAATTGAATCAATATTTGTCCACTGGTTACAGTACATTAAGAATCCACCACGCCCCCATGACACCTTTCAGCAAAACTACTTTGACAAATCCTTCAGTGTATTGAGAAATTCACAGGCTTTTGTGAATTCCTGTTTTGTCTCTGGAAGTAAGCCATTGTAGACATGGGTTTGGTTTTTACATGACGGCCTGACAAAACATTGGTGGCCCTAGGTCCAGTTCATGCTCCTTTTCTTAATTGTGAGATGAATCAATCTAGATATTACCACATATCAAGCTAGAATCGGGCTGTAAAATGTGTGCTCTGGGAACACCAAAAAGATTAGACTTCCTGAAATATACTGGATCCAAAGCAATTGCAAAAGTCAATGCAAGATTATGCAAACCCACAAAAGCATTTATTTGAGAAATTGAGACCTAACTATCTACTCTTTTAGATAGATGGCTCCATTATAAATACATTTTACGGTGCCAAATTCAATAAACTAAGCCATGGGTCCACAATGAATGGACGTCACTGCCAGAAATAAATGATATTCAGATAAAAGAAAAAAACATGACATGGAAAAATATCTGATTCTTTCGTCCATGTGAAAGCTGTGGTAGTGAGGGCTTTGTGGAGAGCACAGCTCGGTCAAAGCTCTGTTCACAAACTCAATGACAACCAGTAGCATACAAAGAGGGAAACACACAATACCTGGCAGAACCTTTCAAAGAGTACACTTTGGTCATGCAAACCCTTGCTGACATCAGAGTTATTGTGGAATTAGCCTTGCGCATGTGCGCCCAGCTACACTGAACAAAAATATAAATGCAACATGTAAAGTGTTGGTCCATGAGCTGAAAAAAAAAAATCCCCAAAATGTTCCATACGTATAAAAAGCTTATTTCTCTCAAATGTTGTGCACAAATGTGTTTACATCCCTGTTAGTGAGCATTTCTCCTTTGCCAAGATAATCCATCCACCTGACAGGTGTGGCATATCAAGCAGCTGATATTGATATGCTGAGGAGTATTTCTGTCTGTAATAAAGTCCATTTGTGGGAAAAAATCATTATGATTGGCTGGGCCTGGCTCCCCAGTGGGTGGGCCTGGGTGCCAAGTGGGTGGGCCTGTGCCCTCCAAGGCCCACCCATAGCTGCACCCCTGCTCAGTCATGTTAAATCCTCCTAAGTAGCACAGCGGTCTAAGGCACTGCTTGAGGTGTCACTACAGACCCGGGTTTGATCCCAGGTTCTCACACAACCGGTCGTGACCGAGAGTCCCATCGGGCAGTGCACAATTGGCCCAGCATCGTCCGGGTTAGGGGCGCCTGTAGGCTGACTTCGGTCGTCAGTTGAACAGTGTTTCCTCCGACACATTGGTGCGGCTGGTTAAGCGGGCGGGTGTTAAGGAGTGCGGGTCATGTTTCGGAGGACGCCTCTCCCGAGCCCGTTGGGGAGTTTCAGCGATGAGACAAGATTGTAGTTGGATATGACGATATTGGGATAAAAAAAATACCCGTAAGTGTGTGTACATTACTGTATTTATACATGGGATAGCTGGAGTATGTCTTTAACATCTGCTGTGCTCATTTGAGTGTTTTAGGAGTTTGAGGCACCTACACTTCGGGGCTTAACGTATATACCTAACTATCCAGGACTCAGCGTATACCTAATTATCCAGTACTCAGCGTATACCTACTATACTTCTGCAGACATTTTCTACCATCAGCCAAAGTGGATACACAGGCATGGCAAATATCTCATTCATTACAGTAGAACTATTTGCCTTGAAATTTAAGTCCTATCTGTATGTTGATATACTACTCCAATGAAAGGCTTATCCTTTTATAAAGTCCATTACCCAAGCTAATGTAATATAAGGTAATCTGACTAAGGTAGCACAGACTTATTTTGTCTAATGAGAAACACACCATTAACCCAGCACACAGTAAGGAAGTACATAAAATCTGTCCTATCTTGAATGGCATATGAGAATACCTTCAAGCCATGCGGCAGGCAGCCTAGTGGTTAGAGCGTTGGGCCAGTAACCGCAAGGTTGCTGGATTGAATCCCTGAGCTGACAAGGTAAAAATCTGCCGTTCTGCCCCTGAGCAAGGCAGTTGACCCACAGTTCCCCGGGTGCTGAAGATGTTTATTAAGGCAGCCCCCCACACCTCTCTGATTCAGAGGGGTTGGGTTAAATGCGGAAGACACATTTCAGTTGAATACATTCAGTTGGACAACTGACTAGGTATCCCCCCCTTTCCCAATGGTCTGCCACGACCTGTCAGTTGGGAGAGGCTCTGCTGGCTTTCATCCATCTACTGCCTCAAACCATCTCACATATTGCCGTCACTCTAAGTGCTCATAACAGAATGTCATTTTAGAAGAATTCTGCGTGTAAAATAGAAGTGGTATAATATTAGATCAGTTTTAAAATTATAACTATCCATCCACAGCCATTCACAGGCACAGGAGGAGAACCCAGAAGGCAGGTTGGAACAGGACAAAAGGGGGAGATGGGGGAGTCCCGCTGTGAGTCAGCACAGCATAAGGGAATTAGTGTAAACCCTCTTTTTTTCTGCCCAGACGTGGGCGTACAGTAACTCTCCGGGGCCCGCTCAACAGGGCGTAAAGTTCAGGGCAGACAGAGATGTACTATGTAGACCTGGAATGAGTCTTGATTCAGCTTCAGTGAAAATACAGTCTATTCTAGGCTTTGAGTTCATGAACGTTCCACTCAAATGAATAGGCCCCTGGTGTTTCTTGTGAATGTAGTAATGTGTACAGTGAACAATGGTTTATATAGAGGTGACTCTTACCTTTGGTGTTGGCCTGTAGTGTCTTCAGGGCTTGGATGAGGCCTTTAAAGCCATCCAGATTCCGGTCATTCTGACTGTACAGCAGGATCTTCTTGGCATCGGAGAACAGACGAGAGATTCTGCAGATATCCACAGATTAACACAGAATAAAATTTAATCAGTTAAATTCAAGCTATAAATAGGATATTTACGGAAAACATTAAAGTGACCCTTTTTGTTTATTTGGAAACAATGATGTTATTAATCCAATGAAGCAGATGAAGCATAAAATAACGTGTATTCATGTTTTTATATTTAAAAAAAACAAGCAGATACAGAGATGCAGCTTGGGGTGGGACTCACATGGACTCGTTGAAGTTGCCCACGACCCCGGGGGACTCTCCAGGAGTGGGGTTGCGGAAGCAGGGGTTGTTGGCGTTGCAGATGATGCCTTGGATCCAGGGCAGGGTGCCCGCCGAGGGCATGGCCTTGTTGGGGAAATGACCTGAGGGAGACACCGGGAGGGATACCATCAGTAATGCTACAGTACAGTCGTCATAAGACACAAATTGTGGTATTTTGAAATTCAATCATGTTTACAGCACATTCAAAATCACATCTCTGGTTGTATAACAAAACACTTTTTGGGGGACATTTTTGACATATTTAGTCTATTAATACACTATCTACAGAGAGTGGACTGGAGAGAACACAGGGTAATTCCAGTCACGTTGGATCTGATACTGAGACACTTAAATGGCCTCTATATCAACCCGATGGATCTACTTGGGGTGGTCTTTGAACATCACCTACAGAGTTTCAAAATTGTATTTACGCAAAAGACAGGTACACCTAACCGATGTGTGTTCTCAGATTAATTTGGTGGCAGATGAGCTAGCACCACGTCTTGTCCCATCTTGAAGGCTTCACTGCAGCTACAGGCCTTATCAATGTGAGGGAGTGATTGCCTAAGTACGATGTACAACCTTTGTCCCTTCCTAAGGTGCCATCCCTCCCTCCCAGAGAGGCTTGCCTTTATTTGTGTGACGAGTTAAAAAAGTAGGCCTTCTATCAGTAAACCTGAAGCCTGCCAACTGGCCCATTACTAAGAAAAGCAGAGATAAGAGATAACCCCACATAGCCAATTGCTTAGCTGATTCATTTTGCTTTTCACAGTGATCGTCATTGACGGCCTATACAGATTATGACTCTATGAACTAGTGGGTGATAAATGTGAATCCTAAATGAAATTTAGCTAGGCAGTTTTCAAACTAGCACCACATTTATCTCAAACGATTTGAAATCTTCCAAAAGAGCAATGGGTATTTGGAGTCTTATTGCACTGTCATCTTTTTTCATGGTTAATATCCATCCCCAAAAGTAATAGGTTAGCCCTGTGCAAGGAAGACCCTGTCTTTCCAATGTGATGTAGGAGCAGTTACAACATGCCCAGACCCACATGCTGTATGACTCACACCAATAGTATCCCTGTGCCTGGTGCCTAACCAGGACTTCAGGAAGAACTGAAAGCAATTCACCCCCTAAGGCTTCTGCTTTCTGGCAGATGGACAAAGCGCAGGCTTCCGGGAATGAAAGAAAGTGGATGTTCTGATGTAGACAAATATTTCTCAAGAGATGAGTTCATCCCATTGATAATAGTTATTAGTAGCTATATGAATGTTCTGTCCTACACAACTGAAGCAGGTTTGTAGGCTGTTACACAAAGTAGGATCAATAAGAATGCAAGTTCCATACAAAGAAACAATAGTTGCTTTAGCAAAGAGAAGGTAGCCGGCAGCTTTATTGATCCTGTTCTGTGAACCGCCCCCAGAGATATAATTAACTGAAGCTTTCTCTAGCGTATCATTCCGGGGAAAACAGGCTTTGGTTCAGCCAGTGCATTTCCATTATATAAGCTTTTCCCATACCCGTGCCAAAGACCCGTGCGACCTTTATCAGCTTTCATATATAGAACCTTGATAATGAGATCAGAGCAGTAATAAAGGCATCATAAACTCTAAGCCCCCCATAAAGTCACTGATATGTCCACAGACAATCCACCTCCACAGACAATCCACCTCACAAATGAACTGTTGATTCAAACAGTAAACTGTCAAACTTACAGTTTTGACTGATCAAAGAGACATTTTGTTTTGACAAAAAAAGCTCCAGTGATTAGTATTGGATCTGTTGTGATATCGGAGGCTTCATGCGTGAGGAGTGAAGGGATACATGCCCAGTGGGCAGAAATCTTCTGTCAGCCTTTAGATAAAAACTCATTAACAGGGGTATATCTGCCATCCCATACCAGAAAATTGATTAGCAGGACAGAATATTCCCCATATAACAGTTAACGCATAAAACACCCAGCATCCACACCCGATAACGACCTATCATAAATAGTTAAACACGATTAGGCTGCTGTTGGATTGTGAAAATGTATGTATTTTTTTTCTCCATAGTGTGTTTGCTCGAGTGGCCAGCACGTAGCAGTTTCAAAATAAATGCCTGCACATGGCATTGTAGCACACTAGTGCATGGTATAGCTAGCTTGTATACTGTAGCATCAATGGCTTGTATCTTTGGCAGTGTACAATATGTATACAGTACATGCGGCAACATAGTTCATCCACAGATTCCAAATCCAAATGTCTCTGTGGCCACAACAACTGGAGTGGTTGAACAGCCATTTGTGGGGTGGGGAATTTAGTTTAGTGTCTTGTGAAGAAGTGTCTGTGTGTAAACAATGAAGAGGGGGGTGCATCATACTTACATTCATGTTGTTCGTACGGAGGGTAGTTCAGTCTCACGGATACCAAAATGAAGAAGATCAACAGGGGCCATACTATCTCAATCAGCAGTTGGAGCTATAGAGAAGAAAACAAGTGAAGAAGGCCAGTTAGCATTTTTTATAAGGAGTGTGGCCTATGGAAACCATTACTCC
This sequence comes from Brachymystax lenok tsinlingensis, assembly GCA_030435695.1. Taxonomy (NCBI): domain Eukaryota; kingdom Metazoa; phylum Chordata; class Actinopteri; order Salmoniformes; family Salmonidae; genus Brachymystax; species Brachymystax lenok. The sequence goes on along the minus strand of CM059789.1, from coordinate 26,545,324 downwards.
TTCCCCCCCTCCCCCATCTTTATAACCGTAAGCCTAGCTTGTCTGCTAATAGCCTGGAGCTCTTAAAAGCTGGCATTCAAAATGGCTCCCTCACTACACCATGTAATAGGTCTGCATCAACGCTATACGCAGGCATGATGTAGCTGTCATAAGACAGCTTTTATTAGGACTGCATTCATAATAGATGCAAAGCGATCAATACAACCAACCCCGACTTCAAAATAGCCAATGCTGCACACCCACATCCTGCAACAGCGAAGTCATGTCTGTTCGAGGGTTATCAGGTCCATGCTGATTGGATTAGGAGACAGAGAGAGATGCTACTCCAGCACACGTAAAGCCATCTAGAGGCAGGGTTCCAGCACAGGTGGGAGAACAAGCTGTAGTAGCAATTAAAGCTGTCCCTTTGGGCATGTAGCATATTACTTTCCAATAAAACTTGATTTTTTTGACTATTTGAATTAAGGAGCCTACGTCTCACCTCGAATACACCGTAAAATCTCCCTCCAGTTAAGGAATTGCTTACAATAGTTATTGTAAAAATCAAATGTATTCTTCACATACAGTTTACAGCAGGTATAAAAGGTGCAGTGAAATGCTTGTGTTAGTTCCCCCAACAATGCAGAACCTTTATCAAGAATCAATAATAACAATGAAAGAAGTCAAGTCAAAAATAACCAGTAATAGAAGAGGTAGTATGCATAGTAATAATGGACTGGATTTACACTGGATTTACAAATATAAAGTGGGTAGTGGAATCAATGGTATATATTAGAACAGCCACTTTGACTGTGTGTGTGAGTGTGTGTATATGAGTTCTGTGTGTGTGTTTGTGCGTGTGTGTGTTTATGGGTGTTTGTGTGTAAGGGTTGGATGTGTGGGTAGTCAGTGCAAATAATTTATCCGGTGCAAATAGTCTCTAAGGTGCAGGTCTGTCCAGGGAGACGGCTAGGATTAGCTTTTCAGCAGTCTGATGGCCTGGTGGTAGAAGCTGTCTCGGAGCCTGTTGGTCCGAGACCCGATACTCTGATAGCGCTTGCCAGATAGTAACAGAGTGAACAGTTCATGGCTCGGATGACCTGAGTCCTGGTGTAGATGTCCTGGAGGACAAGAAGCTCACCCCCAGTGATGTATTGGGCCTATGTGCTGTTCTTACTCTTATAATAGGAGAACAGGACCTAACAGACATGACCACTCTTTGTAACTAAACAGCTATTGAACTATTGTGTAAAGTATGATTTGCTACAAAGAAGGAATTTAAAAACTGTAGACCTGGTATATGACAATAATAAAGTAAATACAACATTTGTTTTAAATACACTGTAAACATTATAACAGAAGAACATATTTATACATCCTATTTTAAATTGTCCTATCAAACAAAGCCATGAGAAAAAGTCCCAATTCCTTATAAAGTATTTCACCAATTGACCCAATCTGATATAAAACTGTTCTGCTTACCGTTTGCCTTCTCCTGTAGGTAAAGTTCTTCCACAACAACAAGCCCAGCTGAGTTGAGATGGACATCTCTACTCTGGACCTCATCCACTCAAGCTTCCCTCCAGCTCTAAACTGAAATGACACACAGGCAGTGGTGACTGTGGGTAAAAAGTCCAGCCAGCCAGCACACAGCTCAAAGGTACAAGGGTCATATGTCTAGCTGACAACATCTCTCCAATAAGTCCTCCTCACATGAGAACTTCTTCTGCAGTGTCCCCACTCAGTTCCTAAGCAGATTTTATGGGAGTGAAGATGGGTTGAGGGGATGTATTTACATGTTAATAGTGGTTGTCAGTACAAATCGTGTGGTTCTGATGGTCCAGATTGGGACTGTATATCTTTGCAGATTACCTTTATATCTGGTCAGAATCACTGACACAGGCCCCCCTCATCCCTCTGGGGTATGGATAACGATTATGTCTCCAGAGAAACCTAGATGCAAATAAAGGTCTTATATATCAAATTACTGTACTGTAGAATTAGATGTTTTTGTCTTGGGTCAAAATGACCCTAAGGGACTTGATTTAATTTGTTTTGCCATATTCATGCAGAAACACAAAACATGATGTAGATTTGTTTAAGAAAAAGTTGATTGACAAAGGCATGAAAAATGTAAAGAACTGAATAAACCACCTTGGGGGGTTATGACCAGAAATATGCCCCTAGGGTCAGATGACCTTATGACCCCAGTCAGAATCGGAGTTCCCTCTCTCTCTGGACCCCTTTCTCAGAACGGTGTGACTGACTGACTCAGCTGGTAGCTAGGCATCTTGTTCGTTAGCTATAGCTGTGTAGCGAGTTAGCCAACCAGGCCCAGGTGGATGGTTTAAAGCGGCTCTGGCTCTATGTTCATAACTAAAACTGATAGCTATTTGCCTTGTTGCGATGACAATACGTTCCCCTGGATATTAGCTAATTGCCAGGGTAGGTAGCTAACGAAATCCCCCGGAGTATAAACTAGAACAACTACGGTCATGAAGCAGAGCCAGACAGAATTCCTGCCTAGGGTTGAGAGCGCATCATTGCACCGGTTAACACCGAAGCATGCCTTTCCTCACATGCACAATTGTAAACAACATAAACACTTCCAAGCGCTTGGCTGCACCATGTTTTACTGGACGTGTATGGCCCTAACTTCAAGGACAAGGGATAAATGTCACGTCCTGGCCATAGAGAGCCCTCTGGGTTCTCTATGGTGTTTTAGGTCAGGACGTGACTAAGGTTTTTTTTCTAGTTGTTTTGTTTCTATGTTGGTTTTGTGTATGGTTCCCAATTAGAGACAGCTGTCTATCTCTAATTGGGGATCATACTTAGTGTGTTCCTTTCCCACCTGTGTTTGTGGGATATTGTTTTTTGTTAGTGCCGTTGAGCACTACGTATTTGTACGATCTGTTGTTTCTTCTTTGCTTTGGAATGTTTCACTTCTATTAAAATGTGGAACTCTACGCACACTGCGCCTTGGTCCATTTATTGTAACGACGATCGTAACAGAATATCCCACCAAGTCAGGACCAAGCAGCGTGCCCAGGAGGTAAAGGAGAGTTGGTCTTGGGAGGAAGTACTGGGTGGATGTGAGACCCTTCCTTGGCGGGAGTCGCCGAGGAAGATAGGAGGACGGCGACGACACCTGGGTCCGCGGCCAAAAGGAGCCCATTTTTTTGGTGGAGGGGTGGCACAAGGGGCGGTCGGCTAAGCCGAGGGGAGAGCCAGAGCCCGAATGGGAGACGATCGAGGAGTTTAATGAGGGATATCGGAGAGAGGTGTTGGCTAGAAGTATGATGCAGCGCAGGCGTTTAGAGGAGCGTGTCACCAGTCCGGTGCAACCTGTGCCGGCTCCACGCACCAGGCCTCCAGTGCGCCTTCCCAGCCCGGTGCCAGGGCTGGAGCCCTAGTCTGCGCTGGTGCCCAGTCCAGGAACGACGTCCAGTCCCGCTATAAGGCCGGAGCTTTCCTCGGCACCGGTGCCCAGTCCAGGCACGGCGTCCAGTCCTACTCCAAGGCCGGAGCATTCCTCTGCGCCGGTGCCCAGTCTAGGCACGGCGTCCAGTCCCGCTCCTAGGCCGGAGCCTTCCTCTGCGCCGGGTCCCAGTCCGGGCACGGCGTTCAGCCCGGCTCCATGGCCGGATCCGCGGTCTGAGCGGGTGCTACGTCCCGCACCGGAGCCGCCACCGACACTAGTTGCCCACCCGAACCCCTCCCCATCTAGTTCAGGTTTTGCACCCGGAGTCCGCACCTTTGGGAGGGGTACTGTCACGTCCTGGCCATAGAGAGCCCTCTGGGTTCTCTATGGTGTTTTAGGTCAGGACGTGACTAAGGGGGGTTTTCTAGTTGTTTTGTTTCTATGTTGGTTTTGTGTATGGTTCCCAATTAGAGGCAGCTGTTATTCGTTACCTCTAATTGGGGATCATACTTAGTGTGTTCCTTTCCCACCTGTGTTTGTGGGATATGGTTTTTTTGTTAGTGCCGTTGAGCGCTACGTATTTGTACGATCTGTTGTTTCTTCTTTGTTTTTGTATGTTTCACTTCTATTAAAATGTGGAACTCTACGCACGCTGCGCCTTGGTCCATTTATTGTAACGACGATCGTGACAATAAAACACTGGGTCACAGGGATGAGAGCCGCGCAAAATGGACAACTGTTTATGTTATCCAAGTGGCATGAATCGGAGTTTGCACAAAATGTATTTTGTTTGCATCGTAAGCATGCATCATTCAGTTTTGACTGATAGTGAGGCTCCTGGCTCTTCAGGATATTGAAATTACTTAGCCTAAATTAGGAGTTTTGCACGCCCGCCCCCCTACAAATCACAAGAGTAATTTGTCCTTATGATTCAGAGGCATATGAAAACACTGAAACAGGAAATAAGCTATTGAATGATCAGTGATCATCCCCATTTGAAGCATATAATTAACTAAAAAGATTTACTGACATTAGGCTGCAATTGTTGTCGGCTAAGTGGGAATGAAACCCTCATGGTACAGAAGGAGAATGCTTTCCTATTTCTTACTTACTTTTTTCAAACTACATTGTTGGTTAAGGGCCCGTAAGTAAGCATTTCACAATAAGGTCTACACCTGTTGTATTCGGCGCATGTGCGACAAATACAATGTCACAATTGGCCCAGCGTCGTCAGGGAAGGGTTTGGCCGGCGTAGGCCATCGTTGTAAAATAAGAATTTGTTCTTAAAACTTCTTCAGGATTGGTGGGTCCCCTGCGGGACAGTTGAGCTAACGTAGGCAAATGCAATTAGCATGAGGTTAATCATTTCCCAGGACATAGACATATCTGATATTGGCAGAAAGCTTAAATTCTTGTTAATCTAACTGCACTGTCCAATTTACAGTAGCTATTACAGTGAAAGAATACCATGCTATTGTTCGAGGAGAGTGCACAGTTTTGAACATGAAAAGTTATTAATAAACAAATTAGGCACATTTGGGCAGACTTGATACAAAATCTTTAACAGAAATGCAATGGTTCATTGGATCAGACTAAAACTTTGCACATACACTGCAGCCATCCAGTGGCCAATGTCTAAATTGCACCTGGGCTGGAATAATACATAATGGCCTTTTTCTTGCATTTCAAAGATGATGATACAAAAAAATACAAAATCTTTTACCAGATCTAATGTGTTTATTCTCCTACATTCCTTTCACATTTCCACAAACTTCAAAGTGTTTCATTTCAAATGGTACCAAGAAAATGCATATCCTTGCTTCAGGGCCCAAGCTACAGGCAGTTAGATTTGGGTATGTCATTTTAGGCAAAAAATGTAAAAAAGGGGCCGATCCTTAAGAGGTTTAACTGACTTGCCTTGTTAAATAAAGGTAAAATATTTTAAGTTAAATATTTTAATAAAATTTTTAAGTGTCTCAGCATGAACCCAATAGATGGGACATGGGTATAAGATGAGTGAGTAGGCTACACAGAGATAGATAGAGGACTCTAGTGCCCAAAAGCCCATTTTAGCATGGGCAGCACCAATGACTTTCAAAATTTTGAAGAAGTCAATTGGGTGGTCAATTATGCGATCCAAGGAAGGATCGCATAATTCATCCAGGTCATCAGGAGGGATCAGCCAATGAATTATACCTGTGAGAAAACATTCCATAACTGCAGGAGGCAGTAAATCGTCAACCTTGTCTTTATACCTGTTCAAACACACTCTAGGTGGCAGTGTCAACCCTGCCCTGTGCAACTGGGTCCTGGACTTCCTGACAGGCCGCCCCCAGGTGGTGAAGGTAGGAAACAACATCTCCACTCCTTTGATCCTCAACACTGGGGCCCAACAAGGGTGCGTTCTCAGTCCTCTCCTGTACTCCCTGTTCAACCATGACCGCGTGGCCATGCACGCTTCCAACTCAATCATCAAGTTTGCAGACGACACTACAGTGGTAGGCTAGATTACCAGCAACAACGAGACGGCCTACAGGGAGGAGGTGAGGGCCGTCCAAGTGTGGTGTCAGGAAAATAACCTCTCACTCAATGTCAGAAAAACAAAAGAGATGATTGTGGACTTCAGGAAACAGCAAAGGGAGCACCCCCCTATTCACATTGACGGGACATCAGTAGAGAAGGTGGAAAGTTTAACATATCACGACAAACTGAAATGGTCCACGCACACAGACAGTGTGGTGAAGAAGGTGCAACAGCGCCTCTTCAACCGTAGGAGGCTGAAGAAATGTGGCTTGTCACCTGAAAACCCTCACTAACTTTTACAGGTGCACAATTGAGAGCATCCTGTCGGGCTGTATCACCACTTGGTACGGCAACTGCACCGCCCACAACCGTAGGGCTCTCCACAATGCATCACCGGGGGTGAAAACTACCTGCCCTCCAGGACACCTACAACACCCAATGTCACAGGAAGGCAAAAAATAAAATTACCACCCAAGCCACTACCTGTTCATCACGCTTCCATCCAGAAGGTGAGGTCAGTACAAGTGCATCAAAGCTGGGAGAGAGCGATTGAAAAACAGATTCTTTCTCAAGGCCACCAGATTGTTAAACAGCCACCACCAGCACAGAAAGGTGGCTGACTACCTACAGACTTGATATCATTGGCCACTTTAATAAATGGATCACTAGTCACTAAGAATGTTTACATATCTCACATTACTCTTCGCATATGTATATACTGTATACTGTATCCTTCACTATCTATTCTTTACTATCTATTGGATCTTAGCCACTCTGTCACTGCTCATCCATATATTTTATACTTATATATTCTCATCCCATTCCTTTAATAGATTGTGTGTATTAGGTTTTGTTGTGGAATTTGTTAGATAGTAGGTATTGTTGTGTAATTGTTAGATATTACCTGTTAGATACCACTGCACTGTCAGATCTAGAAGCATGGCATTTCGCTACACTCACAATAACATCTGCTAACCATGTGTATGTGACCAATAAAATGTGATTTGTGTGTGCACTATGTAACCTTTCAGTTTGTTTACCATAGAAGTAGAAGAACATGTACTACTTTAAAATTGAGATTGCCTCAATGACGTTGCCCATCGCACAGACGCCATAATGGGACATATACAATGTTGCATCCTCTAACTATCTCTACCCTACGCTACTATCAGCTTATCCACCGGTGTTTGGAGTGAGAAACTCAGTCTAGGCTACATTTTATTGTCTCCCTGTCTTTTGTACTCACACAAGAGACAGGTGGGCTGTTTGTGTGATAACTCCCGCAGGTAATGCGACAATATAAATTACTAAAACAATCTTACGAATTAACGGACCAATCAATAACATGTTATTTTGCTGGGCTTCACATTGACGTCCCTTACTGTAAATGAAAACAAAGTAACTTGTTTCTAAGTTGTTTATTAACTTGTTTGGTGGCAAAATGTTGTAGAACAAGTGCAGGGATAACTCCACAATGAATGTAATTGAATAGAAAATATGGGGTCGTTTTTTAAACGTGTGTTTAACACAATGGGTGAGAAGATTCGTGCCATGTGGTGTTCTCCGTGGAAATATCTAATATGAAGTAATTTTCCTCAATTAGTAAATCAATGTTACATAACAATACATAATGTGGTTGTAAATGTGCCCGAAGACTAGTCTACATCGTGTTTTATAATTAAGTACAACAAAAACTACAACAATCATATTTGTGCTATAAAACAAAATATATATAAGTGATGCGTTGTTGAAAAGAAAAATAGCAAAAGTTTGCCATTTAACTCCGTTTTTTTGTTTAACTCCGTTATCTTTTCAGTTTTTTTTCTAGCAGATAGGACTACCATTAAAATAAGAGATAAACAAATGACAGACAATTAATCAGTGGAAAATCGAAATACCTTTTCCCAAAAGCACGAAATCAGACCCCTTTCAGCATCAATTGTGTTTCCTCCTAAACTAAACTACTTCTTCACTACTTTTTGAAATATTTTTGTCCTGGCTTCTTATCCAGGCATGTGTGACCTGTACACAGAGGAGGAGAATCATCTGGATCTAGAAAAGCTTTTATATGGAGTGAACCTTGGCTACATCCGCTTGGCGAACTACAGGGGTTACTCTCGGTCATGGAGATGTTCCGTGATTAAATCCCCCTAGTGGAGCACATGTAGACTCGGGGCTACTCGCACTCCCCGACCTCCTAAACATCTGGAACTAATGATAATCGAAATAAATACCATAGACCTACATGTATTTAAAGTAGTAAAAGGCCTTCCCGGGACTACATTTCGTTGGGGTAAACAGTTCGGTTATAGGCCTAGACGCCATCGTCTTTCCACAAATGTTGTACATTTTAGTTTGACATTTTTGTCATTTAGCAGACCCTCTTATACAGAGAGATTTACAGGAGAAATTAGGATGAATTAAGTGCCTTGTTCAAGGGCACATCGGGTTTTCGGTCACTGGCCCAATGCTCTTAACCGCATTTTCATTCTGATTATTCACTGACGTTTAATATGTTTTTCCATGGATTTAGATTAAACCCAATAATTTACTGTCAAAACATAATCTGGTCATGTTTGCCTTTCATGAGATTCAACCATTAACTAAATACTTCCCCTGATTTCTTCCAATCATTTCCAGGTTGCATGTATCAAGTCAAACTGTATTGGTCAAATACACATATTTAGCAGATGTTATTGCGGGTGTAGCGAAATGTTTGTGTTCCTAGCTCCAACAGTGCAGTAGTATCTAAAACAATTCACAACAATACACACAAATCTAAAAGTAAAAGAATGGAATTAAGAAATATATAAATATTAGATTGAGCAATGTCGGAGTGACATTGACTAAAATACAGTAGAATAGAATACAGTATATACATATGAGATGAGTAAGTATGTATGTAAACATTATTTAAACATTATTAAAGTGACTAGTGTTCCATTATTAAAGTGGCCAGTGATTCGAAGTCTATGTATATAGGGCAGCAGCCTCTAAGGTGCAGGGTTGCGTAACCGGGTGGAAGCCGGTTAGTGATGGCTATTTAACAGTCCGATGGCCTTGAGATAGAAGCTGTTTTTCAGTCTCTCGGCCCCAGCTTTGATGCACCTGTACTGACCTCGCCTTCTGGATTATAGCGGGTGAACAGGCCGTGGCTCTTGTGGTTGATGTCCTTGATGATTACTTTGGCCTTCCTGTGACATCAGGTGCTGTAGGTGTCCTGGAGGGCAGGTAGTTTGCCCCCGGGGATGCGTTGGGCAGACCGCACCACCCTCTGGAGAGCCCTGTGGTTGCGGCCGGTGTAGTTGCCGTACCAGACGGTGATAAAGCCAGACAAGATGCTCTCAATTGTGCATCTGTAAAAGTTAGTGAGGGTTTTAGGGACAAGCCAAATTTATTCAGCCTCCTGTTGCACCTTCTTCACCACACTGTCTGTGAAATGATTAATGGTATTCATCACTTGGGAAACAACAATGAGTTCAGCTGAGGGGGTGTTCTTTGTAAAAGACTGAAAACATTTCCCCAAAGCAATGTGACAATGACAAAAACACAATTGTAATTGAAAAGAAAGATTTGAAGAGATTTGCAATCAGCAAGTTACCCTTGATGACAACACAGTAATTTGCTCCACCGAAATGGCTAGCCTCTCACCTATGAATTGGATTAGTGCAAATAAACACGTTTATAGATGGAATAGGCCCATGAAATAGTTAAATAATTACACTATGGGTTATGCATATTCATGAAAGCAATCATAGTAGCTCTTTTTAATTATATCAATTATGACCTTTTCACTCTGCCAATCTGAATTGGAAACTCAGCCGGTTCAAAGTTCAACTACTCAAAGCTCAATAACTTATCAACACAGTATGATTTATATCTGTAGACAGAGCATATCCTCAGAAGACCATCTCCAACACTCTAATCAGAAAAGGAACAGTTCAAAGTTTGCCAGACATTTTCATACCTCAAGTGGTCTGAAGTCAAGCTGATGTCATCCCATTCTAGTCAATAGGAGAAATCTGCAGTGCAGGCCTCACTCCCTAATTAATGGGAAAGATGGTAACAATGTATCAGTAATATTTTCAGAAGCCTAGTACTGGGAAATAACAGTAGAAAAAATGCAATGGTATAAATCCGTTTTCATCGACCTGACCGAGGCTTTCGACTCTTGTCAATCACCTCATTCTTATTGGCAGACTCAATAGCCTTGGTTTCTCAAATGACTGCCTAGCTTGGTTCACCAACTACTTCTCAGATAGAGTTCAGTGTGTCAAATTGGAGGGCCTGTTGTCCGGACCTCTGGCAGTCTCTTTGGGGGTGCCACAGGGTTCAATTCTCGGGCCGACTCTTTTCTCTGTATATATCAATGATGTCTTTCTTGCTGCTGGTGATTCTCTGTTCCACCTCTACGCAGACGACACCATTCTGTATACATCTGGCTCTTCCTTGGACACTGTGTTAACAAACCTCCAAACGAGCTTCAATGCCATACAACACTCCTTCCGTGGCCTCCAACTGCTCTTAAACGCTAGTAAAACTAAATGCATGTTCTTATACCGATTGCTGCCCGCACCTGCCCGCCCGCCTAGCATTACTACTCTGGACGGTTCTGACTTAGAATATGTGGACAACTAACTTTAAGCTTCAGCTGTCAGAGCAGCTTACCGATCACGGTACCTGTACACAGCCCATCTGTAAATAGCACACCCAACGACCTCATCCCCATACTGTTATTTATTTTTTTGCTCTTTTGCACCCCAGTATCTCTACTTGCACATCATCATCTGCACATCTATCACTCCAGTTTTAATGCTAAATTGTAATTATTTCGCCTCTATGGCCTATTTATTGCCTTACCTCCCTAACCTTAGTACATTTGCACACACTGTACATAGATTTTTCTATTGTGTTATTGACTGTACATTTGTTTATCCCATGTGTAACTCTGTGTTGTTTTTGTCGCACTGCTTTGCTTTATCTTGGCCAGGTCGCAGTTGTAAATGAGAACTTGTTCTCAACTGGCCTACCTGGTTAAATAAAGGTGAATTAAAAAATATATATATTTTAATCACCCACATTTGGAGTGCACTGGTTTGTGTTAAAGAATTCTCATGACCACTTAGGGTCAAATAAAAATTAAACAAATTATAACTTCCTATGTAAGAAAGGCACGAAAACCAATAGCCTACTACTGTCCATATAGTATGCCCTGTGAGATACATTTAAACAATTCTCATGACTTCTGCAACCCCACGTAAGTGATATGGTGAAAGAAAAATACTGGAAACAACTCCCTAAATCAGAAAGGTTCCAAAAACATTATTTTACTATAGCAGCTTACATATAGTTTTGCTTGTGACGTTGAGGTACATTTAAATAATTCTCCTGACTTCTGCAAAAACACATAGGCTATAAGACAAGATGAGGTAGAGCATGTAAACAGGTAATAACATGGTTTTATTGTCTGCTGAATCACACAATAGATGTGTAAAAGCTCTACCTTAGACTAGAGGAGTGTGTGACGACTTTATGTTTTAAGAGTTATGTATGAATTGAGAAGGCTACCTGCTATCGTTTTCGGCCTTTTTCACAGGATATTTCAGACATACTATAGTAACCTGGCCCCTGCTCAGTGAAAGTAGGTGAAAGGTGAACTGATGTCATCTGACCCTGGCTGCAATTGCCCCCACCCAGATGTTCCAGCTCAAAGTGACTAAACTTATGTAATAGCAAGTGATGAATCAGCAAAAAGTTTAGACAGTATGGAAAAGACACATCTAATCAGAAAAGACCTTAAAAATATACGCTAGGCTCTTGAACAGATTCTATCCCCAAGCAATTTGACTGATAAATAGCTAACAAAATAGCTACACAGACTATCTGTGTTACCCTTGTATTTTTATTGACCTTTTATTTGTATTTTTGCACTGTCTCTATGCATACTCACAGAGCCCTACACACAGACACAAACACTCACTCCATCAACTGCTCTCACACATAATATGCAAATACATTTACACTGACTCTACACACACTCACACCCACTCACATTCAAGCTGCTGCTACTCTGTTTTATCATGCAGTATATCCTGATGCCTAGTCACCTTACCCCTATACATATCTACCTCCATTACTCCAGTATCCCTGCACATTGTAAATATGGTATTGGAACGGACCCTGTACATAGTATGCTTGCTTACTGCGTTCTTCATATTTCTTCTCATTTCTCATGTGTTTTTTTTATTGCATTACATTGTTATTATTTCATTGTTGGGTTTTGAGTTTGCAAAAAAAACATTTCACTGTACTTGTGCATGTGACATTAAACGTTGAAACGTGAAACTTTATGGACCTTATCTAAAAGGTCCATAAAGATGTTTTAGGCTCATAGTGAAAGATTCGCTCTATATGAGAAATTCCTATCAATAATGTAAAATGTAAGATTCAAGTCAGTGGATTTAGTCACAGATGGATGTTTCCCTTTAGTTTTGCACATATTTTCTCCACACCTCAATTACTCAACCTTATTCTTCTCGAGTGCACATTACCATATATTGTGATTCAAGAGAACGTTTTCTGTAGAGAACTGTTGCCATTTTGTCTGAAACTTGTAAACACAGAAGCCCCCCTTGTCAATGCAGACTCATGACCCATTCCACTATTGTTAATTCCAGGAGGAATTAACAGTAGGCATTATGTATCCTGAGGAAGTGCGGCACACCTCAGCAGTATGTCCACAGTATACCCCCTAGCCTAGAGGAACACCGGGTCTATTCTGAGCTGTCAACATGGAGACGTCAGATGAGTAGGAAATAAGAGTCGACCAACACCACAACGGGAGTACTACAGGGTTAACATAACAATAAGACAAATTAAGAACATTACCATTCTCATTTGTTACATTACATTAATAGGTTTCATATGTATGATAAAAAAACGTTACTGACTTAATCTTCCAAATAGGTTTTTGATTAGAGCCAGGAATTTTTACTGGGACATACATTAATCCATAAACTATAAGCGAGACTTTAACCTGAGGTAATATCTAATATAACCATCTCTTAGGTTACTACTGTAGGCACATTTAACACTTGCTCTTAACCCATGGTGCCATTAAAACATTGTTGATATAGTCACACTATAAACCGTCTTGCTTTAATGAAATACCCTGGTCTATTAAATATTGATTCCCACGGTAACGCCGGCGTGTTTTGGACTTCTAACCCCTTTAATACACTGTGTGTTTGAGACTGCTGTTTAACTTGTAGCCATGGTGGTCCTGCAAAGAAAATGGTAAAACACTTCAATGTGAGGCTATGAGGGCAGAGCAAGCAGATGAATGAAAGTTGTGAATTTCATCTTGTTTTTCTGTGGGTACCCTGGTAACAATGGAGTCTATTAAAAACTACCAGAGCGTAGAGAATCAGACCCATTACACAGGGTCTGAATGACCCACCAAATGGGAGGCTCCACTGCCTCATTAAACACTAGGCCAACAAAAACAAGAAACTGCCCACTACTGCAAAAAAGACTGCAAAATAATATGCTACATATTAGGTAACAAATGGAAGTGAAAGGTCAGAGCTACAGATTTGGAGCCCACCACACACATATAGGGACAAACAAAAACCAATGGTCGACTCAGCAGATATTGTCCAAAAAAAGTATGACAAGTGAGGATGGCACATTTAGTTGAAGTGCTGTGTTGACACATTTAGTCTTCCAGATAGTCATGAGATCCACTCCCTAAAACAAGATGAACTGTGTGTTATTTTGTCTGGCTTATACATCAAGACGTTTCTCAAAACCTCTGATTCGCTATCTTTTTATTGGACTGCCTAGACATATCATAGTAGCTCACAGATAGGAGTGCAAACAGTGACAATTGTTGTAGTTTTGCTACCATGTACAATATGTCGATCTTCTCTTAAGTGAGACACTAATGCAGCTTAATAGTTCAAATATGTCCGCTTTCTTTACTTCCTTTTTTTTGTACAATATATTTATTGGCTTTACTTCCTTTTCTTCAACTGTAGTGATCTGAGTGAGCTGTGAGATTAGTTTTTAGATCAGTGTATAATGCAGATGTAGTCGGTGATGAGTTCAGGTAGCCAGTTTAGACTATTGAGACACGCCCTGGATCTTTGGCAACTCCATCCGTTTCATATTTTGCTGTTGCGTCCACTTACTGCCGACTCCTCCAACTTCTTTTACGCAAGGTGTGACTTCCCTCTAGTGGCTGAAACCAAAATGGCAAGACATTTGTATTGTACAAAGAGAAATCACATTCGGAATGATCTCGTCAAATGTTGCCCGTTAATCCATTATAATCATGTAAATATTGGTAAGTATAATTACATCAAAACAAATACAGGCAACACTTAATTTGTTTAGAAATGTTTTGTCTAAATTGTAGCCCTACAGTTGATGGTAAAAACAGTGAAGGATAATTGAAAAGGACAAGAAAAACAAACTACTAATTTAGTACTTTGGACACACATACTGTATCGCTCCAATCCCTACATTTTAAAATGGCGTGCCACCGGTTGATAATGCACGCACTCATTACAGCCTTACAAATAAAAACATCACACACACATTCACGCGCACCAACACACACACACACACAGCGCACTCTCTCCCTGGTACAACAGAAAACAATGCAACAAAGGCCCCTCTTTTTGCCTTCAGACTGGCATCTCCCTGCCAGTGCTGTGCCCCACACATTCAAGAAGATGGAACAGAGAAGTTCGACAAGCGCTTCCCAGCAAGGGAGGCCCAGGAAAACAGTGGACAACCCTTATTTGGGGACAGACTACAGCGTGCAGAAAAATCCTGGATACCGTATGAGAGTGAGAAAAGCGTTAATATATATTTTCGTATTGTGAAAGGTTATGTGCTTATTTTTTTTCCCCAGGTTAAAATATATGTATGTTATTCATTCATTATCATACAGTATACATTTGATTAAGATAATTGGTTTACGAACAAATTCAAAAACAAATAAATGATAGGTAGTTGCTAGAATATTGATCAAGTAGCCTGGGCTATATAGCATCATCTATTGGCTGATAAAAATTGCATTAACCTCTGTGATGCCCATTGACTACACTCATGTGTAGGCTACTTACTGTTCAGTGTAGCCAATTTGGAATTAGATTAACAGAAATGGTCATCCCATTAATGTTAATTTTAATTTGATAATGGGAGCGCTGACAATACAAATTAATTGGAACATATCATGCCCTCTTAGTTGGCCTATTCATTTTTAAATTGATGTGCATTAGGGTTATGTTTACTTAGGCCCACAACACCTCCAGTTTTAATAATGTCTTATAGTTTATTATGGACGAGTGCGTCATATTGTGTGGTTAGAGTAAATGGACATTAAGATACAAAGATAAAGCCGTGCTTTTAATAGTCGCGCGCTCCGCCAAAGTCCCGCCATCCTCCGGTTATAGTCGGGTACCAAATGCGCAGTCTCATGAATGGATGCTACGTTCCTTTTCCGGCTGCACCTCCACAATACACCAGGAAGTGTGGTGCGATAAATCCTAAAGTATTAATCCCTTATACCTGGAGGAAGGAGATAGATATTAGTATGCATTTTGGATGGAATATTCCATTTGTGTCGCCTTTCTAATCTACAAATCGTTCAAATCGGTGTTTTGCAATTCATGCAGGGTAAACGTAACACCCTTAACTCCCTGCAAGTTTGGGTTTTTGTTCTTGTGCTGTAGCATTTAGCTCTTCTCAAATCTAACCCTTGACTGCAATGGGATGCTGCGGTAGCACAGAGGTGAGCTAACGGGTTCCTCCATCCCCATGTTGCAATAATTGAATTGCACCTTAAACATCATGCATGCAACGGCGATTGCACTGCTTATATTGTTGCGACCGCTGGCATCCAATGACAATTCTCACCACCGTAGTCAGATTAGATAAACCTAGGCTATGTTCATAGGGGAAGACTAGTGTAATCCTATTATTATTGAAGCCGAGGAGGAAATATCTAGATATATAACTTGCGCCAATAATGGTTTAATAGTTTTCATTACCACCGACATTTTGCATAGGCTACCGCTTGAAAGCAGCTTTGCGTACCATAAATAGCTCGTGATCACCGTTAGCTTTGTAAACAAACCTCACCTCTCCTCGCGCAACGTGTGAGATTTGACGCTATTGAACGTCGACTTGACAATGAAGAATAGTAGAATATCGTTAAATGTGATTGTTTAACGCAAAGTAATGTTTCACTACTTTCGTCCACACCGTCTATCTACGAAAATTAAATTGCGTGCCATTGTAATTGTTTTTGTGGTGAAATATCATGTGTAGCCTACAGTGCCACCTTTGAATTAACAGACGCATATAGACTGTATCCTATTTGCTAATGTGGCACCGCCGATGTGTTGGTATTTTGTTTTCCAGAGGACAAAGAGAGAATGGAAACCCTTGGAGGATCGAAGTTGCACGGATTTGCCGTGGTTCCTTTTATTTACTGTATTCTGTGTTGGAATGGTAAGTATATATGGGGATAAGAATAGCTGTTGTAACAGATTAAGTAATATTCAATTTCTGGGATTTTAATCTG